>BGPR01000017.1:257580-541603 GCA_013235015.1 Araneus ventricosus
AATAAAATATTTCTGAACGATAATTCTAATAAAATATTTCTGAACGATAATTCTAATAAAATATTTCTGAACGATAATTCTAATAAAATATTTCAGAAAGAAAATCTAAGAATAAAATAATTTGATCATATAGGAACAAAGTAAGAGAAATAAAATAGAAGAAGAAAGGGAGGAAATAAAGTATCACAGAAAGATAATTCTAATAATTCAGGTAACTGCAACAACACTAAACTGTAGTCAATATAGAAATCGAAGAATAAAATAATTTGTTCGTTTAAGAACTTGGACAAAATGCTTGTACATTGTTCCACTGTAAAAATTATAGAACAAAGGCGTTAAAGAGTCGAATTCCAGGATAGACGTATGAAAACATATTATACAAATTATTTAAATTTGTGGTGAACTGAGTCAAGGGAAAGAGAGGGCGAAATGATAAGTAGCAAATAAAGAAAGATAATTTGGAACACGTAAAATTATGCTATTTAGAGGTAGGTAAGTATAAAACCGAAGTAAAAAAAAAAAAAAAAAAAAAACATAAGAAAGGCGCAGTTCGAGTCCGCATGTTCTGAACTGTCATGTCAAATCTGAAGCGCATGAGCGCTACCACAGACCTTTCTACATGCGATAAACTTGTGCTTTATCTATTCTGTAACCATTATACTACTCTGTGTAAATACTGTAAGAGATTGATAATTAGATTTCATATTAATACAAAATATTTGTTTTATGATTTTATCCCGACATTTTCACGAAAAATCTAGGGTGCGGACCCGAACTGCGCCTTTCTTATGTTTTATTTAGAGTAGTTTTTGATGGCGCCATCTGTTGACAGTATATAGAACTATATTTCGCTTATGCGCAGTAAAACATCATTTACTACAAATGCTCATATTACCCGTAATATTCAAAATTTTGAATTCAAATTTTATTAAAATGTTTCTTTTACGTATTGTCAAGTGTTTTGTAAGTTTCGTACGATTCGAAAGAAAACTCTGCTTGTTATAATAATAAAAAAATATGCGGAGTTTAAAATTTTCAATTCGATGCCGATTTTTACTTATATTCTGATAAATATTTTTATTGTCTCACTTCGGGTGCTAGTAACACTCCTCAAGATCTTTAAAATGATACCAGAATCAACCTCCTAGCTAAACGCGTTTCCACGCTACACTTATTTATAACCTTGCATAAAGCTAATTCATAGCAATCACGCGCATGCGCCTACATGCGCGATGACGTCACAGCCAAAAAATACTATGTGACAAAGTTTTACAGATATGATCTATCCGTTGTGGGGTCAACCATTCTTATCGCATTATTAGTTTCGTAGTTATCAGCGATTCAAATCTGTCGGTATTTTGTTACACAAGAAAGTTCGACCGACTATCACTGTAACGAGCGGAAAGAAGTTTTCACTTCAAAATGAATTAAGTCTGATTCCAGAAAACGAACACTTTAATTGACTATTGAACACGGAATTTTTGAATAGCTTGCTGTATCACAGCAGAACTGAAGTTGGATCGTCAGATATTGAGACAATTTTGGAGCTTCGGAATGGGACAGGAACACAGGTAATTTTGCATTAATTACCTGTATTCGCCGTGTCGCAGCCCACGGTTAACATTTTACCGAATGAACGAGGAGTACAAAATGCGCATATAAAAATGGGTACGATTTTTCTCTGATTGTAGGAGACTGGTTTACAGCCCAAATGAACTTTAAGAACATGCAGATCCAATGCATATCGATATACAAATTTAGACAGATGTCTTAAAAAGAAGTGTCTACAGGTAAATCCCACTTCTTTATGGGTCGATGGTTAACGGGCAATTCTTTGTTACATCTGGCTGTTATATTTCTCAACAGCATAGTATCACAGTTAACTATATTATCAAATAGAATAGTTTGTCAACCCTAGTGTATTGGAAGGATGTTTATGGCACAAGAATACATCGATTCAGCCCTGAAAATCTTCACGCCTCCCTACATACCGTGTATCATATTCATCGATGGTTGGACATAGAAATCATTAGTTAATTAACTTCATAAAATGCTTCTGGTATTTCCAAACATGCATGATCATCATACCTCTTTTCAGCTATCTTATATCTTTGCGACACAAGGAAACACTAATGATATTTTTAAGGAAACATATATGATATTTTTTAAAAATTTCAAAACGTTGGAGAATATCAAATAATGTTTAAACATTTCCTTACCGGTGGTAAAAATGCTTTATTAGAAGAATTTCCCTAACCCTACCCACTGGTACAAAGTCCATACCAACACATATCCCTCCTCTATACAAATAATTCTCTCCTCTTATAGTCTTCAAAACGGTTTTACTTTCTAGTCCTATTGTATTGGGTTCAGTAATAATTCAGGAGTTTTTTTCAAATTTATTTTTAATTTTCAAGTTTATTTTTTTAAAAAAATCCTCTGGTGATTTGACGAAGAAGTTGAGTCAGTCGTTCTTCATCTTATTCTTTTTAATTGAAGTGTGAAACCAACGGCGGACAGTACTTTGAGGCATTGTTTCTTCTCTATACACAGCACAAATCTCACGAGTAGCTTCATCGGTCTTAAAACCTCTATTAAATACAAAAAGGAAATGGTGTGAAAAATGCCCAGTTTCGTTCATTCGACATTCCGTTAAAATAATTTGAAAATACACAAAAATCATAAAGGTTTTTTTAAAAAAATAACAAAATATTTTACCCTGTAGATCATTAAAATCTCTTTCAAATAATATAAAACATTTTACCAATGAGTTTTATTTGTCCATGCACTCGTAAATTCAAAAATAAACGCTCATAAAGTTTATTGCCAATAAGAGAAGAAAGGAATAGGAAAAACAATAGGCTTTCAAAAAGAACAACAGATGTTATCTCTGTATAACATGAAAATAGGGTAAAGCTTTTCCCTATATTTCAGTAAAAATTCATTGTTTTAAAAGGATATTTAGAACTTTCCTTGTAAAATTATCCTTCAATCTAAAATTTAGTTAGATAGTAGACGTGGCTCGAGCACTATAACCTTTTGGATCTTGTAACTTATACTTCATTATGCAGTGATGCAATTCGGCATGATTTAAATTTTACTCTTTAAAATTAATATTGAAAAAATGAATTATTAGTTGACAAAAATAATGATTTGATTTCTGACTTAATATAGATAAGTTTTAACGTAGAAATTATAAATAGGCAATTACAAATCTTCAATTAATTTCAAAGCAATTCTTAATTAAATTTCCTTTATTCCTTACACTTGTTAATAAAAATGTGTGAAACTGTCATTGAACAATAAAAAAAAAATCATGAAAGTGTAAGGTTAAAATACACGAAAAAACTTTCCCCAGAGAAATTAAGTTTAAAATCCCACTTCTATAAAATATCAGGAGCTGTATTTTCAACAGCAGCTTCTTCCCCTCAGAAACAGTGTAGCACAAAAGAACACCTTCTTAATGCGCGTGCGTAGCGACAGGAAATCTGTAGATCCTTTTGTGATAAAGCTTATAATGTTTGGGATTTAATTGATTAAATGGTATCACATGTTGTCTACCAAGAAGCATTAAAATATTTTTGAAATTCGTAATATCAAACGGAAGCAATGTTTCTCACCGGATCTAAAATTGGCGAGTATTCTATTTTAGGAGACTGTTATAACATAAAACATGAAAGAGCTCCTAAGCGAAAAATAAAATTTTGTTAAAATATTAAATGTAAAAGCAATGAATGAACTGAGCTTTGTATTCTGGGTTTTAGAGGAATCTATTAGGGGATATGTTTTATAGAAGGTGCGGGAATTCTTCAAATAACAATTTTAAGTGTAAAATAAACTTTAAAAAATAAATCGGGTATTATTTCATTCGAAAACAAGCCATAACACAGGAGATAAAACAACCTTTTTCATGAAGAGATGAAAGACATGTATGACTGGAACAATACGCTAATACGTGTGATTTCATGAATTGACATTATTTCATTCTTTATGTAATTTAATAAAGAAGCTGCTAATGGATTTGAATGTTCGCAACGAACTCATGGAGAAGTATACAATACTCATCTTAGGAAAACATACAAAACTCATCTTAGGAAAACATACAATACTCATCTTAAAACAATAAAACACAGCTGTAAAATTTACCTGGAAACTTTCTTCCATCTACTGTGAGAACAATAAGTTCTTTTATCTTCTACTTAAAATCATATGCATAATATTCATTATCTTGCAGGATGATGAGGTTCACTGTTATCATTACCCCTATATTGATTTACTACAGTTACTTAAAGGGTTTCTTGTTAAACAGAAGATTCTTTAATTAATGCTCTTACGTTAAAATTTATGTTCTCTCTGTGCTATGAATATTCTAAAACGAATGTTTGTTTAGATTTTCATTACCCTCTCACTCATGTAGTCATCGTATTCTATCACCAACTGCAAAAGAATGTATTAACAACTATTTTCCATTAAAAGAGTGTAAGAAGAATAAGTAAAATTAAAATATTATTGAGTTTAAAGATTTTTGAATTTCTAATAAATGTTTCTTAACTCCTTACCAGTGTATCCCGATATCAGTTCTTGCATCGAATTATGGCATTTTTACACTATAATCTAAAATTAAGTCATTCATAGAAATTAAGTCAATCATTACGGTAATCCATTAACATCTCAAGTGTTCTATGGGCTCTTAGTTGAATCAGCACGACAACATATTTCCAGAACAGAAGGGGTCATCTAATTAGACGCTACAGAATACTACACGGTTAAGGGGTTAAACACTCAATAAAACTTTAGACTAGGGTTTAACTCAAATATTTTATCTTTATTACTTACTTAAAACATTTAGTTAAAGAATATAAATAACATTACAAAACTTTTTTCACAAAAGGCCTTTTTAAAAATTTGAAATGAAAGTATGCTATTTCTCTGGATTTCTTGATAGAATGAAAGAAAATTGGTTTTATTTTCTCGTTTTCAAAAACTTCCCGATTTCAGGGAAGGCTTCATTAGTTCGGTGTGAGCTATTGTGTCTATACCCCAAGTTTCAACTTTACCCTTTACGACCGTAATTAATGTAGCGATATGAATGAAATGCATTTATGCATGATGTTTCATAATATTAACTTTTGGATTACGGCTTGGAGAAACCTTAAATATCGAGACTCAAATATCTTAAGACAAGGATTTTGACGAAGAAACGGAACAGTTTATCCCTTCTTTTCAAGTCATTGGAAAATAAAATCTGTCGGCCTTTTCGACCTCCCATAGAGTTGCTATTTTTGTGGTCCCTCAGTAGCTATTAATCTGTAGAATCCAAATGCGGCAAAACAATAGGATTATTGGAGAAGGCTATCTACATGGGGATTATACCCCCACAAATTAGCTACATGAGATATTTATTATCTAATAATTTAGAGATACGGTAATTGTACCAGCCTTGTGCAGAGAAAAAAAATCTGCTGCTATATTTCTACAGTCTGTAATGAAAAGGTTAAGTACAATCTGAAATTAAAATACAGGCCTAACAGCAAACAAGTCTAAACAACAGTTAAAAGAAACTTTGCTTTTAACGTAATTTTCACGTAACAAACAAAAATTCAGTTGTTTTAATATTTTTAGCAGGACATTCATGGTAAGAATAAATTTACTTGATAGAGATCTTGATTGCATAGATAGTTATCGTGACACAGCACAAACGAAGCGTCTTGATATTATTTGCCGAATTAGAGATTTTTTCCATCTCTGAAGTTGTCAAGTCCTGTTTAAATTTCAGGGCTAATACTGCTTATCTTCTCACATTTTATTGGTAAGTTTTTTTTATCTACTGCAGAAAACCCTTCATCATTTTGTTTCTTTTAGAGAGAAGCAGAAATTCTGCTCACTGAAATGACGATACCTACCTAAATCTTTATAGTATTGTTGGAAGGTTTATATAAGCTGCCTTATATATGTGATCTCCAAATTCTAAAAGAAAAATTATGCTATGTATCGCACATGCGCAGTAAAAAATAATTTACTACAAATACTCATGTTTCCTTTAATATTCAAGGTATTTACTTTAAATTTTAATGCAATGCTTCAATAACATATTGTCAAATACTCTGTAAGTTTCGTGTAACTTGCATGAAAACTCTGCATGTTATAAGAAAAAAATATGCTGGAAAAATTTGGGATTTTTTAAGAAAACCTTTCCTATCTTCCAGAATATGTGTGCTATTGTTACGAAAATACAAGCAAACAATTCGCATATTAAGCATAACCATTGATGAAATTTGCAAATCAATATCAGCTCTCTGTGAAACGAGGTGTGTCGAAATCCCTTTCAGCCTTCGTTAATTTATGGTCGTTCCCCTAAATGTCCTCGTGACCGAATCTTCACCATGAAATGTAAGTTCAAGTCTATTCATCTCATGGTCCAAGTTCAAGTTCAGTTCCTCCAGCCTTTCTGGAGAAATTCGAAAAAATGTGTAAATCCGAAAATGTCCGGATACTTTTGATCATATACAATGTACCTACCTACCTTATGAGATTGTTACCAATGATCGTTAATGTTGTACTTACAGTGAATGCTCCCAACCTAAGGCTTGTTCTATTTTCGGCTGTTATTTTGATACAATTAAACTCCTTTATAACCAACCCTCAACGAACCGATCCAGAAGTTCGCTATATCCTATGGTTCACTATGTCTGTTTTTTAAAATATTGTCTGCACAAGATTTCCTATAATCCTTAAATGTATTTCTGTATTGAACAAAAAAATTATACTAAACTGCAATTAGTAATGGATTATAATGTAAATTAAAATAAATATTTTTAAAAAAAATTAAGCATTGAAATTAATTGTACTCAAATTATTTTTCAAAAAGCGTGCAAATAAGTAATTATTTTTCATTAAAGAGCTGCAACTAAGTTTGAAAAGTGTAAATGTTGTTTCAATAAGTAAATACTAAGCAATGAAGGTACAGAAGTAGGAGGTGAGGGTAGACTTTTCTACTCTTTGCAAACTATAACGACAGTTCTGAATGTAGTTGTTTACATGAAAAGAATTTCAAAATTAAATTAATTTTGGTGCTAACATTAATGATAAAAATGCCTTGGCAATTGTTCGCATAGATTTTTTTGAAGGAATGAAAATTTATGAATTTTTGAAAAAAAAGTGAAAATATCTTTCAGAAAAGCTTAAGGTGAGTAAAAGATGTTTTTTACTTATATTTGAGTGACTATATACATCTTTAGATTTGTAAGTCGGAATAAGCTCTACAGAAAGATATAAAAATATGCATAAGCATTACAGATTTTCAAACTTTACATATTACCTTTAAAAATAAAATCTGTAATTGATCAATTTATGACATTCCTGTTGCCGACGTGTGAACTACTTTTCTACATCACACAGATAACAATTCTTGAAATTTACTTATTTCTCCCTTCAGTGTGAGTACGGAATAAAAGAAAGCAGAGTCCTCTCATTATCTATAATACATATAACACCCGTGATAGGAAAGTTTCATACACCTCTGTCAAACGTGATTGGAGGACAAATCACCGCAGCCAGGCCACTAAAGAGTAAAAAAAAAGTCTAGAACCCCCCTGACCTGGAGCAGTCGATTGCAGGCCAGATTCTTTTGGAAGACAATCAGTATCAACTTCGTAACCAATCCGGAGATGAGATTCGGATTTCTATTGAACTGCGATCCAGGGTTGATTCCTTTCCATCGTCCGGAGTACTTTGGAGATGAACTCTGGCCCCATTAGTACTGATTAGACCCAAAGAAAGAATTCTCAGTATTGAGAATGATAGGTTTGTTTGTCTTTTTCGTTGCGGGATGCCCAAATACCTATTGAGCAAGCATTTATTAGCTACGGTTCGAAGAAAGAAGAATTCGTCCCTCCCCCCTTCAACGACCAAGCTTCCTCCGAGTAAAGATCTGCTTGGTGGATAAAGATAAGTATCAGGGGTTGCATGCCACAAATGAGATTTATGTTATGTGCCCACACTTATGATATGTTATATGCAGAAATTAGAGAAAAATTATATCTCTATATCGCGCATATTTACTTCAATGGAATACTATGCATTAAGTTGTTATTGGTTTTATTTCATGAAATATTTCAAATACGATTAAATGCAGTAGTGTGAATGTGATGTTTTACATTCTTCATTCTTGCTGTTTTTGAAAAATTATCCAGTCAAATCAGTTTCATTTTAGCAATTACTTTAACATTATTTAAATTTTAACAAAAAATTTACTAAATATTTTGTTAATTATTTGAGAAACATGCAAAATATGAAATAAAAATTACGGCTAATATTGTAATTAAATTTTTTGTTCCAAAGTCACACTTCTGGTTCTATCCTCACTTTGTTGTCTTAAATAGCTGTAATAACAGAATTGTCTTCGCATGAACCAAAAGAAGAGCATTTTATCTTAAAACTATTGTTCTCAGGGATATTAAAGATTCTGAAGGCACTGTACATCAAATATGAAACCTAAATAAGCAGGAAAGAAGCAATAAGAAAGCCCCAGATTTGCTATAACGAGGTTATACCGTATAAGGAGAAAGTAAATTCTGTTATTTAATTCTGAAAAAAGTCAGAGTGCAATTAAAAATAGCGTTATAAAGATTACTAAAACAATATATGAAATAATTCCAACGATTTTTTCAGAGAATAGAAAATTATATAAGCAATAATGATATCAATATGCTTCGATTCAGCGTCCAAATTTTCATGGTATTCTCAAACAAAGTAGTATCAGTAGATTATAAAAAAAAATTTCTGAAGGCAACTGATTGCCTTTTATGGGTATGTTAATCCAGATGGATTATATGCTTCAAAAAGATTTCGTATACATCCATGCTACCAAATCTACAAAAAGTTGTGAAATGCACAATGATATTCAAGATTTAGATTCCTATCCATAATTCTATGAAGCATAAAACAAAAATTTAACTTAAGAAAATTTTAGAAAGTTCGTGCATTTCAGATAAAATGCTCAGTTTCGCTTTCTACTTTCTCTGTTTCTGAAAGAAAGATCAGATCTTTGCTATCTAACAGTAGATGTGCTTAATTATTTTGCTAGCCACACCCAGGGCCAGATTTCCCCTAGAGCCAACCTTTTCTAGGACGCAACAATAGTAGGGCGCAAATACAAAAGAAATTACAATGAAACATTTGCAAATTTCAGTATTGTTTTGGAAAGACCCTGCAAAACATGGGTTTTTAATCGCATCCATACACACTAAATAAACTCGTGGCACATTTATATGTTGCCTATCTCTATACGGTTTAAAAACAATCAACTAGAAAAAGTAGAATAAATTTAAAAAATAAATTTAACTTAAACTTTAAACAGAAACAACAAAATAACAAAATTCAAACAGTAAAATTTAGACAATAAAATTTATACAATATTTAAGGAGCGAGCAATTGCATCTGCATGCAAAAAACAAAGAACAATGGAAATAAATATCATTCCAAGTAAGCCAAAGAACTGAGATAAACTCAGAGGCAATCGAATTAAACAAACAAGGAATTCATTCTAGTCCATTTTATCAAGGAATAAGGACTTTATTCTAAATGGATTCAAAGTATTTGGGAAATTTTTCTGTAAGAAGCTTGCATTACGCCAAATATAGCTTCTCTTAGCCCGAAATTTCAAAACAAAAGACAAAGGAGATCTGTAGATCTAAAAAGCATTATTTTAAAAGAAAAAGAAATAATTATATTCCTTTAAGGAATAATATAATTGTGGTGAATGCACCAGGGGAGAGGGCATAGAATTAAGTGCTTTGGCCTAGGGCGTAGAAATGTGTAAATCCGGCCCTGGTCACGCCTTCCCTACACCACCAAATCTGTTGGTAAATGTAAGTTAGGATTGGATATTTTCACACATTTGCGTAACAGGACGTTTCGTCAGGTGAAAAATGTTCCTTAAATGATTGGCAGTATTCAATGAATTTTTTAAAAGATCCATATTGGTACGCTGCAACTGGCGCTTTTATGAAGTATTCTGAAATACACTGGCAGACAAAAGTTAAACAACATTTCGTAAAATGCGAGATTTTTGCAATTAATACGAAAACAATGTTTCGAAATCAGTTCTGGGGAATCGTTTGACATTTAATAGAGTATCATATACATATTACAATGAAGATTCGGTCACGAGGGCAATTAGGGGGACCACCAGAAAGGGATGAAGGTGAAAATAAAATTTCACCCATCCTGTTCCACAGAAAGCTGATAACGAGATGTAACTTTTATCAATGGTTATGGTTTAATGTGCATAATATTTACACGCATTTTCGTAAGCATAGCACAAATATTCGGGAAGATATAATGGTTTATTTAATAAATCCCAAATTTCCCCTCATCTTTTTTGCTTATAACATGCAGAGTTTGCATTCAAATTATTCGAAATTTGCAGAACAGTTGACAATATGTTACAGAAGTGTTATATTAAACTTTGAAATAAATACGCCGAATATTTCAGGAAATATGAGTGTTTGTACTAAATAATTTTTTACTGCGCATGTGCGAGACGCAGCGGAATTTTTCTTTCATAACTTCAAAGCCAGATATATAGAGCAACTTCGAAAAAAATCCAGTTGAATCCCATTAAAATTCAGAAAGCTGTCGGCATTTCAGTGAGGTGAATTTCAATTTCTCTTTAAGAGAAGCTAAACGATGAGGTGTTCTTGTACAAAGTGATATTTTTAAATTTGAATCTTCGAACAGTAACATTGAATTTTAGTAAAATTGAATATCCTGAATACCATGAACACTTATAAATTAAATACATTATTTAAATTGCCTTTTCTAGAATACCTTTCGAAGGTTAAAGTTTAAAAAATATCAGTTTGTGCAAGAACCCTTATCATTTAGCTTTTCTTAAAGAGAAATTGAAATTTAGCTCACTGAAATGCCGACAGCTTTCTGAATTTTAATGGGATTGAATTGGAATTTTTTTAGTTGTTCTATATATCTGGCTTTGAAGTTATGACAGAAAAATTCCGCTGCATCTCGCTCATGCAAAGTAAAAAATTATTTAGTACAAACACTCATATTTCCTGTAATATTCACCGCATTTACTTCAAAGGTTAATACAATACTTTTGTAACAAATTGTCAAGTGGTCGGCAAATTTCGAACAAATTGAATGAAAACTCTGCATGTTATAAGCAAAAACACATGCGGAAAAATTTGGGATTTTTTAAAGAAACATTTATATCTTCCCGAATATTTGTGCTATGGTTACGAAAATGCGTCTAAATATTATGCACTTTAAACCATAACTATTGATAAAAGTTACATCTCGTTATCAGCTTTCAGTGGAACAAGATGGGTGAAAATCCATTTTCGCCTTCATCCCTTTCTGGTGGTCCCCTAGTTGCCCTCGTTACCGAATCTTCAATGTAATATGTATATGATACTCTATTGAATGTAACACGATTCTCCAGAACTGATTTCGAAATATAGTTTTCGTATTAATTGCAAATTTCTAGCATTTTACGAAATGTTCCTTAACTTTTGTATGCCAGTGTACATTTGCATACATTGCAACTGCCATTTACAATGTTATTCTGAAGGAAATGTGACAAAACTAAACTACAGCCCATAAAATTATGTCAAAATACATGCTGTAAAAATTATTTTGTCATGAGGAAAATTTAATTTCTTAAATTTAAAAAAAAAGGAGAAATTTTCAAATCATTAAGGAACTGATTCATGTTTAAAATCACGCGACATTCTTTGAAATAAGATCACTATACTTCATTATTACGATGTTTCTGTATAATTTTTGGTAGATGAGGAATGAGAGTAAAGTTTCACTGATTTCCTAAATCAATATTACTATTTTCATTACAAGACACATTCGTTATTTGTAATGAACATTGCTGCATTTATGAAATAAATGTATTTATTATCTAAAATGAACATTTGTTTTTCAACTTACTTGTAAAAATACAGTGAAAAATTTCGCTCGTTTCTTCTTGAAATACAAATTGCATATTACTCGGAAATGAAATTTAAGAACACAATGCCTACAAATATTACCTCGTAAATATGTTTAAGATCGATTTTTAATCAAATTGTGCTTTAAAGTAAATATTATCATAGCAAAAATCCAAAATAAAAGTAAAAACTCATATTGCCATTTTATTGTTTCTTTACCACGTCTCTTTAAAGCAAATTTCGTAAAAAATTACTTATCATAGCGAAAACCTCTTGGGGGAAGTGATTGAGATTCAGACTTGCATAAGTCTAATTTTATATACAGCAAACTTTATATAAAAGCATCTAAAGGATATCTATGCTTATATCTGTACATCATTGCAAAAACACATGTTCTAATTGCTTAAACATTCGGGGAGTCATTACAATGTTCTCGAGTGACATCAGTTAACCCATTATCCTTTTCTTAGGACACTTATTTCCTTTTTATTTTCATCTAAACCATGCAATTTTTACCTTTTATTACTGCATCTGAATGTTGAGATAACTTCTATAAAAGGTAAAAATCCAATAAAAATAATTTTTTAAAGAAAAAGATAATTAGTTCTAATTAAAAATTAATTAACCAGTTTAGTTAAAAATTTTCAGAGATGGCGTTTCCGTTCGTTGTTATCATACTAATCTAACTTCTTTTTGAAAAAGTCAAACAATAGAGTTTTGGTGTATAATGGGTTAGCAAGCACCAGTGGAAATCTCTTAAATGCTGCACTTAACTGGAAAACAACAAAGATATTTTTTCTTAGAAATAAGCTAAAACTACCAGCAGTTATATTTTCTTATAATACATGCGTGACATTTTATATGAAATTATCTCACTTAAAAGTTCACAGAAAAAATTGCGGAAAAACTAAATTATTTTATTTGAAGTATTTCAGAGTGATTTGTACTTTTTGCAATACAAGATCCCGCGGAAATATTAGAAAACTATTTTAGCTTTCAGGAATGCACTGAAGATTATTTTACCATTTAATCCTAATGACATGCAAGCCACTCCGCAACATTTTTAGTACACATAGGACATACTTTGTAAGTATTTTGGAATAGGTAAAGATAAAATTCCTGAGAGTACTGCATTCGTTTTGAAAAAGTCCCAATAGTGTCATATTAAGAAGAATGTATAATAAATTTTAAGAAATCTTGTATATTGAGTATACTTTGTGATAATCAGGATATAAAACTTCTGATTATTATAGAAGATCTTTTCAGTTCAAAGCAAATCTTTTGTTACATTACGTGACAATACTTCTTACTCAGAGAGTCAGTAATTCAGAGTAATTTTTTATTTATTGCAATAAATCGAAATAAAAATTAATTTATATCACCTATGTTATTAAAAAAACCTAAAAATTGGAATTTTTTCCGCCATATTAAAAAAAGAACAAAGCAAAATACATTCAATGTAATTTAAACTATCTGTTTAAAAGCAAATCTGAGAACCTTTCTGTGCTCCCTAAGATATTATTCAAAATTATTTTTGCGATGCAGAATGATGACTTTATCATTTAATTTCTTAGGAATCTTTAGTAGTTTATATTTCATTCAATTTCGTCTTAAGTTTAAGTCATTTAACTATTTTATGAAAATGATCATTCTAATCGATATATCACAAAATTTAACGAAAATTTCTATCAAATTTTTCAGATCTTGTTCGAATGATTTTTTTTGGATGGTTTCAGTGAAGTTTTAAATGTGATAATTCTATACAGAATGTCATATATGTACTGTAATATAATTTAAAATAGAAAACTAAATGAATTGAAAGAATTTTCATTTTGACAAAGCATTCATCTTTAGTAAACTTGCGAAATAAAAAGTGAAAATCTAATAAAATAGTTATGAAGTAAATTTTAAAAATTATTAAAAAGAATTCATTTATTTATTTTTTGAAAAAAACCCTAAATTATCCACTTTCTCATGTTGAAGAAGGAAGCGTTTAAGTAAAATAGTTTTTTTTTTAATTTTTTCCTTGATCCCAATTACTGAAGTAAATACGAACTTAACCCTTTCGACCCAAAATTTGAATTATTACAACTTAATTATGAAAAGTAGTATAATTTAATGTTTTCATACTAAAATAAGTATACTAAGAGTTTAAAGTTTTTCACTTTTCCCGTTTCCTGGAAATTTGGGACAATATGTCTCAATCGTATAGTCGACTGGAACTATTCCAGTAAAACGTCTGTAAAACTCTATTTCCTGCTATAATATTAGCATGTCATGGAAATAACTTGACAGCTTCGTAACAATAATCTTGTAGCGATTTGATCACTAATGGGATATATTGTCCCACTCTTAAATGTGATTGTGACAATATATCCCACAAAAAGAATTTATTCAAAATTTCTTAAATCTGATATTAAAAAGGCTAAATTATTACTTAATAGGAACAATAAGAACTACACTAAGTATGCCATAAATATAATTGTACTACTTACTGTAAAATTAAAAAAATAGACCAATTTGAAAGTTTAGTAATGCGCATGCTCAGAAACATAAGTCCACAATTTACAATATGAGAGTATTTCCAAGTTTCTTTAATCATTATTTTATTCTCTAATTCCTTACGAACACAGGAAACAAAAAACTCCATGTAAAAGCTGGGTTTATTTACCAATAGGGAATGAAGTTTAATCTCCGAGATGTATATGTCCATTAGGGCCGAAAGGGTTAAGCCCGGTATTCGTACAAAAAACATTACCTTCATTTTATAACGGAAAAGAAGACATTTTACTATATTAAACTCTAAAAAATTTGTAAAGTTTTTATTCTATCAAAAAATTGAAACACATTGCAAAATGTATCAGAAAATTTCTTATCAGACAAACTGTACAGTGCTTATGGAAGAAAAAAATTAAAATTAATATGAATTCTCAAGAAAATATGTATATTTTTATGCTTGAATTAAAATGCTTTAAAATAAATTAGATTTGAGAAGCAGGCGTTATCACAAAATAAAAAGTTAAGTGTTTCTTAACCTCTTAAGGACTTATCCCGAGTAAACTCGTCCTTAACACCGTAGGTTGCAAAATAACTCTGTCTTTAAGCGATTAAAACTTTTTTTGCCAAAATTTAAATAAGTTAGAATCAAACGCATTTGTTTTTAGGACTCGAAAAGAATCTTCGAAATTCTATTACGCGTATAAATATGACTCCATCATTTTTTCTAGTAAATAATAAACATTTGTACGTTTTCAAAATTAAAATATGAGTTTATTTAAAATATTTTCCATCAGAAGTTACGACATTCGTCTATTTGTCAGGGAAGCGGTTTTCTTGAAGGATGAGGAGGCCTGATTTTTTTAAAAACAACATTTGATGTCCTCACAAGAACTGAATTGTTCTTTGGAAAGATGGATCTACATGGATCAAAACAATGATAATCTTAAGGAGTAATTTGTTGTGAATAAAGGGGGAAACATTTCCCAGTGAAGTTCCTTTGGAAAATTCTTGACTACTTTACAAAACGTTCGTGGGTATTGTTACGTTAGAAAATAACCTTGTGTCCTTTTGCGTAATCTGGAAGTTTCGGCTTCAATATTTCGTTCAAATTCTCGTCAAGGATCTTCATACAGATATGTTTCCAGTTCTTCATCTTAAATTTTCTAGTTCATTTGTAGGTTGTATTCAATAGAGCATGCTAACTGTTCCTCTTTGCAAGTTGTATTCAGTGGAGAATGAATTTAAACGTTAATTTCCAGCACGAGGTGCTTTTCTTCTGCTGTTTTATTTGTAAAAATTTAATGAAATAAAACTTACTGCTTTGTATGATACACAATTTGATATTTTGAAATAAAAATAATTATTTTTACACTTCAAATACAAGCGCATACTAATTATTAAAGGTTGTTGTAAAATCTTTCAAATTCAACTTCTCTTGCATGCAAGAAGCACTCTAAAGACACCTATTAAAAAAAGGACGTGGTCATAATTATGCACCTACTAGTAAAATTCTACTATTGTAAATCGAAGAAATATGAGAATTTCATAAAATAAATACTATTATTATCTTTATTTTGAATTTGAGAACACATGCTTTGAATTTGATTTAGATATTTCTACTACTTTATGTTAATATTTAATCTGCAATTTTGTTTAAAATAGTGATCTCAATATCATTTCCTAACTAAAAACTTTTACCTCGTATTCTTAGTAAAACATGTTACTTTTAGGGTATAAACTACAGATTCTGTTTCTTGAAAAGTGTACGTGCCCTTAAAATTAATGATTTATGTTACTAACGACCGAAATTTTTAGAATATTTTGAAAATTTTAAAGTATGAAGCAACAAGTTAAATATGAGGCCAACATCATATAGAAAGTGTAATGCCCATTTGATATTCAATTGTAATTTAAATTTAGAACAATTTATTTATTGTATTCTACGAAACATTTCCTATATAGTCGCTCAGAACTATTTTCTGAAATTTTTTAGGGCAATAGGTCGGTCATTTTATTTATTTTAGCCCAAGAGAAATTTCCTATATGTTTACACAGTTTTCTGAAAACTCTTAGGACAATAACTTACTTTTCCTGTATTATAATGCACAAATGTTGACAAATCTGCATCTAATAATCGAATTTGTATAAGAAACCTTTATTAATACCAGAAAATAATGAACATTTCAGCACCTGGCATTAGATCAATCTAGACAATCAATACAATTTATGATTAAATGGAAAGTTAAATAGACTAATTAAGACGGAATTTAAAATACAGATGTCGGCATTTATGAATACGGATGTCTTTAATTGCAAACTTATCTAATAACTACAAAAATGATAAAAAGGATTGGTGTTTGAAATGTCTTTAAAAATTTAATTATACGAAATCGTCTCATCTTTGTTTTCTTTTTCTTATTTTTCTTTCTAAGTATAATTACATCTATGTGATGCGACGCAAATATTTATAATTAATAAAGGATAAAGTGTTTAAGTATGACTTTATTGTTTGTATTTTGTGTAGATACCATAAACAAAAACTTTTAGGAAGGATGTTTGCTGTATTTTTGCCTTTGTTTATACTGAACAATGAAAGATACAAGAATAGATTTCAAATACAAAACTAATTAAAAAAACTACAGTGCTAAAAGGTTAAAAATAAGCTTCAATGAGAAATTATAAGATTAATTTAAGTTTTAAAAATTTTAGAGTTATTTGGGGTGGACTAAAATAAGCTTTGAATACAATGGGTTATAATTTATCCTAATGACTTCATTCAAACGCAAATTATTCCACTTACATTTTTTCTTATTCTTACGATAAAATCTAAGGGAATAAAACTGCTCGTAATTTAACTTATTTGAGAAGCCAAGCATGAAGGCTGTGAGAAGAATTGATTTATTGATTGAGATCCCTTCTGTGATACTTTTTACAAAATAAGATTCGTACGATGACCTCGAAGGAAAGACAGAATTGAATTCGTGTAGATCAAGGACTCAACTGCCATTGAGTGAATATCTGACTCACGTAATGCTCGTTCCGAGTTAAAAGGGCAATGATTCATAGGCTCTCTCTGACTTTACTCACACTCTGACTTAAAAAAATAAACATTTTTAACACTATATTGTCCACTTGAATTATATTTTTGAAATGTTAGAGTATCCTTTCATTTAGATTTGTAAAAGAATTTAAATACGAGGGTAAGTCATTAAGTAAGTCACAAAAGATAGAAAAATAATTTACCATGATAAGCACTTGGAAACAATTTTATTTTTCAGCATAATCTCCAACAATGTTGATGTACTTATCCCATCGTTTTATCAGCGCCCCAAATACAGCTGCATAAAATTCTTTGGGTTGCTGCCTCATCCACAGTAGGACTTCGTGTTGAACGTCGTCATCATCTGCAAAGTGTTTGCCTCCAAGATGTTGACCAGACTTAGACCCAAGTGATTTTCATCTGTTTTGTCCACTAGGGATGGGATAAGTGCATCAACATTGGTGGATATTATGTTGAAAAATAAAATTGTTTCCAAGTGCTTATCATGGTAAATTATTTTTTTCGTATCTTTTGTGACTTACTTAATGACTTATCCTCATACGTTATTTTCTGAGAGAAGGTAGTATGTGTGAATATATGGTCCATTGTGTTTTAATTCTAAACATAATCATCTTGATCTCATGATCTCTTTCATTTGTTATCTAAAATTTAAAAGCAAGCAAATTAGAATTGCTTCAATTTTCTTACGGAAACGACACATACCCCTTTCCCTTGCTGAAACATGCAAATGTATATGTCTCATATTCGAATCAATACTGAACACTTCTTTGGAATATTGATTGAACTCTGCTTTTTGTTTTATCCTTTATTTTTTATCTTTTTCTTCAAAGTTTTTATGCACAGTTTTATATGCTTCAAATGCAAAATAGCCTAAAAGGTCAATGTATTAAAGGCAACTCATTAGAAATGCTTTGTTTTATAACAATATTAAGCATATTGGTGAAAATTCGTTGCTGTTTAAGAAATGATGAAAACATTTCACGTAACATCCCGTAAGTTACAATTCCTAATCTGATCAGCAAGTGACTGCGAGTCTAGAATCGGAATGGAACTTTCCAGCTCATTATGCAAATTTTCTGTAGGATTGAAACATGGGTATCTGTAAAACCACATGATTGTTACAAATTCAAAAGAAGACTCTTACAAGCTATCCTGAGAAAGCTGTGAAATATGGAGTAGAGAGAGCATTGACATATCCAAAGATAGAATCAATATTCAGGAAGAGGATGCTTATGAGTGGGTGAAGTAAAATGTTAGTATGTCAAATTAGAAAAATTCTGAGCATAGAGCACGAAGCTTTCTAGAAAGGGCAAACTACCATACTGTTAGACAGGTACCAAATAACTGTAAAGTTCTAGTGTCTATGTGAGGTTTTGCCAAGCATCTGATCTACCTCTAGAAGGATGCACTTCTAAAGGGGCCAAATTTACAATGACAATTATCTTTAACCTGCAGTCTGAAATTTAAACTCATAAATAATGTAGTTGGTGCATCGTAAATGCATCAAGTGCATTATTTTTCCTTTAGCCACATTTATTAGACACTATTACTTCGCATGTTACAACTAAAGAAGAGCTCATAAAATTATCATGTTCAGTGTTCATGTTATATAGTTCAATGCTTTGTGGAAAAGACAAATTCCACATCGTTTAAGTGGAATTATTGCAGAAAGAGACGGAGAACGAGACATTCCGATGTAGTTTTCACTGCCATTCTACAAGCTGCTTATGCTGTAGAATTATACCGTTCATACATGGATCTGCAAAGATAAGGTAAAAAATTTGAATGCTTTTCATTGGGAAGATTTTGTAGTTTAACCTCTTAAATATTAGTAAAATTTAATGAGACCGTTGAGAAGTAATTATCAAAAGTAGTACAGAGAAATACAATTCTACTCCATTCACAAATTTGTTTTAATCATTAAAATACAACTTCAGTGGATTATGGAAACTGTTTCATAATAGAGTAAACATTAGCAGATAAGGCGGATGTCAAAATAACAAATAATTAAATTTTACAAACAACATACTCTGTTGCTGTTCTGTGATTAAAAATTTATGCAGAAATTTTAGTGTATAATTTGGCAAGGTCATATCAATCAATCCTTGACAAAAAAGCATAATGATTAGAATTAAGTAATGAAATAAATATAATCATGGTTTCTGAACTTGCTTTGTGAGAATTTTGTTTTACAGCTTCTTGAAATCACATGAATAATTAGATGATATTTAAAAAAAATATTTCTATTTCGCACATTCTATATAATCTGACCACAAATGCTGGTTTCGAAATTTGGTTGAATGGTGTGCATCATATATTTTGCGCCAAAAATCAATTGTTAGACAAAAGAAATTAATGATTTATCATTTATTGACCTGCAAAAAGTAGTTTATTTTCTTTTTCTACTTTAAAGTGTGATGATTATGAGTACGATGATATATGATTATGAGCTGCAGTAAGTTCAAAATCCAGATATGGAAATTTCTAAAGCCGTTAAAAAAGGGAATATTAAAAGAATCTTTGTTTATAAGTAACTAAAAAATTCAGACAAACTGCTGTTGGTGTTGACTGGTTGAAAACACGTTGATTTCATACTGAAAGAATAACAAAAATAGTGAAAGCCGAGGTTCATGGAGCTGAGGTTCATGGATGCTATGAAATCCTATCTCATAAAATTGTTCGATAATTTATTAATCAGAGTTTGATATACCTGTGAAAACTTCAGACGGTAGTTAAAGAAAATTTTATAGCAAGCAAAGAAAGTATTTGAAATTTTATTAATTGAAAGAATTTTGTGAAAGTTATTTAATTAATTAGGGAATTTTCAAAATTTTTCCCTGAGTCTCACAGCATTACTCTTTTAACCGATTGAGGATGACCGCACTCTTAACGCTATGAGCAGTTAGCTCTCCCACGTGATAGTCATGCTCAAGATCTTAATGTTCATTAAAATACGCGTTACATCTTTATTAAAGCTTAATTTATAATAATTTCAAAATCTATGTTTATAAAAAATGGAAAATGGTAAATTTATTATTAAATTATTGTATGATTCTTATCTTGCTGCAAAGCATTTCTCTAGTAATTACCCAACCAGGACAAAATCAGAGAAGCCCTTTTCTTTCGAGAAGTACGTGCAGCTAATCTCGAAATTCATTTTGAATTCATGAAAATCGATACAAAGTAACCCCGGATTACGGTACATATGCTGTCAATGAAATTACTTTCTTCTAACAAAAAATCCATAAAAAAATGCCTGAAACAAAACAACAGTATGCTTAAAAGAAAATATCTTTTGTTGAAAATTAAACTGTCTTGTCCATATGGATAAGTGAAAGAAACTATTTTACTGCGGTGTATTGAGAATAAAGTGCATTTGATTCTTTCCTTTAATAACATTCGTCCCATTCTACAGAAAATTCTAGCATATGAAGTATTTTGATTCTGTTCAAAGAATAAAGTACAGGGACTGGTTCTCCAACCTCAAAGTTAAAGTCGGAGAGTGAAGAGGCTTGGCATTTATTGAACTTGAACCCTACCATGCATGAGCCAAAAGTTGCGAGGTCGTATCTCCTTCCACTTCTGCACAGTAGAGCTTTGGAAACTATATATACTGTGTTGTCATCGCATTTGTAATGGCAGAGAAAGTTGAGGTGAAATCTCCTTTAATAGCCCTAAACCGAGTATACACACCCTGCTACAATCATTTTCAAAAACATTAAATAATCTTCAGCACATTCAAGGAGATCGAATGCAGCTGAATATTTTTTTGTCAGAAAAGAGCAGTTCTGGCACAAATTCGGCAAACAAATGTCTCATACCCAAATCTTCAGTCAGAATAGACGGAACTGAGCCATACTGCACTCTTCATGTAACTCACGAATAGTGAGTAAATGATTTTCTTGCACAGATAAGCACATATCTTGGATATCTGACATTTGATAATGCTTTGGAAGTCAACACTTTCAACATTTTCACGGCCATGTTGAAAACGTTATAGCAATTCATAAAGTCATGTGGTTCATACAATCTCCCCCACAAAATTTCCTTAACTTTGCATAAGCCTCACCACAGGCACCGCCAAGCTCTTCGAAAATTCTGATGCAGATTCTGTTTTCAACAATTTCTTTCATAAAATATGCGACAACAGTGCTTTATATACACATTTTTCAAAGCTCTACGTTACGGAAATGGTTGGAGTTACAACCTTGTAACTTTCGGTGCGTGAGAGAGTTCAAAGTCAATATTTGCCAAGCGATTTCACTCCGCATGTTACCCTTGTTGGTAGAACACCAGTCCCTTTTTGATCACACCTCGTACGTGAATACAAAAACTTAAGAAACATGAAGTATGTTTTTGTAATCGAGGCGGCGGTTGTTTGGCTTAAAATGGTGAAATTTAAAGCTTCATAATTCGTTAAAGTTTATTCGCAGAAGAGTGGAGAGTGAAGAACACTTTACTATTCATAGAGAACATATTACATTGACATACAAAAACATATTACATTAATTTTAGGCTTCGTAATTTTTTCAACAGTGCAATTATTGACTCAAATAACATAAAATATAATCCATTACTTCATTTAAGGCATTTTACTAATTGGAAGCAAATGCCTATCTCTAACGGTTTAGAAATTTATTATTGGGGTGAGTAAACACCTTATATATAAAAGTGTTAATTTCTCATTTGAAAGAGGTACTTTGTAAAATATATTGCAAAACTATCAAAGGCAAAGAAAGGCAGTATAAACAAAATCTAAGTTTATGTGGACTGCAGGGAAGCAAATTATCTTTAAACATTTAATATTAATAATTAAATATTTTCTATTAAGTACTCACAATAGTTAACAGGTAACAAATTAATGTTATTTAATATAAATTAAATATTAGTGAATGACCCATGTATTTAGTTGCGTACGTACGCACTAACGTGTCAAAATCTTTATATACGTGGATTTTTTTAAATTAATTAATAGTCAAAATTGTTTCATTCAGCTAGAAAATAGAAGAGATAAATTACTATCACTCGTAACTAAAAATTGGATGAAGCTGGACTTTTAAATTTTTTACACTATCCTTCCTATTTTTTCTTTAAATATATAAGCAACTCCATTTCTGAAGAAAAAAAATTCTTTGCGACGGCAAATCAAAAGTAAGTTTATTTTAGTTTATTAATATTGTCTTTCCAGTTTTTAAGCAAAACAATAGAAGGAGTATTTTGCGACAGGCATTGGAATTTTACAGCTGTAGTCAGATGAGTAGAACAACATCTTACCCAGCAACAAACTTCCACACCACAACAGCGGGAGTAGAATTACCCGTCGCGCGTAGGTTAAAAAAATTTCCGCTCACTTCTTAATACTCTCAGTCTAGAAAGATTCATTTTATACAAAGTGTGCTATTCGATTTCGATATTTGTCCTGTTTAAATATATATGAATCACATTTGCAGAAGGAGCCGTCTCTGCATTTATTTTCATATCTTTTCTAACTTTTCCAAGACATATCCCATTTTTCTTCTCTTAAAAAATTCTAAACATTGAAAACCTTCCAGGAGACTTATAATAATTGGAGATATAAATGGAAAAAAGCTTAGAGATTCTTTCAATATATACAAATGCAAGAAATCTTTCTTTTAATGCTTTTCTTCACTCATATTTTTATTAAAATAGCTGAAAGTATAATTTTACACCAGAGACTTAAGGTAATCGTGCATTAAAAGTAATTGAGGAATATATGTCAAAATGTGACTTCAAAATCACACATAGTTTTATTTTCATTAATAAGAATGATAAAATGTATAAATTGCGCTTAAACTTTAGTAAACAAAATTTATATTTTGCAGTTTAAGTGGTTATGTTATTCTCATTTCCGTCCATGACATTAAAAAAAAGTAATAACATTGATTAGAAAGGAATGTGTCTGAATATTTCTTGATTTATCCTACAAAGCTCATTGGTACTAAAGCAGATCTTCATATTTAATCACTAGATTAAATATTTCTTAAGTTAGCATTTGTGTTTTCATATTGTTCAAGCATTTTCTATGGCATTCAAATTTGCTGCAATTCTGGCCTGTTCTAATTTTGCAAAGCAATTGATTCCTTTCCATTTCATAACGATGGTGCTGATGAAGATTGGAATTTTTGGTTTAACCTTTGACCAAGTGGGGCCATAAAATGACCCCAACGTCAGTTTCTGCCAAATATTTCATTTCGTTTTACACTATTTTATTACGAATTCTGAAGTTATCACTTCCCGCATAAAAAATACATAAAAAATTGCATTACCTTCTGCCAAGTGTAGTCGGTGCGTTGTGTGACCTAGAAATTTCACCAAAAAAACTACCAAGAATTGTCGTAAGTGCAATCTATTTGTTTGCAAAAATAATGTCAATATCATAACAACAATATATCATGAGTGCAATTATCAAAATGATTGCTATGAAATGAATGAAAGATCAATTGAACATTTTGCATTCGAATACCTAATTCTAATGTGAACTAATCATCATTTTATTTTTGAAGCTTTTTGTTGTAACTATATTGCATTTCCTACTTTTTTCTATGGCTGCAACTTTTATATATATTATTAAATGATATTAAATGGTAAGATTTGTGTTTTATTTGATATGGTAAATAAATGCGTGTTTTTTAACAATGGGGTCACGGAATGACCCCACATGACCTTTCATGTTTCAAATTTCCACGTGGTCATCCGAAGGTTAAAAATATTCAAAATATTAAGTTAGAACTAAAAAGTGTCCTATAAGAATGTTTGTATAATAACGTTTAATGATGCATAGAATGCATTGTGGTTCAGGATTCATATATTTTCATTTATTATCTGCTGAAACAAGAATCATCCACCTGGAAACTCCCGGAATCAAAATATGTCAGCACTTTGCAATATGTAACTCCATTGAATCCTGTGCGAGTTTTGTTCATACGGATTCCCTAACGCAGAGACAGAATATTCTGCACCATTTTTTATGTATTTTTTAAATCTTCAAACACACGATATATGTACCTATTAGAGACTTTAATGGAATTCTGGTAGTAGAATTATCACAAGATAATTTTTGAATTATTTTTGTGTCAGTAAGCATAAAATTAGAACAAAACTAAATCTCTCAATGATTTGCTAAGATGCTAATTTTAACTCCCTATTTCTGCGATTTACTTTTTTCAAAATATTAAAAACTTTCTTTAAAGAAAACATCACAGATTATAAATAAACGAAACCCTTTTTACACACTTTTATTTAACTCGACTTGTTTGTTAGGCTGGGATTGCGTAATTGATTTTCCACTCACTTCCTGATACCCTAGAGTTTCTAAATTCTCTACACTTGTATGTTCTCAATGACAATACACTACTTTAAAGCTTTCAGTTATTAACTTATTATTAACATAGTTAATTGTTTAATTAAATTATATTTAGATTCCATACAACTAGCGCCACTGACAGTTTATTTGAGAAAAATGGATGTTAAGATGGCGGAATATGTATAACAATGAATTCCGAAATATATTAATGTCTAAACAGTAGAAAATTAATAAAATGAAACAAATCCTACTTTCTTGTACACTAATAATTAAAAAAAGTTTTCACAATTATGGTATTATAAAGATGGCTTATCAATAATACAAAGCCAAATGAACATTACATGGTATGACATCAGACGACATATTTTATTTTCGGTATAATTTTAGTGATATTTTTCTCACAAAACACTCACGCAAAAGAGTAGAAATGATTCTAGTGACAATAAAAGGTGAGACACGGCGCACAGTACTTTTTTCACTCTCTTCATCCTATGTGGCGTTATAAAATGAAATATATGTACTACTACTTTATTTCGAGACGCTCCTTAAGACAGGCACCCGAGGCTCCTATATTTTTCTTGTCTTCTCCCCTCTGTTAGACTACTGTGAGCTCTTTTGAGTGTATTTGTTTATCACTGTATATATTTGTAAGTATTCGAAGAAAACTCTTGAAATTTGGATTAGGGCGATTCAGATGTTGCTGAATCTAGTAACAGCTACATATTTGAATCGTTCTTCTAAAGTATTTTTAAGATGGGAGTTAAACAAATAATGAAAAATACAATATATAATTTCAAATTTAAAAAGTGCATAGCTTTTACTTTGGTTTTATAGATAGTATTTCAGTAAAAAGAAAAAATATTGCAATTGACTGATAAGTTCTGAAAACGTATCGAAAGCCTGGGTACCTTGAATTGACATTAAAAAGTTTTAAAAAGTTCAAGTGTTCAAAATTCATTAACAGCTTAGTCATGATGATAAAATTTTGCATTTATCCGAGCTAAATTTATCTGGAGAATTTGAATCTGTATCGAAAATTGTTCTTTGCCACTTCAAAAAATTTAGTCAGTGTTCATTTGAATTTGAAGATGATCCCATAAATAAAAAAAAATCCATGTAATTATAGAAGCCTTTATTCGAAGTCGACAGATTTTTGTTTGTAATGTGTGATTATAAATTTTTAAATATTGAAAGATTTTGGATCTTTTTATGAGCAACTGTGTACATAAACATGAAAATAATGCAGTAAAATCGAACATAAAATAATGATAAACAAAATAAAATTACGTTAGATGTGAGTATTAGTAAAATTCTGATGAAATGGGTTTAAATAAAAATAACTTTCTGTTGTTTGTTCTCTTTCTTTTTTATGCTTATTTATATTGAATAAGCTAGGCACAACAATGGAGGGTAATCACACCCTCTTCGGGTCGTTGCCCATAGTTAAAATAAGGGTCGAAAAACTTTTCACTTCTGATCCTTTTCTAGTTGCAAAACATTCTCCCAGTCTCATTTTCGTCCAAAACTTTTTATCGTTACCCCATGTAGAAGGGAAAGAAAATACTCAAATGAAGAGTTAATAAAAAGCAGATGAAAACAAATTCAATTCACTAAATTTCGTTTTAAGTTAAGAAGGTTTTCGTCTTTATATTTACGTACTAATATAAAAGAATCTGACAGAATCACTTTATATTCGACTTCTCATGGGCTTAAAATTCTATTAAGTTATGGAATTACGTATAAAGTTCCGACCAATAGCTTAATATATTCCTTCCAGCGTCACATATATGTAACGATCCGATAACTTTGGCATGATCCGTGTAACAGAAATATGTGAAATGTGTCCATTACCAGTTTCTGGTTTCTGCCTACTCCAAATCGTGCTACAGACAGATGAATTTTGTTATAAAACAATAATATAGGCTTTGGGCCTGGATCTTCTTTTTCCGAATGTTGCTCAACAAATGAACGCAATTTGTAAAAAAATAAAGAAGTACCCATTCGGTGATATATAGAGAAATATATCGTAATGTTTCATACCAATGAATATTTATTGTAGTTTGAAAAAAATAACTTTTATTCTTTCTTACCAATTCATTTAATTTTTAAAATTAAATGAGTTAAATATATATGATACATGAACTGTAATAGAAATTTTTCGTCTATACTACAGTGTCGCGCCAGATTGTAAAAAATACTTATTTCACTTAATTAGGATGTAATAAATTATTTAAATTCTGGAAAATAAATTAATAACTATGGGTGTCATTTTACCCTACACTGTGCACAGATTTATATTTACATCGTTGCAACGGAAAAGGAAAGGATTTAGTAAAGAAATTTAATTGAAAAATTAATGTTTTTAATTTATTAACTTTAGTTATAAAAGCAAGTTCATTGCATTCCAGAAAGTCATTTATATTGATTTACCGAACTCTTGTTGAGAATAAAAAAAAATAAATCGTACTTTGAAGGGTTAAAGAACAAAACACCTGGTCTGTGGTGGCGGATTTTCTTCTAAGATACTAGCAGCGAACGTGTAAGAACCCTGGTTTAAAAAGCCCAGGTTTTTTCTAAAAAACATCGCTTTTCCCCCCGTTTTTGGGCAGGACCAATGAAACGTTTCTCTCACTGACCGATCGTTGGCGACGCAGTTGGCGGCGGTCGCGCGAGTTGCGGCAAACCTTGGCGGCGTGTAAAGAAGCTCGTCTATGTGTCGGAATTCGTCCAGAGTCGGTATTCTAATTAGATTATAAGGAGGCCGTTCTCAGTCAGCATGGCCGCGTCGGATCGCAAGATTCGGCACGTGTGGGGTGTAAGACGAGAGAGGACACCCGAGGCATAGCAATGCAGAGTGGATTGAGAGAATTAACATCGGAGGAGATTTTCGGCGGGTGAATTTTGACTGCGAACGAACAGCAGGGATCGTAATGACAAGATGCCTGGGGGACGGAGAGGACTCGTTGCTCCACAGAACACTTTTCTGGAGAATATCATACGACGGTATAATGCCCTATGTAAGTGCACCCCTTTGCTCTCTTTATTACCACTCCATCCCTAAATGCATGTCCGACCATCTGCAAAAGCCGGAGTCGATGATAAAGTGCGCAAAGTAGCCCTTAAAAATAAGATGCACCGCTAGAATGGAAACGACGAAGGGGTTTTCGGTGTGATCCTTGCGTGCATTGACAGAGAATCGGCAAACAAATCGTATCGAGAGCTGGAGAAAGACGAATTTAGAAGATAGATAGATATTGGCTAAATTTAGATCCTAGCAGCCAAAAATAGACGCTCTTTTTTGCATATTCGTTCCAGAATTTCAAAGGATTTGATATTTTTAACGCAAAGAGACGAAACCCATTGTGGAATATGAGTCGTGATCGTGGCTAGAAAGGGGTGAAATATGCACAAATTCGAAAATTTTATATCAATGTTAAGGAAAAGGGAAATATCTTTGTTAACTTTCTTTTGAGAGATAAATATTTAAATTGATTTAATTCAGTTCAGGGCTTAAACGTCATACGTTTTTTGTCTTTACACTTTTTATACTCTTACATACCGGCTAAGTACCTGGAAATAAGATCAATAATAAAATTCAATGATTAGATTGCAGATGTATAAAATTCCTTCCTAACTAGCATACTGAACTTAAATTCAGATTATTTTGAATAAATATGTGTTCTTGTCTTCATTTCAATAAACTACTCGTTTTTTACACCTTTTATTTTCCATGAAAGAAAGATATAGGGTCAAAATATTCGTATCATTGTATTAGAGCACAAAATAGAATGAATTAATGTATACTGTTTGTGTGTGTAAATTTTTTTAAGCCCATGTATCAAAAATTGTGCAATCCAACTATGTCCAAAATTTTCATAATACATATTGTAAATTTAGCTAATTTACTTTGTATTTCTTTGTCTTTAAATTAATAGCTAAACTGATTCTGAAAATTTTTTTATTTATGATTTGGTACATTTATTTTGCACTGCTGAAAAATTATTATTTTTCAATGCTGCTATTGCTGATGAGTATAGTATCTCAGTTAGTAAGAGTTATTCTATCTATTAACGCCAATATTTATGCAGGAGAAATAACATCAGAAGTAAACAAAAGAAACAATACTTAAATTAAAATAACAGCTTATAATTTTAGGCTAAGATAAATACGAATTTTTCTTTGTTTCTTGCAAGGCATCTTTGAAATAAATGTCTCACATTTACATCACTTAGCTAAAATGTCAATGCCAACATTTCATGTTTTGATACATATAGGCAATTTTATATTTCTTGTGACGCATGTTTGAAATAATATTAATAAATTTTTTAATGAGATAGTAATATGTGCCATTTAACAAAAGGAATATACATTCCATTCCTCATCCCTAAGGTAATTATTTATTTGACATTTGACATATTCTTTTAACACTTGACATTCTGTAATTGGATTATAGTTTGAGAATAAATATTGATAAATAAAAATAATCTGGAGTTTTATAATGAAAAACCGTTATATATATTTAGGTTAATGCACTTGGGAAAGTATAGTGGATTAAGCTTCTGTGTATATGTGTAAAGTTTGGGAATAATTATTTGGGAAAATCTGTTATATATATTTAGGTGAATGCATTTGGAGAAGTATAGTAGATTAAGCTTCTGTGTGTGTGTTTGTGAAGTTTGGGAATAATTAATAAAAAAACATCTATGTCTGAGATCTGCCGGAAAATATCTACCTGATCTGCATCATTTATATTAACATATTTACCTGTCAAGAAAACATTTTCAATTAAAAAGAAAAGCTATAAAAATTGCGTTATTTGATATCATTCGAGGCTGTTATTATTGATATTATTGTTATTTAAATTAATTCAACTTCCTGTCTCGACATTTGATTTTGGGATATTGATTCGCTATAGCCCTCTATTCTGAATCTTGTAAGATTCTTTAGATCTAAATCCTTAAAAATCTTTGTTACGTTCAAAAAAATGATAAATGCAATCGAAAAAACAATTTTAAATTTAATATGTTCTGATTAATAGATGTATCACATGTGTCCGTTATGAAAGAAAATTTGATTTAATCAAGTAGGAAATGCTTTATTGAAGTGAACTTATGTGAAATTAATTTTTTTCGAATGGGCATTAATTTCCTAGCAATTTAATTCCTAACTTTAAATAGCATATTTCCATTTGCATAAAATAGTTCAGATTGTGATAAATTGTTTCTTTAAAAAATATGTCAAACTGTGAATTGGTATATTACTTTGCAAAATATTTCTTTTTTTCTCCGCTTGAATAATACAAAATATGTGAACTGTAAAAAAGATCAACAATTCTTACTTTAACTACTTTCTATTCTTTTCATATTTTAATCTCAAATAATGAATGAAAAGCAGGTTGATCTTTATATACTGAAATATTTTTGTAGGATAGTTAATGATGTATAAAATATTGCCTATATTATAGATATCACAGCATAATACTAAACAAATTCTTTAAAATAACTAATTATTTTGAACATCCGCCATTGGGCTTAATCAGCGTCTGTATTCACAATATTCAATCATATACACTAAGTTCATTTGAAGTTACATATTTAAGATGTGGATTTGAATCATGTGTATGCGATCAAGTGTATGCATTCTTTGAATTTAAATTAAGGAATGAAATATTCGCAATATCTGAATGAAATGAAATTTATTTCTTAAACATTGTATCATTCTTCGATTAGGGTAGTAATAAGCCGTTTAAGTAAAAAAACCATAATACTTATAGTAGTTTTATTTTGTTCCACTGCATTTCAGTCATATTATGTGTTCAGTTGATTTTTCTACTAGAGCTGAGAGAAAAATGCGAGCTTTGTATGATATTAAAGCATTTTTGTTTTGCAAACTCCTTGAAGTCATTATCATTTTGAACAATATATTTTTATGATTTCTCATGTTTATTACGATTCATTATATTACATATATATTTACAAAATAAATGAAATATTTTTTAATTTTGGAATCGTTCAATTATTTTTCATTTTGTTTAGTGATAACACTATATATATATGTAATACAATTCATAAAATAAGAAATATAACTTTTAAGTGAATAAAGGTTAATATTTTAGATTTTTTTCTTCAGCTACAAACAATTTATAACATAATTCGTAATTGTTGTAGTTGATGATCGATCAGAATTATTACAAGAGTATTATAACTTTTCATTCTTTTCATAGTTGATTTTAATCGTAAATAAATCAAAATCTTTTCATTTAACTTTTGAAAGAAATATTCAAAGCAAGAATTTGAAACAGAAACTGGACTGTTAACTACTCAAAAGCGTATTTAATGTATTTCTTTCTTTCATTTTGGCGAGCTTTGTTTTAGTTTTCTTTATTTTCTATTAGGTAAAGAATATCGCAAATATTAAGATTCTTCTATTCTTTTGTATGTTTCCGTCAAACACATTAAGCTTTTCAATAATTATCCATTGAAATATTCCTTTTCTTCATAAGTATACTCAGATACGAAATGAAATTTTAATAATTATACAAAAATTGCATTTCAAAAATTTATCTGCACTTCATATTTTTTCATCGTATGATGTCATATGACAATCATATGATGTCATATGATTGTCTCAGTACCAACAAATTGTCTAATGAATATGATTTCCTTTTGTGTGAAATCAATCAATGTATTAGCAATTTCGGTAATGGTGATAATTCTCAAGCAAAAATGGATAAATTATTGATATTTTTCTCTGTTTTTAGAGATAAAAGCTCTGCTTTGTTTTAAGGTCAGTGAATTTTCTTGAGAACCATGCACCTTAAACTTTCAATTTCAGAAGATGCAGAAAAAAGGAAACCTTTATTTTTCATTTCTGTAACGTAATTTACTGGATACCCTGTATTTTGGGAAATCCTAGCCAAATTCTGGAAACGTGCCAAACTATATCTAACCTCAAATGCAATTTCTTCACTCGTCAGTTCTGACTATCACGATAGCTTTGAACTGTTAAGAAGATATTTATACAGACACATGAATGAGGAGGTTTAACCTTTAAAACAAGAATGAAATTTTGTTCTCATAAATTTAAGGGCCAAATCCACTAAACAGATCATCAACTTTTATTAATAAATACTTTCATAATTCGTTTCACTTCTGTGACTTCGAGCAAAGCATAATAATGTAAACCTCTAGTATTCTTTATTAGAAAGCTTTCTTTATATTCTGTACTTTCAACTATTTGTTAAAAATCTCCAATCTTGAAAAAGGTAGTAGGGATTTAGTAAGAGGTGGATTCATAAAGCGAATAGAAAGAGGAAAATGTCATGAAATTTATATCGAAATGAATTAGCCCCTAATTATTACTCTTTGTATACTCTGAAGTGTGATTTTAAAACATAAACGCTATTAATTCGTATGATCATGGTGTCGGTTAATGAATTTTATTTTTTAAAAAAGTTTTTTATAAAGCTAAATTATTTCATTTCATTCTTTTATTCGCCATTTGGAGAACCATCATATGTGATGTGTGCTAACTCTCCTATTTCAGACTAGTCCAAAAGTGTGGAGATCACGAGGATTCATTAGATAATTGCTAATTGTGAGTTGAGTTTGCCATTAACCTGTGTTATTTACCTTTCTTATTAACTGATAATTTCCATGCAAAAGTATGATTATAATAGCCAGTCTTTCTTTTTCTGTTGTTTTCCCTCATTATTTCGAAGGGTAACCGAATTTTTTTTTGTAAATTTATGAAAGGCGCATGAACAGATTTATTTTTATATATACTTCGCTTATCTTGGGTTTTTTTTTATTTTTTAAAAAGCTAAATTATTTTATATGATTCATTTATTCGCCATTTCCGGATGCATCATATATGATGTCTGCTAGTTTTCATATTTCAAACTAGTCCAAATGTGTAGAGATCACGAGAACTCCTTAGATAATTGCTAATTGGAAGTTGAGTTTGTTATTAGCCGATAATTTCTATGCAAAAGTATGATTGTAAAAACCAGTCTTTTTTTTCTATCGTTTTCCCTTATTAGTTTGAAGAGCACATGAATTTTGTTTTGTAAATTAATAAACGGCTCATGAATAGATTTATTTATATGTATATTTTGCTTATCAGATGTATATATAACCTTCTTTCTGAGAAGTTTTTTTGCTATTGATTGAGCATAAAACTATTATTTGAACTATATCCTAAAGGTCGAATTAAACATGACCTTTTAACAAATTTTAGCCTTGCTTATTATATAAAAAAATTTGAATATCATAAGTGCTGAAACAAAATTTAAAAATATGTTGTGCAACTGTTTGAAAACAGAATTACTGGTATAATACATAACATCAATAATTAGTAAGAGTTTCGCAATTTGATTACCTACGTAGAACATGAAGCATTTGGCGTGTTAAGAAATTTTCCATCTGTTATTGATCACATGGAAAAAAAGCTTCCTTATTTATTCAGTAACGCCTTTTCTGCCTTTGTTAAAATTAAATCTTCTTTCAAAACTTCTTTTCAGGGTAATTATTTCGAAATTAGACGTCCATTGAATCAAACTTCCATTTAACTCAAAAGAAAATCTATTTTAATTACACCTTAAAAACAGCCTATTTCATGGGAAAACAAGAATTAATTTAGTTTCCCTTGTTATTCTCTTCGATAAAAATTGTTTTTACTGCGATTTGAAGATAACCAATGCTTTCTTTTTCATTCGCTTTCAGAGGACATTTATTTTCGTTCGTCTGATTAGAGAAATTACACCAATCTGTTTTAGAGAGAGAAGCTTTCCCTCTAAATTGATAGAACGTAATAACAGGTGTCGAGCGATCCTTAACGAGTCTTGTTTTATAGGAAGGGGAGAACGAAGTATGGAATACAACAACTAAAGTTAATTTGAAAACTAATTACTCTTTTAAACCTACAATACAGGTTAATAATATTATGCATCACTCATTTTTTGCCCTTCAACAATAAATTCAAACATTTCCAAGATAAGTTCTGTTCTCATTCATTAATAATCCTGTTTTTTCATCAACTAGAAAGTATTTGAAAGAGGAAGGGTATATTTTAACATGTACTGTATTTTAACCCCATACTTGTCTCATTCTGTGTTTGTAAGCTAATAAATGTATATGTTTTTTGTCAAAAAATTGGTTCAAAATCAGTGTTAAAAATTTCTAAGAATAATTATTAATTAATTTTATTCGTTTTTTAAGTCAGTTGTTTGTATTTGTGTAATTTTGATATATTTTGGCCATTATTTCTATAAATGAAACAATTACTACTGTTTTAAAAATAAACACTTTAATTTAAATTGTTTTTCCTATATTATTTGCATTCATTTATACACTATTAATCTATTCCTAGTTGATATTAAATGATATAAAAAATTGTGCTGTATTGGATTAAAATCGAGAAAAAATTTATGGACAGATTGATGTGAACGTTTATCCGAATTCATTTTCTAGGGAAAGTTATGCAGTGTTTTTACGTTCATGTTTTCATCGCATAACATCCAGTTCTTGGAAATACTAATCAAGGTACTAAATCAATTTTGAAACCTTGAAAACGTGTGATATCATTCTACTTGTGTCCTATTTTTTAATTTTAGACTTTTATCACAAATAAAGACAAAACAATTATTTGGCTTTGAAAAACAATCCACTTTGAGAAAATTACATTTACATTTTACAAATTGTACATACTTGTTACAAAAATTCTATTTGCTGCGTTTTGGAATACCCTTATAAGAGAAAGTCCTGTAGTAAAGATTAACTGATTATAGGGAAGTACTCAGTAAGCTGATTACAAGACTAATACACAGTTAGAGCATATTCTGAAACAAGTACAATTTCAGATATTATATTTAGCCCTTATCTGAATCTGCACTTTTTAAAAATTTATTTTAAAATCTTAATAGATGTAGGAGAAAATCCGGTAATCTATCTCTCTGCTCTGATGTATCTAAAGTACGGTTTCCAATCGCTATTCAAAAATCCTGACTTAACATCCTAAAACTGCGTTCTTATAGATTACATGAAGGTTCAATTTCTCTTTCCAACATCTCTTGTTGAACACTTTGATATTACATTCGCTATTACCGCTCTTGAATCAATTGTTATGCATTGAACAGATAAGAATTACCGGATATATTGCGCAGCTTGAGATTTAATCTATACAAGGAGAACATTTCAAAGTTTTTAGGCAAACTCTTAGAATTTTAGCTATTTATTGGCTATGTGAACAATACACCTATTTTTCCTACCCTTCATTCATGTTGAACAGTTTGAACTTACAGCCTTGTCTCCTTTCTTTAATCTAATATTACGTTTTGAACAGATAAGAGTTACTGTATATATTTTGTATTTTGAAACTGTTAGAAAACATTTCATAGTTTTTAATCAAAATTTTCGATTTCAGATATTTATAGTCTATGTGAAGTATAAATATCCCATTTTCTACTCTTCATGATAAACAACTTGAGCTTAAAATCCCTATCAACTCTGTTGAAAAAAATGTCGTGTTTTGAACAATTAAGAACTACCGGATATAGTGTGCATCTGAAACTTAACTCTACACAAAGAAAACCTTTTAAGATTCTCACGCAAATTTTCGCTATTTTATCTAAAAGCCGCAATAAATTGACATATAATATTATAAACTCATCGCTTTTTTAGTGTGAAAATTATACTTCTTTATTAATTATTTAATAATTTGTCTTATAGCATACTTTTATTACCAAACATATTGGATTACCGATATCATTAACTTGTATTCTAAATTTTCTTAAACTGTCGATGAATAATGTTAATGTAAACTGTTTTTTTCGTTGTGAATTATTTTTGTATCTACGTATATGTATCATTAGTTTACCTAATTAAGTAAAATAATTGACAGATTTTTTATCAGGATGAATAATTAATATTTTTTCTGCATTTAGAGGCTTCTCTTTCAAAATCAACAAAAATATTTCACTTTTTGACGTTTCTAATGAATGAGTTTCGAACCAATATTTTTTGCACAAGAAATGAATCTCTTTGTTTAAAAAAATAACCATTTCGATTCAAAAATGGATTTTTTCCAAAAGGAATTCCTGAATATATTTCTTCAGCCGAATAAGAAACTAAGGGTTAGAAATTTATTTCTGAATATTACAATATTAAACTAATAAGGTATCATTTTCAGAAAATGATGTCTCTCTCTATATTTAAATATATGATTTATTCGAAAATATCCTAAAAAGTTGACCAAGGGAGCTTTTTGAGCATTAAGGAATGTGATACAATAAGATTAAGAGTTTTGGGAATTTTCCAGACTGTTAAATATTTCTCTCATTTTTGGAATAAACCGAAACACTCAAAATATGTGTAGCATTTTCTGTACTACATTGTATAATTTTCTATTTTCAGTAGATAACGGGGGTTGCAATGAACTGCTTTAGAACAGGAGTTTTTTTGAAAAATTCAAACATTCAAAAATTATATAGCATTTTTTACAGTCCATCGTAAAATTTCTCTTTTCAATATATAACAGTGGTCGTAATGAGCTGCTCATGTAGATAATTTATTGATAAATAATGACGATACATTCATATGATCTTCATTAAATATCCTTCCCGTTATAATTTCTTTAGGAGGTTCGATAATAAAACAAATTAACTTATAAATTAATATTATGGTGTGATTTATTAAACCATTTAGATTGAAATAAATAAGCTGTTTATAAAAATTAAGTTGGTTGATCCTTAGGTTTAAGATTATGCTGTGCATATGATTTTTTGAAATTCACTTAAAGTTCACGATTGCTGCTATATTTCAGTTCACTTGAATTTTCTATGAACTAGAACATATATAAATTAATATTCTAAATCAAGAGAGCGATGCTATCTGTTTCTTTTGCTCTGACATATTTTCATAAACGTGTATATCTGGAACTTGGCATGTGATACTTTTATTTACAAAATGAAACAAAAAAATATGAGAGCAACATTTGAACTGATTTACTGATACATATAATGATGTTCAGTGATTTAAGAGCAAACACAATTTGAAACATTAAATGATTGAAATTAGTTATTTTGCACAAAGCCATCCAGTTTTGCTATTCAGAGCCTACTGAAGTTCTATTAACGTCTATAAAAGGAATTGAAAATTTTGAACAGTGTTGATTTGACCAGCATGTTCATCAAATGCCTTTTATGACACTTAATACCATTAACTTAGTACTTAATTAATGCATTAATCAATAAAATAATTATAATAATCTAATAAAATAATGAGTAAGAAAAAATCGCGTGCCTGAAAATTTATGAATAATGTAACGTATGCATTGCATCTCGAATGCATTAAGTCTTAGACGCATAAAATCAATACTAAAAGGAAGTAAAGCTACTCAAGGGAGATGAGTCCATTCCTAGACGTTATTTATTTGCTTGTGAAACCCAGACTGAGCATAAGCGATTTAAAAATTCCTCCGGAACAATGCTTTCAATTATGGCTGGAGAGAGATAATGGACTTTCTGATACTTGATTATACTGATTCTATTATTATGAAATGTAGTTATTTTCGATGCAGAATTTTCAGGGAAACTTCATAATGTGTAATTTCTATTGTAAGAAAGCAGACATTTATAATATTGATGGTTAAGTACAGTCTGAAAATTTTCAGATTATAGCTGCATGCTATTCTTTTGCTTTTATTCCTTTTAATAACAATTTGTGATTAAGATAGAATTGTTTCAAATTAATACGTTGGTATTAAAAAGTATAGTGTTTAATGATTTTAATTTCAATATTTATTCTAAATTATGATACATACGATTTCAAATTTCGAAAACATTGACCCCTCCCCTCCTGCATGATTTAAAGTATTTTCGGCACATTTATGATTTAATATTATCACGTTTTCTCTAACAAATAATATAAATTAGTAATGTTTTGATTGAAATAACTAAAGATTTGATATTGAGAAATCCTTTGGATTATTATTTTTACATAATTTGTCCTCACAGTTTCAGCTTGACGTTCAATTCCAAATTGCATATGTCAACAACAATAAATTTCCCTTATTTATCACACTATAACTTTGAATGGAAAGGATTCCTTGCTGTGCTCTTGGACATCATATAATCGATTATAACTGATTAACTGATCATCGCGTAATGAAAACATTTATGTATTCAAGTGAGCGCACGAATCTTATTAACATATTACGTGATTTTATCATCATGATATATCTTTTTTCATCATGATATAATTTTTGCCTTTGGGACTTAAAAGATGTTATGTGATAACCAGTAATTATTATCATTTGCAGTTTTATTAATTAGAATTGTGTACAGGATGATCTTCCGGAATTAGGCTTCACTTAAGGTCATAAATAGTTTGAAAGAACAGAAATTGCAACCAAAGAAACCCTTTGCAATCTGTTTCGGACTTAAGACAGGAAATGATATGAGTTTTCTTTTTATAACATTATGACAACGCAGGTTCAACCTAAAACATGTGTATAACTGTTACTCTAAAGAGATTAAGATGACTCTCATTAGAATATATGTTATCTTAAGTTAATAAAAAAGTATGTCAGTAACACCAAATAATTTCAAAAATCATTCACTGAATTTAAGCGATGTTTATACCACTGAATATAAAGAGACCTTAAAGATCTCAATAGAGCTAGTTTTTCAATATAATCATAAATGAGTTTTTAAACCCGTCCTTCACTCATATAATAGTTACTATTATTAACCCTCTGAGCGGCGCAAACGTCTTTTTACGTTTTTCATGTTCAGTTCAAAAGCGGATAGCTCGTATTTATATGTACATTTTCTTAAACAATCATGGATAATTTGTTCTTAAGATTTCAGAGATATACTTAAATGCACAAAAGATAGATTCATTTACTTTAAAGCTAAGTTTTCTAACCTGATAGTTAAAAGTGCAAAATAATTGGGCGCTCAGAGGGTTTTAATTATTAGTTAATTGAATTTTATGTTTGTCAAGATATAGATCCTTTAAGTGAGATGTCAATGAGCAAAGCCGAAGAGAATCATATATTAATCCCCTAGCACACAATGGCTTGCCGGGCCGCAGTAGCCTAATGGTATATTCTCGGCTTCGGGGTCGGACGGTCCCAGGTACGAAACCCGGTTCCATTGAAGATCCGCCGTGTATGTGGGCTTGTTGCAAGCTAAATCATACGTAGGGACAAAACGTCCTCCAGCTGAAAGTTTGGAGAGGGGGGTTCCAGCTCAGATGCAGTCCTCGCCATCCGGCCGAGGTTCAAAATTGCGACGTCAGTCCCAAAATAGCTTTCATGTTGCTTCAAAGCGGGATGTTAGTATAACTAAACTAAGCCTTGATTTGTCTGACTCGAGCATCGACTTGCAGAATTTTTGATATTTAATTCTATAATGAAGTCAAAGCAGTAATTAATGTAAAAGACTAAAATCACTTAGACACACTTAATTGTCTTTGGCGTTCTTTACTTACTTATATGGATTGAGAAAACAACAGATGTCGGAAAAAGATGTGTCGTATAATTAGGAGATAAATAAATTTTTAGGTCAAGGGGCTTAGAATTTGATTGGATTTAAACATTACTCTATAGAAATAATAACGGAAAATATAGTGAAATAATGAAGAAAACGTAGTTATTGATAAAAAATATAAAACATTATTTTTAAAGTTAACTCTCGTCGGAATCGTAAGTTTTTAAAAATTTAAAATAACCTTTCAGATACATTTTTTTCCTGACGCTTGAATGAAATATATCTCACAAAAAATAACAAAATCAGTCGTTTCATAGAAAGCTCTTATATTTCTTTCATATCAAAATTGATGGACCAGTAAACGAATTATATGCAAAACACGTTATGAATGTGATTGAAAAACCTCATAATGTATTTAGAAGGAAAAAAGGATAATATATCACTAAAATTCTAGAAGAATTGATTTTCAAAGTCGCATAATTCCAGAAACTCATTTGATATGCAGCAAACATTCAACTTGGACATCGAAAGGGAACTTTTGGAATACAAAGGAAATTCCAGAGTTTTAACTGATCAGCTAAAAATGCATCAGTATCGTAATTTTCCTTCAAAAAACTCTATCCAGCAATCTATTAAAATTCCCGTTCTGTGCTTAATATAGATTCAGCTGAACAATACTTTTGATTAATCAGAATTCCATCAATGAAAGTTAATTTTATGAACTCTCCTGGAGTACTGAATTATGAAATATATTAAGGAAAGGCGGTGATTTTATTGAATTTTATTTGGAAGATGTGGAATAATTTAGTTAAAGTTGAATTAGGTTCACTGGCAAGATTGATGCAAATATTTCCTGTATTTTTTTCTTTTGCTTATAAGTTCACGCTCGTGTAAGTTTTATCGTACTTTTTGATAATAAAAATAAAATGAATCTTAAAATGCGTCTCGAAAAAATTAATGCTTTTCAGCCTTATTTCATTTCATTGACAATTTATATTATGATATGATTAAATTTAACCGCTTGGATACTAACGCAGAGTGAAATATAGCATCAGAGAACAATGATATCTCTTCTTCTCATTTAAAAGGTAAAATAAGAATTCAGTGAAATTTTAAGTGGACATCATTCGTTGTCAGTAAACGTTTTATGAATGAATTGAAATATATAGATATCTTTTTGAAATTTATAAAATAATTCCTGTTTTATAGTATACGAGGTTTTCCCTATAACAGTGTAGCCTAGTGTTAAGAGTTTCGTCGTCGAAAGCAGGTCTCAGTTCCATTTAAGGTACGCCATATAGATAATATGTACATATCACATATGTGAAAGCATTAGTGACAAACAATACTAACTCACAGGCATCGTATAAATATGGTTTCAGAAGTTTTGAGATCAGGATTTTTGTAGCCAATAGTCTATTGTGTTAGTTTCCAAACCTATGAGTTCAAACTTTAATGTATTTTTTCCTGTTTTTGTTTTTAAATTAATCCATTTTTCTAAGATATCAAAATAAATTATTGGTTTACTTGAATTTTTCATAGAACATTTAATATTACTTTTATTATTGGTATACTTTTTATTATTGGTTTTTCATTAAGCGTTTTGTTAGTAAATTAGTTAGTTGAATCCTCGAATTCTACAAAAATCTTCCGTTCATCAGATTTATAGAAATAATAGTTGTGATTTATTGCCTCTTTCCTAACTTTGTCTTATAAATTTTATTTATTTTTTATAAAATAAATCAAAGAAACATCGTTTCAAGAAGAGTTATGGAAAGAAGGCAATAATTCCATCAAAGTACAGTACATTTGTCAACACAAACTTTAAAAGTACAAACTACTTTGCATTTCTATGACAAAGTTGAAACAAAATATATACCACACTTCCTCACCGAGAAAATAGCTTAAATAAAATAGGGTTACAAAATGTGCACCACCAGACATGAAAGAATTAAAGATATTCACAAAAGATCACAAAACAAAATAAAAAGATAACTTTTGCAATTTCCCTTTCCAAAATAAAAGAATCTTCGATTTCAGGGCGAGTCATTTTCATCCAGTATCTCTCAGGTTATGATTCTGATTCAAACCCCTTTGCCACATTTGGCAGAACCCCTACTTGTTATGTGATTACGTATTGATTGGAGGGGAAATATCACCATCGGGGTGGTTGAAAAAGTGTTCATCTCTCACGTAAAAAGCTTGATCCCGGATTAATACACTACACGCAAGGTTCACTCTCTTCAGGATCCCAGTCACGTTTTCAGAGACTCCAGCATGATATGTCCGATCCAGCCATAATCTCAAAATCCGAAATCGAGCCTAAAAATCACTTCCCACGTCTTCTTTTTTTCATGACCCTTTTAAAATGCTTTCAATAGAAAGTCTCAAACGTTGACCAGACATATGGACTGAAATTTGTCCTTTTTATCTGGTTTGAATGTAGAATACGTTTGCTATTTTTAGCTCTATAGAAAAGAATAAAGATTGCTGAGCTCCTCTTTCTCAATATAGATATCCTTATTTCGTTTTCCCTGTTTTGAAAAGCGTTAATGCATTGGAACAGGTGCAGCGCTTCGAATATTTATTCACTGCCATATTACTTCGGAAAAGGTTTAGAAGTTTCTTTTATAAATTTCGTACTACTTCTTATCTTCGAGAATAGCGTGAAATTGAATGATACTGAGCTTTCAAAAACTTCTTCGTGATGTACTTGAAAACATAAAGTTTTGATTTTTGAAGATCACTGAAAACGAAAATTGTAAGGGAATATTTATGTCATTTTTTATGCATTTGCCTCTAAAAATTATTCCTGGAAAGTTATTATTTTTCTCATTTTGTGCTTCAAGTATTTATATCTTTCATTTTCAGTGAAATAGAAAATCATGATATGGAGTAAAAAAAGAAGTTTGTTATAACCACGAAGAAAAATGAGGCAGTGGAATGAAAGAGTTTATAAATGTTGTATAAAAGTCTCTTAATTGCTATATTTTTGATCGACGCTTTAAAAGTCTCATTTGAAGAAAATATAACTTGTTATTTAAATTAAAATACATATTAAAGTCAGATCTTGTTCAAATAATAACATTAAAATTTTTTGAGGTAATTTTGATATTGATTAAATGTTAGTTTTGAATGGTTAATAATTCTTAGAATGCTTTTATCTTGTAATTCTTCAATGAAATTTAACATTAAAATCAGAACTGGAATTATTTATACAAGATCAATTCCAAATCAAAGTTGGCTTATTTATAAAGAAAATGTTACCTATTAAACATGTTATCTTAGTAAAAAACCATCAAGATATAACGAATCTCAAAAACTAGAATTAAATTATATGTTTAACATCACGGCAATGATTAATAAATAAATTATATTAATGATACGATAATTTATCGATTTTATTAGTCATGCCTATAAATTTAGGATTTTTACTTTTTAAGATTTTTGATTTACCATCTAAAATTACTTTATCTACCTCTTCGTGGTGAAATCCTAAAAATGTTTGAAGCATCGCCACATCAAATATGATCGACGTCATGAGGAAGGGCTTGAAAAAGTATATCAAAAATTGTTTTTAAAAGTATTTACTGGTAGCTGTCAAAATAATTTCCAGTGGTAATCCCCAGCTAATTAACCTATTATTATTAATAAAATAAAATAAAATTATTATGAAACTATTACATGATGAAGCATACCGTAATCTAGCTGATAAATATATGTAGAAAGATGTGTAATTTTTTCTTTCAAAATGTGAATCAGTTTTGGTAAAGATTTTAATTCTGAAATGAAGACCTCGTTTGTTCCAAGTAAGAGAAATTATGCTTAAGAATTTCATTACCATTCCAATCTTAAAACATGATATCCGTTTGGCTCTTTAAAATAACAGAAAATAATTTAAATGAATTTTACGAACATTTTTTTAATAATTTTTCTCTTATTTTATGAATTCTTTTGATTTGGTTTATGAGATTAGATTTAAAATATTCCTATTTGGAAAAGTTGGCATTTTCAAATCAAAACGATAACGAATAAGCTAATTTATTTTTAAATAGATCGTGACAAGCAAAAATTTTTAATTTTAACTTTATTCGTTCAAAACATCTTATAGTAGCTCATGATTTTTACTAAATCTCATGAGCTATTTTTCCTTTTCTCAATTTATAGAAGAGAGGTGAGTTTATTTTTATACTAGTACATATTCTCACTCTTCATCATTTACACCAACAAAATTTTTTTTAACGAAAGATTCGACTTTCTTATGTTAAATGATATTTCGAATGATTTTTAGTCTTATCAAATATTTTAATTACTTCTCAGAATAAAATCTCACAACATTATCCATTTTCAGGCTCATCATGTAAAACTTACTGTAATCATGAATTCGTTAATAAGTTTTGAAGCTGAATTTTAATCAATTTCTAACCTTAAAAGGATACTTAAAACTGTTGGTTAAGCACGGCGTTCTTCTGTTTTCTAATAAACAATTTTTTTTCTTTTTCTACATGTACTCATGAATGCGAAGTTAATGCTTAATGATAAATTTCATGATGATATAAATGAAGCTTACAGAAAGAAAATTATAGTTTTTCACTGCGTTGAAAATAATATCCGATTCAAAGGAATAAAATGTAATAAGTTCATCAATTAGTTCACATTCAAATACACTTCAGAAATTATAAAAGCAAATATAAAAAAACAGGAGATTTTAAACTGACTTCGTGATTTTTTTGTGCTTTTTTTCACTTTTGTGATTTTGTTCTTTGGTGTAACGAAATGTTTAAATTAGCAACTTCTCTATTGAAATATTATATCAGTAATTGAGAACAGAAAATTTCACAATAAAATTTTTCTATTTTTAATTTTTGAGCAAACCTTTAACTGAAAATTTTAGTTTAAATGCTTAGTTAAGCAAAACACTTTATATTCGTAAATAACCAAAAATTAGAAGAAGTTTAACTTAATAAAATTCACTTACATTTAAATCCGTTGCAACGGAAAATAAGTTGTTTCATTAGATTTTGTACTGCCGTTTTCAACCGAAATATCGTAATTTCCAAGAATTTTTAATCTGCCATCAATTAATATTGTTTTCTTATTAAATTGAATGAAAAATACAGAGCAGACAGGTATATGAGTATGCCCTGCCTTTCACAATTGATAAAAACATTGGCTATTGATTGTGGAAACCTAGTTTCACAAAATTTTCGGTAATACATAAGCACTTCATGATGGGAAACCACTGGCTGGAAATCTTTCTAGATACAAATGCGCTGCTGCTTGTCCGTTCCTATTTGCTGTCCCAAACCATAAATGCATGTCCGCCATTTCAGGATAGATATGTCATTCCATCTTACATTTGCTGAGGTTTTGATTGAAATAATTATGGCTAGATTTTCCAATTCACTTCAGGCCAAACAACGTTCTCTGTCACGGATACATGACGTTTCTGACTATGTGTCCCTAATGCTTGCGAATCACTTTGTTTAGTGTAAGCATATATATAGAGAGATGTAAATGTATATAATATAGCAATCCAACAAAAATATACCTTTTTAATCATCTATTATAATTCTATATTTTTCTCGATGTTCATGGATTTGATAATTTCGGAAGTTTCTATAGATTATTTCTGTTACATTTATCTGTACTTAACATTATTTACTTTCACTTTATGCAAGGGTGGTTTAAAAATGGTAAAAAAACACATAAAGCATTTCTAAAACCAATTTTACTATTCGAACAATTTTAATTGAGTACTGATTGATTTGTTTAATATTACTTCTGAAAAAATGTCATTGACTTTCAAATCTTAAGCAGATATCTGATAAGGTTGCATCTTAATTGAGGGAGCTTTAATTACATATTTTAATTACATGTTTTTAAAAACTGTTATTGCTTTAAAGTTTTAAAATTACTATACTTTACAGTACTATTTCTGCTATCTTAAGAGGTCGTCATGGCGTGGAACGATATTTCGGCTTTTCAGCAGCGTATTTTTCTAAAAGCTTCATATGAATTTTTTACTTCTTCGTTTAACATACCAATATGGGACAAATATAAATTCTTGTCATAAGTTGAAAAAATTAACATGTTTGATTTAAATTTTATCAATAATTTTATTTATAATAATTTTTATGGCATTTTGGGGAGAACATATCATTGTGTAGGTTCAGTTGTGGTAATTAGGGAAAAATTTTGACGACGCTTTAATTTTTTCCCTTTAAAATGATAGTATGGGATAGAGAACAGGTCTATTTTCTTGTGAGTGAATAACCATGTTCTGCAAGGTTCATCAAGCAATGCCTATTTTCCAAAATATATATTAATTAACCAATTTCAATTGCAGAAACATTCTTAATTATCCCGTTGTTTTTCGAATCACCCTAGAGTGTACGGAGTTACTGTGAACACGCGTTTCGGCTTCTGATCACAGTAAGAAACTACTGTATGTTGCTTCAGAATTCATTTCACTGCCTATCCCCAATTCCACAAAGAACCGTTTTTCAGCAAAATATCTTCTATTTTATAGAATATCGCAAATAAACTATCATAACTATTTATTACCTTCAATTTGGAATAATTTATGATAATTCTAACTCCAATTTTGTTGGGTAAAGTTGAGAAATGAAACTTAAAAAAATAGTGGTATTTTGACACACAAGAGGGAAAGAAACACACAGAAAAGCACAGAGAAATTAGTGAAAACTAGTAATTAAATTCACTAGTAGAAAACAGATTTTACATTTCAAATAGAACGTTCAATCCACTCTATTAATTTTTATTTGACTTTTAAACTACCTGAAAAACAAATAATTTTTTCCAACAATCGACTTCAATGGTTGAATAGTATAGCTAGGAGTATAGCTTTTAACTAACTCTCGGAAATAGCGAAGTGGTCATTCACCACCAAGACGAATTTTGATTTATCCAAATTGGTGCTTCTCAAACCTGTCACACGCAGTTCACCATCGTCAAATCAATCAATCCTGAAGACATACAAATATTTGTCGTTCATTCCGGTAATTTCAACATTATCGATCAAAATATACGTATTTGTTGAAAACATTAGCCATGGATGATTCAATATAAGCTACTTGCTCTATTCTGCAGCCTCCGTTTCTTATTGAGAAGAACCAAAACATCATCTTTAGATTCCTCCATCAGTATCACATTTTCTTCTTCCTCGTTATCAGTTTCCTTGTTTTCGTCCCTAATTGACGGCTAACGGCTTAATATCATTATTAAAAACATCTTTCATGCGTGAAAAGTAATATGTATGTAGACAACATGGTAGATTTTTTTTTAAAATGTCATTTGTTCAAAGAATAAACTTTATTGGCGGAACAGAAAGCTATCGCTTTCCTAGATTTGAAATGATTTCTTATCATATAATAAATTGCTCCAGATACATAAAAAATATTGGTTTTTTTATTACATTTAAACCTTTTTCCAATTACCCCGCGATGAAAATTATCAGGAGTAATTAAGAGCACAAACCTGTTCCTCAAAATGAAATCCGAAAACGAAAATTGAAGTTTCCTCGCAATCGTTATATCCTAAAGATCTAAGAAATATATAACTTAGCTTGCATATAACCGGCGTAGAGAACGAAAAATGAAATTTCAGAAATTTCGATTTCACTTTTCTGAATAAAGTACAACTTAGGTTAACACACGTAACCAAATAGCACTCCAAAAGTAGGAAATATTTTCTTCTTCTTCTGGAGCGTCTCAGCCAAAGTACATTGTTTTCAGCTCCCTAAGGCCTCACCAGTAACCTCCTGGTGGTGGTGGCCTGTAGTCACCATTCCCAATTACTATTTGTTCCCAATTACCCCGCTTGAAAAACATTAGCACGAATTAAATTGGTTTGGAAACTTTTCATATAATCCTACGTGATCTCTAGAATCTATACAAAAAATTACGAAACAGATAATGTTTCAAAATGCAAAAAGCTTCAAAAATTTTAGACTCAAGTCCGGTATATCTAAAATTCTTATACTCTAATTAGAAAGCAAAGAGAAGCGATTCATATAAAAAGACACTACACTGAAAATACAAACATATTGTAACCATTTTTCATACTTTCATGGGTTTGTTTTTACTGTTTCTTTCAAAATACCATCCCATTGTAAAAGCTTGAGATTTATGTGGACTGAAATGTTTTCATTTTTAATGCAATAATTATTGTCATCTGTTGTGATATTCTTGCTATTAAATTAAATCAAATGCCAAGATCGGGTTTAGTGAATCAGTTAAATAAGTTTACGACAATATTCCGAAAAACACCAAATCAATTTTCTTTGTCTTAGTTTTCAATTTCAATTTCGAAGCGATATAATCCTTCGTTTCGAAACTTGCCTTCCTTAATTTATGGTAATAAATATGGCTTAGGTTTTTCCTGCTGAAGTGATAAAGTCTCACGATTTTAGTAAAGCCTAAAACGTTAGTTAAAACAGATTTTAGCCGCTGAAATTTAAAGAACCAAATTTAGGAGACAGCTAATGTGAATCGCTCCTTATCTGGCTTCTTTCCAAATGCCTTACGTGCGCTACATTACTTCTAAAATTATTTGGAAAGCATTAGCGGAAGATTCGACCTCACGCTAATTTAAAATAAAGACAAATAACGCTATTTTTTAGTTAAAGAGTATCAATTGATTTAAAAGAAACTTATGAAAAATTACCAACAAAATAATAAGGAATGCTTAAAAGTTTGTACAATATTCTGCTTATTTGTCCTTCACAGCTTTTTCGTGTCTATTTATAGTCTTCTACGAACTCATACAGATAGATGTGCGTGTGAGATGAGTTCAAGGAGAGCTAATGACAATGTTTGCCTAGTTTTTTTGTTGTTTTGTTAGGGGACTAATGTATGACTTTTATTCGATTTATAAAGATCATGATCTTTATGTAGGCCAATGACGATTGCACATGATAGTAGGAAACTATAAACAAACACTTTAATTCTTCAAATAAGAGGGAAACGCCCGAACACTTGCCACTTGGTAAAATTATTTGCTGGTGCAAAAAAATGACAACGAATAACACCGTGAGGATGGTAAGCAATTAATTGTGTTCCTAAGCGAAAATCCATTGGCACAAATTGTATCATTCCCTATTTTTCACACTAGTTAAATTATATTTTTTTATTGCTACTGCAAAAGAAATTAAGTTACTTTCTTAATATAACATATAATGGCTCAAGACTATTATGTACAAAATATAGGACAAAGCAATTTACAAAGGATAATATTGATTTTCTGAGAGCCATACAGTTAAACTATGAAGATTTGCTATGTGAACTGCTATGCTGGTTCTAATTTTCCCATAATAAAGGCCTGTGTTATGACAAAGCTCATGTTGTAAACCATCAATCAGCAGGTTTGATTTCAACCTTTTGGGAACATATTCCTAAATCCATATAGATTGTCGCTGGTTTGCAAATACTGAATCTTCCATCCTCGCAATCGAGATGATCTTGCATTGTGGAGTCGAGAATAAAAATTTCTATGTCTGTATGAAAAAACAGATAAAATTTTCAATGTTTCAGATGTTTTTTAATAATGAAAAAATTCACAAAGCTGAATAAAAAACGTTATTACAGACGTATAGTGTATCAAAACTTTGCCGGAGGAAGGAAGCTGCACAATGCTATTTAAATAATATAGTGTTTCTTAATATTGTTTTATTGATGATATATTGCTCAAATTCTAATAAAATAAATCAGGAATTAAAAATGTATTTATTTGAATATGCAAGATGCTGAATTTGTTTTTTTTATACATGGATTGGCCCATTTGGCGGCACCTTTATTTCGAGGAAGCCTGGAAATAAAAATTTCATTCTAATTAATCATGTTAAATGCTTTTCAATGAATAACCCTCATCCAGCCCAAAAGGGGATGAATTAAAATAAAAGTTCTGAAGAATTTTGAGAAATTTTACATTCATTGCTGAGTGTAGATTTACAGATTTATACGATCTTTGCGAATTCAAGATAAACTGTTGAGGAAATAGAAAGATATTTAACAAATAATATTAAAATGCCTTTTTTTCTTTTTTAAGGTTTTTGTGAGCAGCTTTAACATTTTCTTTTTTAAGACATTGTGTGTATTTACAATTTAATTTAATGTATATTGTTGCACAAAATCTTACCGTGGGTGTATGGTGTAAACAGTCCAACACGCAGGATAATGGAGAATGAAGGTTTATTTACAAATATACAGGAAAACACGTAGAACAGGTACAGGAAACAATAGTCCTTGCACAGATTACCAATGTAAATAGACAACAATTCACAGGTAATGACAGTTCAGCGCTTTGATATCTAACAGCACAAACAGTCAGCAAATAACTAGTCTCGACAATAACAGCTCAGCTCACCAGCTGATTAGCTCACACGGCAGATAGAACTCCGAAGACGTTTACGCTTCACAGTAACCAGTCGTTCAAAGACGCTGTTGTGGTCCAAACGCGGTCTTATATACTCTCCCCGTTAGGCCGTGACGTCACATAGAATTTTCATGAAAATCCTAGATCTCGGCCCCTAATAGAAATATCGAGAAAAGGGTTGCATTTTCGAGAATAATCTATTTGTCGCCAAGGTCGCCAAATTTGTCGCCAAGTCGCCAAAATGGTCGCCAAGTTTGTCGCCAAGGTCATGCGTGGCACGAGAGTCGCTGAGGTCACCCCATGCTTCACCTTGTAAAACCCTCTTCCCAACCATAAGACCTGCATTGCTGGGAAGCGATTTTCCATGACTGTAACAATATCCATTTAAACGAACAGAAGCATTTTAAATTATTTTCTTATTCTCCTTGCATTTTTTATTAGTTAAGACCCTTGTAGAATTTAAACATCCCTTAATTTAACACATTGAATGATTTTATTTCTACGAACAGTTATTAGATTTACTTTTCAGAAATCAGTAACTTTCTGAAATATTCTTTTCGTTGAATAGTGTACGATCTCATTTGAATTATCTATTTATCTGAAAACATTTTTTTAGAAACAAAACTTTTGCGAAAGGTGAAAACAAAATTTAGATGGATTTATTCCATTAGTTCCCGTTATAAATGTGTTTCTTTTAAATATATATAGATGTGGTGAAAGCTTATTATAAAATGTCCAAAAGGATATTCGAAGTAAATACAGCAAAACTTAATAGCACCCTTGGGATTTCTGAAACATTTCAAGTCATTTCTAAACACGCAACTGTAGAAGAATAGCTAAATGAAACTAATCTATAACAACGCTCAAAAGTATGGAACATAAGAGAAAGTTTAGAGTTTATTTTCAATATAATTGATTTATATGTTTTTTATATTGTTTATTTTATAAGTGTGAAATCGAAGATTACTTAATAATTACGAGATTTCGCATGATAATTACGTGATTTCATTTGATAATTAAGAGATCATTTGATAATTCTATTTCTTTTCTTCTATTACAATTAATTTTTGGAACTAAATTCATTATTTGCTATATTCAAATTTCATTGCAGATAACAGTTCAAAACTCGAGTTGAGTTCATATTAGAATGGACTGATATTGTTCCATATCAGAAGAAATTTATTTGAAAATTACTTTCATTAAATAAATTTCTGTTTTCAGTTGATTATTGGTTATTAAATTAGAAGCTGGAAGACTTTAAAAAATCATCCTCCAAAGCTTTTCAGTTCATAATGAAAATCGCAACGCTGAAACATTAACTACAACGTATCAGCAACGAGCTGAAGCAGTTGAAAGTCAATAACAGAGACAGCTACACACAACCCGAAGTCTAGTAAGGTTTACAGCTGTTCAGTAATATTGACAGTAAATATCAATCTGTTACCTCCAATTTTAATTATAATCACATGGTAATGAAGCCTGTAGCTTGTTTAAATAATGTTATTCACCAACTCTCACTGTTTCCAAATTAAATTAAATATTTTTGTAATAATTGGGTCACATGGTCACTATACATGGAACAATTGGTTATATATATTTATTATGCGAAAATGCTGCATTAAAAGTGCTACTTAAAAGCATTGCAAGAGAAAAAATAAGCAATGTTTCAAAATATTGAGACTTCTCAAATAGTGCAAGTTCCAATAAGACCATCAAATTGTCAAACGTATGTTTAAAAGCCTTGTTTGAAAACATAAATCCTGCTGAATTATGACCAAATTAATCAAGTAAAAGTAACTAGAATAAGAAAATGTTAGTCTTGTATTAGATACTAATAAATCTGTTACTAATGGTGGAAATCGAAGCTTGATTTATTCATGGGAATCACAAATACAGGGTGTCCCAAAATGTTACAGAATTGAATAACCATTACATAAACAATTATGAAATACGTCAAAGTTTCGTAACTCAAATCAATAAATATATGTGTATAATCTTGTCAACTGTCGGAAATGAAATATTCTAAATAAGAAATGAAATAATATTTCCTTTTTATAATTACAATTTTTTACATTAGTACGATACTTTTTCATTAGTAATGGATCGATCGATCGTTATGATTGCAACTACTTGGAAAATAATTTTCCTCATTTGGCTGTGGAATTCAATGTAAATTTATCAGGCGTTAAGCAATGCAATTTATCAGCGTGTGTATCAATTAAAAAATTGAAAATGCTACGATTGATGTCGTTTACTTGAATTTACATCAGGAATGCATTGAGCCACATATTCAAGATATGTTTGAGGATGCCTTTACGCATTACCATCGCAGCGTGTGATTCTCTCTTGATGGAATTCGGATGAGCATATGGGTTAGGACGAAGTATCATCGAGCTCACGCTCAATCACCGGACCTCACCACAATGATTTTTTGTGTGGAGATACATGAAACATAACATGCATAGTCCAAGACTAGGCATGATCAACGACTTAACAGCATCCATTGAAAGAGAGTACGCTCGAATTCTAATCGAAACGGGTAGCACCGTTTGCAATTTCATCGGTAAGTTTCTCAGCAGTGCCTGATAATTAATGGTCCATAATTTAAACTCTTCCAATAACGGGCAAAATTCTACATTTGGATAGCCTTATCTATGAGATAAATGTAAATAATTGCTTATGTAATAGCTATTTAATGTAGGTATCATTTTCCGGAAGCCTTACATATGTCACCAATCGTTTCAATGAGTTTTTCGCGGTTTATTTTTCTTTTGTTGACTTTCTTCAGTTTACAATTGTTTGCATTTTTTATGCATGGTAATTAAATTGGAATCTTGAAATAATGAACACTGTTGCTAATTAAACGGATTCTTAATAAAAATCCAACTGTTTATGAATACTCAAAAATGAATAAAGAATATAAAAAAATAAGCCAAAAAGTTTTAGGATTAAAGGTTACTAAAGTAATAAATAACTTTGAAACATTATGGAAACGGCCATAAAACCATATATTATGACCAAGTAGTCGACATATGTCATAATAAAAGGATAATAACCTGCCCTCTTTTGCGGTATGTTTTTTGTCTATTTTTGAACAGCCAAGCAGAGTCCCCTCTTTCTTAATTGAAAATGGCATTTTACGTGCTCGTAAAAATTACCAGACCCTGCCACTAAGATAGCTACATGAATGCTTTGAACATGCCGGAACATAAAAAAAAAACATATTGAAAATGAAGTCTGCGAAACATTTTGATAAAAGACAAAAAAATTACTGTTCTGCTAAACAACGTCTTTCAGACCTTAACTTTTGCGGTATCTAAAGTGGTAGAGTTATCGATGAGGAAAAAAGCATTTAACCTTCAAAAATATCTTAATTTGGTTCGATTTCATTAAAGTTCCGTTTTGTAAAGCTACAAGATGGATATTAGGGTTAGACCAAGTAATATTGCGTCGAGTTCTGAAGATGAGGACGATATCTGAGCAAGCATTTTGTCTTCTTTTGCAAAGTGAATAATTATTGCATTCTAAGATTAACGTGCACCAGGCCTACATAGTCGCGATAAAATGTTGTACGTGCTGTAGGGGTAAAAAGGTGCACTAAGCTTGCAGAGGAAATTTTGCTTTCGGCTAGTTACGAAGTCAAAACTGTGTCAATTTTTTCTAATGTCTTTTTGGAGGAATGTGCTACATCCATAATTTATATCCTTCCAAAATTAATTATATTTTACTACTCATTAGCATTATTATGTCATCTTATAATACAGTTATTGATATTTTGTTTACTTTCTTGACTTTGTATATTCGGAAATTTCCCCCCTTCGCCTTTGGTTTCATATCCCTTATCAAATGCTATGACATGAGGTAAGTGCATATTACTGTTGATGCGAGTGCTAAATTCTTAATAGCCGGTAGTTGCAATTATCAGCAACGAAAGCAACTTTTGGGGTTTTTCATGAATAAAAATGCCAAATTCGTAAAAATAACTAAAGCTTTATGCCTTTAAGCCATTAGGTAATGAGCTGCGTCTAATTGTATTCAAAAATATTCTTTAGAATATATCAGTGATGGCGAACCCTTTTGAGAAATGTGTCAAATTTTGTTCATTATTTTTTTAATTCTAGCCCGTGCGTCACTAAGTCAATGGTGTCACTTGGAAAGAGGGGGTGGGTGGCTAAAATGGTGCAATAATTTGAAAAAAATATTTTGGAACAATTGTGCCCTGGTACATCCCCGTTCTAAGATGCGACGAATAGGAACGCCAAGTTTATGACCGACTGTCATGAGTCATATATATACGGGTGCAGTGATACGATGCAAAATCATTTAGCCAACATCCACTTGAAAATATTTTAAAGTAGGAGTACGTTCCTCCCATTGGGGTCTCAGGAAGGACTTTGATTCACACGCCAAAGCGCCACAAAAAACGTTGTATGGGAGATCCTCTATATCTCGGTAACTACATATGTTAAAAACGTAACTAATGTCTTATTTTAGAGATAAAGGGTAACAACAGAAGTTACAAAAAAAATTGAAAATCGGAATTGTAGTTCAGCGACTACTGAGTCGCAAAGTTGGGCAAAAATACGCATGAATTTCATATCATCGACCGATCCTGCACAGAATTGTAACATATCCACGCACGATTGAAGAATTCAAAACAAAAGAATTGACATTGCAATATAGTTTATTAAGAAATAAAACAATCTACATTGTAACCTTAGTTTCATTTTATTTCACCAATTTTCCATACATTAGTTTTTCAGAGAAACAAAAGAGAATTGAGAGTAACTTCGAGAATAAAAGAGAATCACGTGTAACTTCGAGAAACAAGAGTATCGCGAGTAACTTCGAGAAACAAAAGAGTATTGCGAGTAACAAAGAGAATCCGAGAAGCTTTGAGACACAAAAGAGAATCGCGAGTAACAAAGAGAAACCAAGAAACAAAGGAGTCACGCGCGCAAAGTAGTCCTACGCCTTTAACATCAGCGGCTGTTTGAAAAAGACAGCCTCCTGTTAGTTTTTTTATACATAAATGTGATATTAGACTTATATACTTTGAGATTTTTAATATTTTGGATTGTCTGTTTTTTCTTTTATGATATAAAAAATAAGTTCATAAAAATAAATGCCTGGGTCATTTAAAAAGCGTTCGTGGGTCAGTGTCTGACTCGCGGGTTATGGGTTCGCCACCACTGGAATATATCAATGGGTTATGTAAAGAAAGAATGTTTGATTTTGCGTCAAAAGGCACTCAGATTTAAAGAAATAAGATTTTTTAGAAAATGCCAGATTTCTTAAATAACTCTAAATCTTTCTTGAAAAATGTTATGCGTCATTTGAAATTCAAAGTCCTGTCAAATTTTAGTTCTAAAATCATATTTTTATCATTGCACACCAGTTTTGATCAAAGCGTATAAATCATATGAAGATAGCTTTAAGATTTAAATAATATTGGTTATTGAGATGGAATCTTAAGCATGAACAATTAATGAAGGGAAACGACTAAAGATCTGATGTTATATATTTCTACCCAGTTTCTCGAAGAAATCACGATCCTTCAGCAGATTTCTTTATAGTTGTCTTTTATTGGCAATAATTTGATTTTAATAAAATTCAAATTTGCTCAGTATTTATGTTTCGTTGAAACTTTTTTATGCGACGAAAAATAAATGCATTTAAGAAAGTGATTTTCTTATCCAAATGTGAGGTAGAATTTTGATATAAAATTTGAACTTGATTTTCGTTGAGATTAAAATGGATTATTTCGCATCAAAATACATATACTAATTTTTAAACAAAATTTAGTGAATTTCATTTTGAAACTTTTTTTAAAAATTGATAAACTTCACCCAAACATCTTCACATCAAACATGAAAATTACATTTTCATTCTATAGAAATTTATTTAATTATAATTAATAATAGTATTTATTATTATTATTATAAAAATTATTAATTATTATAAAACAAATTTAAGGACTTTTATTAATGTAAGAAATTCTAATGTGAGATACAATTCTTCATTTTGAAAGTGCATTCTGCATGAATAACTGTCAACATATCCACTCATATTATTAGCAGTGAACAGTATTAATATTATTCTGTATATTCAGTTTAGGAATAACCGCTTTAAACCAGTGCATCCAATTTTCTCCATCCCTTTAACGCTTGATATATTTTCCCATCATTCCTTTAAATAAACTTTTCTGAAACTATTTCTGCACATTTGCATTTAAATTCCTTTTCAAACTCAGATGTATCAAACACGAAGACTGAGAAACATGTATGATATAAGATAAATCTATTGGTGGCTATTCTGTGTCGTAGAAAACATTTTCTGTATAAATATACTGAGTTGTGAGCAGTTCTCTGGAGAGCGATATATGGCAAAGAGGTTGTAGGCAAAATGTTGTCCATGAAATATAAAAACAATCTTTCGAGAGCGTTCCCGAGACAATTTTCAGATTAAGTCCTGCAGTGCAGAACTGCCATACTATAGAAAGAGATCCAAATGGAATTTTATAGGTGACGCTACCCTATTTTATCGCATCCTTTGAAAATTTGTGTGATGTTGTAGAGCGCTGCTTGCTTATTAGGTTTTCTAAATATTCATACCAAACGTATTTATTTTAAGTTATTCAAGAAGCTATGTCCCAGTTAAATTTTACTTACAAGGTAAATACCCAAGTAGCCCAAAGATATTGTACAATATTCCCATGATGTAAATTTCAATATTTGCAATATTGTATAACATAGTGAAAATATTACTATAATTTTGTTGCGAATCTTGTGTCATATGGATATATTTTGATACTAAAATTGAAGAGGCGCAGCATATATATAGTGTTGTAAACTAAAATTTATCTGTTTTTCTTTTAAATTATTTGTGCATAATCCTTCATTTTTAATTCCAGTTTATACTGTGCAAAATCTTGTTTTATTATTTATGTTTAAAATGCAGAATTTGATTGTATAAAAAGTTGTAATAAAAAAACCCACCTCTATTGGAAGCTATTAAAATAACTCCAAAATTGCTTTCACTGTACATTTTATTTCTTTGAAAAATATGTGTTAGTGTATTTTCTTATTTTTCATTTTTGCTTGAATATGAGCAATATGTATATATACAGTTGTAAATAAGGATATAATATTATTTAATTGGCAAACTTATCATACAAATTCAACTTTGAATAAGAAAAAACATTTTCCATGTAAATATATATTTGAATTACGAAAATATTATACTTTAAATAACTATTTAAACATATTTAAAAATCTTATTCATAAGAGCATAAAAATTTTACTTAATGATTTATTTTCAGTTTAAAATTTCGTTTGACAACGGCAATGACAGAAACGATGATTTATTATTCTCTGAATCTTCACATAGCATCCACGTTACACTCTAAAAATTGAACGTACACTTACCAACTTGTAGAAACTGTTCTTAGATATAAGTGGGTTATATATTCCGTCAGATCATAGAATCATGTATATAATAATATTATGCTAGAAGGTATCATAATTACTTAAAATCCAAATAATTCAAGATGAAATTTCAACCTAAATATCAAATTATTTTTTAACTTTTCCCCCAAGATATAAATCCATATAAATTTCACAGGGTTAGATGTTTAATAAAACTTTTCGAACTCCCCTTCCATATGTTCAATGTGCAATAAATATGTTTTTTTGCAATAAAAACAAAGATTCTGAATATTTTATTTTCTTAAACGCTTACTGTACCGTTTTTGAATTAAAACTCAGCACGAGTATCTGTTTTCATGTTGTCTACTTTGTATTTATTACGATCTTTGCCTGTATTCTTATTTCATTGCAACATAGTAATATTTATATCCCATAATGCAACTGTGAAGAATTTTGCCTAATAACCTACAATAAGACATGTACATGCACTTTAAAATGATTTTGAAATACTGTTCTAAAAACGGCTATTGCACAAACATTATTAACTATTAATAAGGATATCATAATTAATTAAGTAAAAGCACTTTCTGATGCTTTTGGTGTAAATTTCATACACATTATTTTTATATTTCTATTTGATTCAAATTACTATAATGTACTAATTCAAGAAAACATTTCCATTACTTTAGTTATTTTAAAATACGTTAAGTGAAGGTTAATGTTTTTAGGGAAGTTAGAGGGGGAGCTCTAAAATTATCAAATCATTCAAAGGCTTATTTGTCTCTTTTCAATGCAGCAACTCCTTAAATTTTCTCTTGTGCTAGAAATGCATTTATTCTGAACCTAATATAACTGTTTTTTCAAAATTATTAAATAATTAATAAATTTTCTATTTCGATTTGGAACTACATTAATGAAACCAACACTGTAAATTTTCGTAGTATTTCCGGAACTGATGAAAATTCGATTCGCAACAGATAGCTATAACTGGTATCATTTTCTCTTGGCATTAAAACATACATTCTGCTATCAATGTCATGTGTCAAAAGTGTAATAGGAGCTGGGAAAACAATTTCCGGATTAGGGCTTTTCATCGGGATATGATAAAATCATTTATCACTTCAACTTCGAACGTATTACAGCTTTTGATCAGGAAGAATTGATTGATTCCATGGTCTAGATATAGAAATTTTACGCTGTTCACATAGATTATGGGTTCCACTAGACAAATGGGAAGAGCAGAGTGATGTTTTCAACAATGTTTTCGGTGGAATATTTTTAACAGCGTAGACCTTTCTGGATCGATATGTACGAAGGCCACTTGAACTGATTCACCTACTGAGAAAATTTCGAATAAGGACAAGTTCACTAAAGGGGAATTTATCGCATATAAAGTGGTTTTTTAGGTCAACTTCCGTTATTAACCAATCCTTTACTTTTAATACCATTTTCCGAAACTTGACCTATTATTCACTGAGCAAATGCACAGGCTGATTTAAATGGGTGGTTATAAAAAAAATGAGTAACTGTATTGAGAGCAATTAACCCTTTGCGGACAGGTAACATTTTAGAATACTCAGATCAGGTTGGCGCACTTTCTCATTTTTTCCAACTCTACGCTTATATTGTTACACACATTTTTTATGGTATAATAAGATTAGAGATTGAATGGATGAATGAGACAAACATTTGTGTTCCAGTATGAGTCGCTATATTCTTCGTGAACTGGATTGTCCTCCATGTTAGTCTCAAAATCAGTTTCTTGGTCACTGTACTCAGTCACTTCTCCATCGAGATGGAATGCATCAGATTCGTCCTCAACTGGTATTTACTTGCTTAATTCTTCCAAAACGGCCGAATATTGTTCTGCAGGGATAATTTCCCGCCGTTTAGTGATAGCCAGGTTGGATTATAGAGAGCATTTTATGCACTTTCAAGAACGATCAGACTGGTTCTTTGTCCGTGGAAACTATCGAAGCAAGTAGGAGGAATGTTAATACGAGGTTAGAGGGGTGGCGAACTCTCCACCTTCGATAGCTTTTATTCAGCTTATGGTAAATACCCACTGGCGCACTCTATACGCCGTGCCTGTCCGCAAAGGGTAAAAGAGATTGAAAAATTCTTTTAGCAATGCGCTAGATTAAAGACATGTGATGATCCCGTTGAGTTCGATTGTAGTTAATCTAACAAGGTTACTATCAGTGTATATTTATGGTGGTTTATAACTATCAGTGTATATTTATGGTGGTTTATAACTATCAGTGTATATTTATGGTGTGGAAGCTTGTAGTTATTTTCTTTATAGGAAAAAAATTCAGAAGATTTCATTACACTTTATCGTTACATAAATAAAAAGTCGAGAGATAATTTTTGTATATTTTATATATATTTTTCCTTTCAGTTACAGAATTTAAAAAATGATGGCGATTAATTAATCTGAATATTTTCCTCTGATTTCTGCCTAAAATGACATGGGATGGAATCTTATATGGAATGAGTTAAGGGATGAAGTTTTAGTCTCTTTTATTAGAATATATGCATGATTACACTAAACTATTCGTAGTTAATAGTGTTTTATTTCCGGAAGGTTTTTAGAATTCTGCTTCCTTTCCGGAACTGATAAAGAGAAGATTATTGTAATCAAAAAGGAAATCTAAAAATGTTGGATTGATATTTTCACATATGCTTTATAATTTTCATCAGGGAAATTTTTTAAATCTTTCTTCTTAGCATATCTATGATAAATTAATAATATCTATTAAATATTTTAATACGAAAAATAAATGTGTAATAAAAGTAATTGAAATGCTCACTATAGTTAAAACTTCTTTTGATTTATCTAAAACACAAACGCACTCTTTTATGTTTGAAATGATAAATCTCTATAAGTTTTGAAGTAAGTTTTTAAGTAATAAATTTTAATTAATAAGTTTTTTAGTAAGTTTTTCGCCTAAGTTTTGAACGCAACGTTTCACCATAGACCGATAATTTCATGAACATTTTATTAACTACACTGAATGTTAATTTCAAATCCTTTTACATTATGAAAAAGATCATCTGTAGATTTTGACTTTGTTAAATAGAGCTAAACTTATTATACAAATTTTCGTGTAGAAATGTGAATGATTTTATCTTCTGTATAAATCTCTTAATCTCTTCGAAGGTAATTTTAGCATATTACTTTTATATTGTTCTTTAAAACATAACGAAATTAAAAGAATAAGCTTACAATATCATCCATAAATTATTGTATGTATTTAATGTAAAACCGAGGGTTAGTATTTTTAAAATTATGCGATACAATGGTTACAATATTCAATTCACTATGCTGTCTCTTCAATTTTTTATTAACATGCGTGTGGATGAAAAAATATTTTTGCTACTTTAGTTGAGTGTGAACTGGTTTTAACCTTCCAGCTGGCTCGCGAATGCAAGAGAAACTTATATTGAGCATGGTATTAGATATTTATATCGTTCTTTTATAAATTTAAGTGTACATTTTATTTATAAAATCTTTGTTTACTATTAAGCTAACAAATATAGATAACATAAACAAAAGTTGTATTTATATTTGTAAAACAACACGATATATGTATGTAATAAGATGCACGATATGTCGTAAAATTTGTGCAGGAGCGCCCATTGGAAGGTTAAAATGGTGTGGGCAAGTTTTTCTTATTTAAAAAAAATACTTTAAAATTATTATTCCGCATTAAAACACACTAGAATTTTAGATTGAAAAATAATTTTCTACCGAATTTTCTGAATATTGCTTGTCCTAGAGGACCATTTTTACTTTATTTTTCAATGATTTTTTTCCCTTGAGCAACAAGTTGAGATCCGATACAAATTCGGGTAGTGTGGAACAGAGAGAGAGTGAAGAAAGAAAGTAAAAAAAAACATAATTACCCATCATGACTGTAATGACTAACTATTACTGAAGGACTGGCTTTTTAGATAGCTGTTAGCAGGTTAATGTTGCGTCAAGTGTGATAGCTATACACTTTCAGAAGTGATTTGATTGCACATTAATGAACTTTTATCAGCAGCTTTTAGGAGCCGGAAAACGTTGTAAGTCCTGAGTTTTTTTATTTAGTTCTGCCTTCATGAAATACGAGGGTGTGGGGACGATATTTCATATCATAAGAATTTATGGAATGATCCCACAGGAAATATTTCTTACTTCTTCATAGAAAAGTTTACTTATTTGTATCGTAATGTCAACACTCCAATTATTGGAAATATTTTATTGTTTTTATATGGAATGTAGTTCAAAATGTTTCAATCACTGTATGGTTTGGAAAGTTTTATTAAAAGAGTCAGTACAAAAGTATCAGAACATTTTGATGAATACATTTCTGCATAAAAAATATATAAGTTGACGTAAAGCAAGAGGATTTGAAATCCACTTCAGGATTGTGAAAGTCTAAATAATAATGCCGGAATGTATTTTTAAATAAAATTACATTTTTGAAGTTTGAAGTGAAAACAATACACTTCAAAAGAATGCTTAGGTTAATTTGGCTTATTTTACTTTACAAAACTGTAATACGATGAGGAATAGAATTTTAATTTATTTCTTAAATAATTGGTTATACCTTCATTTAAATGCTATTTATATATCTATACTTCTCACCTATATTTACAATTACTATTAAAAAGCAATAGCCATAAGATTCAAATTAATGAAAATTCAACCTTTTAATTGAGGCTAAAAAAAATCTCAAACTTCCATGAAAATCTCAAACATCCACATGGAGATTTCAGAAAATTTCTAGAGTCATTGGAAAAAGAAGATCACAGATTTCTTTCGACATCCCATGGAGTTAACATTCTTATCTTCCTACATTAGCTGTCAATCTAGTCATCACACATGCGGTGATATAACAGAAAGTGGAATAAAACTATCTACAAGGTGATTAGATACCCGACAGATTAGCTACCGGAGAATACTAAAGTCTATTAGATTAGTGGTACGACAGTAACAACAGAGGAAATAAATCTGCTTATACAGTATCTGTACTGATGGCAAGGAGAAATTAAATGAATTTCAATAAATTAAGTTCAATGTTCTGACGCTAAATATATACATAAGGTCACATTCCTACATACATTTAAGAGCGAATGAATGAAAGGAAAAGGATAACATTTACGAAAATCATTAAAATATCCATCATATCAATTATCAAACAAGTAATGGGGAAAAAAGATTAAATATTTTTACCTCTCCAATTAGTCAAAAATAAGATGCAAAATTGCACTTTTTTATACAGTATTTTGAATAGGTAAAAATATTTCAAAATAAATAATTTATGTCTGAACTAATAATGAATATACATTTTAAGGGACAAGATAGTAAATAAAAGTTAATCATAAATTTAACTTATTCCTCGAATTGTATTACTTTTCAGAGAACGAAAGCGATGTTCAAGTTTCGAAAGATTCGAATAAAAAATGTAGCTGAGATTAAAATAACAGAAGAACAATTGTTAACTCATTCTTTTTATTTATGTAGGATGCGTAAAATTTTAATAGCCTAACAATCATAAATTTATTCCGCATTTTTTAGAAAATAAATTTAACTCATAGGGTACATTTTTTAATACTTAAGGTTGTGCCAATAAAAATTGTTGGAGTTTAAAAATAACCTTATTGGAAATACATATGTTTCAACATAAATGTGTTCAACATTAAATAAGCATTTTGAATCTACTCATGACCAGAATCATGTAGTGTGATAGTGTTAACATATAAAAGATCGAGAATAAATGGAATCTTAGGAATGGAGTTAAATCCTAATTATGAAACTCTTTGATGAAATAAAACAATAAAAATAAAATTATATTTAATTGATAAAAGTCAATTTAATAGGCTATCATTAATAACCATAATTTATGAATGACACAGTGTTTATATCTTATATTTTCTGTATAAAATCTTTGAATCATTTATATAAGTAATTTTATTAAAATCATGAATAAAATAAATGCTCAGTTAAAAAACTTAATATAAATATAATTTCTTAATGTTCTTATTGAAAGATTTGCATTGAATTATTTACAAATACTCCAAACATTTTCCCTACTCCCAAAGTAGAATGAGTTACATATATCAAGTAGGGGAAACTAGGGATATTTGACCCTTCGTGATTTTTTCAGATTGTGAGAAAATTGGTAATTTTTTTGTACCACTTTTATTTGACCATTGGTTATATGGTCTATTGGAGGGGGTTTTCATTCCAATCCGAAAAGTCATCTTAATGGTGTGTAGGTAAATATTTTTTTGGGGTACGAAAGTAAATTTCCACTTTTTAATTCCTTATTGGATAGGAAGTTTACTATTGAATTTATGACGAATTAAAAAAATTCTAAGTTTTAAGCATGCTTCTAGCTTTAAGTTGATATACGATGTTATGCAGCACCTTAATTCTAAGTTGTTTAATTTTTAAATTATTTAGAAAAAGTCAAGGATAAGACGGATAATTGACCCTAAAAAGTTAGGGATACTTGACCCAATCAATAGCTATTGCATCTGAGATGTCGTGGCCGAACGAAACACATTTTGTGGTTGGGATCAGTTTTCTGGTCCGTGGAATTTGTTGACAAAATTGCAACTCAAATACAGAGAATAGTTATTTAAAAATTTTTTGCTAGTAATTATTTGTTGAATAAAATTTCTTTCTAATATGATAATTTCAAATAATGCAAATAATTATTTTAGTAAGAATTTAAAAAATAATTGAAATTTAAGATTTATTTCATTATTATTATTTGAATAAAAATATTTTGCACGAACTGTTTGTCATCGTTTGGTTTTATTTAACGTTTCGACATTTCTATTGAGTTTGTCTTTCTTTCTTGATTTGAATTTCGTCTTAAAATCTAATTTTTTTCCTTTGCTTTGATTTTTCTTTAAATATTAAATGAACCGAGTAAGTCTATTAAGCCTCTCTATTTTTAGCTCTATACAAAAATTTTTTAGATCCCCTTTTTTCATTTTAATACTATTCTTTTTTTTCTAATTTTCCAAAATCGGCAGTTCTTTAACGCGCTAACGACGCTTCTAGGTTCCCGGTTCATTATTATAATTTTTACCATTTAATTAAATCAATATTTTAATTCTTTATTCAATTTTGAAATAATTTAATTTAATAACTATATTTAATTTAATGACTAGACTAATTTAATTTTTTGACTAGATTTTATTAATAACAACTGCGTTTTATACATTCCATATTATTTTTTTTATCAGTTTCATTAATATTTTTAATAATAAACACCTTTTGTAATTCAGTAGTATTAACATAATATCTGAATTTCACGTACATACAAATTATCAAAAGAATTTAAATACTTTTTGCATGTAGGGTCAAGTATCCCTACCCATAAGGTCAAGTATCCCTAGGCGATTTCATGAAATATATTTATTTTATGATTAAATGATATATCAGTTTAGCATAAGCACATTTACTCTTCTTAACAACATTTTTATGATTATAAAAATTCAAATATTCGATAAATGCAAGAAAAAGTAAAAGTAGGGTCAAGTATCCCTAGTTTCCCCTATATATTTCCATATCCCCCGTATTGCTCAAGTATATTCAGGCATGACAATATGAGTAGAGAGTATCTGTCAAATAAATGCATACAATGCATTTAATATGTTGCTAATTCTTTGATGCTAAGGACGTTATGATACTTTTAAAAGGAAAATATTCTTATTTTAAAATTATATTCCTTCCCATTTTGTTAGCAGTTCTTGGGGACACACACTGAACTTTGTTAAACTTCGAGGACAGCACCTAGAATCTATGCAACGCTCTTTAAATTTCTACACCATACTAGAAACTTTCAGCAACTACCTTTAATAACTATGGGTTCCCCACTTATGGAACCTTGAAGCGAATCATATTCCCTCCCAATTTGTTACCAGTTCTTGGGGCACACATTGAACTTTGTTAAACGAGAACAGCAACTAGTATCTATGCGACGCTCTTTAAATTTCTAAAACACACTAGAAACTATCAGCAGCTGCCTTTAATAACCATAAATTCTTCACATATGGAATCTTGAGGCGAATCATGATTCACAGTAGTTCTCATCAATATAGGAAGTAAATTCTCAGCTTTTAGAACAAAAATACCCTTAATATTTTTGGATATAACTAGATATTTTCGGAAAAGCGGTGTTAGCGTTGCAAGAAATATGCGTTCATTTATTAAGAAATAACATAGTTTTTTCTGTTAAAATAAGTTAGCAATCTCGAAAAGGGTTTTTTAAATCGTCACTTTTAATCATGGAACGAGAATACAGTACCTAAAATAGCAAAATATATTCTAGCCGACTATTTCATCGTTCGAAAGTTGACTCATTAATTATGCTACTAAAAGTGCTAATTACGCGTTTAAAATTGAAATCTGTTTCTAAGTGCTTTTCTTCAACCACGCTACTAATCAGCTTATTATATTTAAGAAGGCAACATCCTTGTCGAATGTTTTTATTTTATGGAAAGTTAATTAAAAGATCGTAAATTTAAAATTACGTAGACTTTATGTTGGAAAAACTGCATGATTTCCTTCAGCTAAACAAATCACATTTTTTGAAAACAGATCCGTTAAAAAGATAACAATTTTTTTATTTTGCTCTTGAGGCAATGTTAAAATAATTAATTCTGCTTTGTCCGTATTTTAGATTCATTATTTCGAAATAATATTTTTTATATGCTTAATTCATGATTATGAGGAAGATAAAGCTATTAGAAATTCAATGTTTGCTTTTTACTGAATGCGTGAGCTGGTATTTATTATTTAGATTTGATTAACAGGAATGAAGAATTTGATGTCAAGTTTTCAACGATTCTTGGAATCTTTTCTTTAATGCAGACTTTTACATAAAGAAGCATATGTTACCTCGAAATGAATCCAATAATTATAAGTTTAAATGCTTCGGCATCGGACATCAAACTGATATAGCTAGAGAAGCTTTTTTTGTGATATGGGTGATTCCTTATGTGTTGGGTGCTTTCCAAAAGGTGCCCGTTATAGGAAAGTATTGTTTACAACGATATTCAACACCTGATGCAGCTACCTTCTACCATATATTTGTTTACTGTATGGCTTTATGCAGGTTTAGTATCCATCTTTCTAATTCTCATAATTACATTATCATTATATATATATTTGTGTTAAGGTATAAGCGTTCATGGTTGTCAGTAGTTTTAAATACAGCTAAGATATGTCGCCGCGTGACTTAAAAAAATAGGATTTTTTCCTCTTTTTGGCTGCAATAAACCGTTATTGCTTGAAAATAACCCTTTTTCTACGTATCTCATTATAATATTTTCACATCACTCTTCTGAGTAAGCTATATCATGTGCGTAATAGTTTCACATATAAAAAATTACGGTTGGCAATTTTTTGTACTGATAATTGCTTATTTTTTGCGTTCTTCGACATGAAACGCAACAGAAAAAACATATCCACTATTAATCCCAAAGATAAGGTTTTCTGGGTCTGAAGCAAGTTTTATTGGTAAGGTACTCGTAATTTTCTTCTTATTCTATGAGAGCCTTTCTTTATTCTCTCAGAAGACAGTATGCGTCTTTCCTAAATTTGCTAGATTTGAAAATGCTCATCAAAATTTCGTATAAACTGAAGATACTGCTAATCTCTCCAAATCTCAAAATTTCTCTCTGCGATTTTTTTTCTTTACTATACAGATTTAATATAAATTTCACCAGTTTTTTCTTTTTGCTTCTGTTCTTTTTACTTATACAAATTTCAATAGAAATTGAAATCTGTATAGCCGGCAATCTCTGCGTCTTTTTTTTGACTTGCATAAATTTTAATTTAGATTAGACAAGTTTTTATAAAAACCAACTAATATTTTTAGGACAACTTTCTAAACATGTATAATTGCACCTGTATATTTTCACTTTATTGCATATTAATTTACCTTCTTCTGACAGAGATTTTCTTTCTCTACGTAAAGACTGGTAAAACAGCTGAACCACTAAAGTCTGAGAGTTCCATTCTCCTCTCGCCTCTAGTCTATGGGATATCTAATCAAAATGTAGATACATTTTCTGTCATGTCATCACCGCATGTATAAAGCCTACATTAGTTGCTAAAGAGGGAACAGGAGAATACGCAACCTGACATGCAGTCAAAAGAGATGCAGGTCTGATCATGAAAAAAGGAAAGGCATTTTCAGTTTTTACTGCAAATTCTCTGTTTAAAGAGTTCGTTCGAAATCTTTTTTAGCGTCTATCTAAAGGTCAAAGTTATTCGGAGAATTATATTTAAATTTCTAAATTGCTTAAAAATTTATATTTATTATTTTTAATATCATTTAAACTTATTCTACAATTTCCTTTCAAATATTGAAAATACAAATTACGAAGCTTTCACTTTATTGAAATAAATGTAAGTTGCATTTTTTGGAAAAGACTTTAGTTGATACAATACATTTTCGAAAAATTAAAGAAAATAAAAAATATCTTATAGGTGATATATGTGTTAAACTGCGGTAAGCTAACATCACCTCAGATTGCTCGAATCTACGGACTAAACTGTAATTTGTATAGCATAAAAATTCTTGTTTAATATCACAAAAAATTCTTATGTAAAGCAGATAAATGTTGCGAGAAAACATAGTTTAACGAATATTAGAGTTTAAAGAATTTATTTATTTGCGCTTTATTCGAAGGCGGTGTTACCAATACATGACTAATGTCGGACGAATGAAATGATTTGCAGCTATTCAACAATTTTTTGCAAAATTTATTCAAAATATTTTTGCACTATCAAGTAAATATTTATTAATTCTATTCAAAAATGTCAAAAATTAAAAAGGTATAATAAGAAATTAAAACTTATTCAAAATATTAAAAATCACCAAAATGTAGAAACTTTTAATCATTCTCTTCTTGCTTTTTCTTGTTTGTGGCAACAATGCAAATCTGAAAGAAGAAGCCTTTTAAAAGTGATGACATAGTTGGCAATGAATAGATACTACTTCGTATGACATCAAAATCTCAAACTGATTAGTATTAGTAAACCATATGGATAATTACTAATAAATGTCTGTTTAATATTAAACATATAATTTTTATAGATATTGAACTTTGAAGCAAATGTAGTTTAACTCTCTAGAAAGAACTTATTGAGCTAATTTAACTTAACCTTCGGATGGTCAGGTGGAAATTTGAAGCATGAAAGGGCATGTGGGGTCATACAGTGACCCCATTGTTAAAAAACTCGTATTTATTTACCATATCAAATAAAACCCAAAACTTAGCTTTTAAAATCATTTAATAATGTGTACATAAGAGTTGCATCCATAGAAAAAAATGCAATATAGTTTCAAAAAAATACCTCAAAAATTAAATGATGATTAACTCACATTAGGATTAGGAATTTAAATACAAAATGGTCAATTGAACTTAATTAATCATTTTGATTATATCACTCATGACATAGTGCTGTTATAATATTGGTATGATTTTTGCAATCAAATCGATTGCATTTATCACATTTCTTGGTAGTTTTTTGTCGAGTGTTCAAGGGCACACAACGCACCGACAAATCAAAATGTAATTTTTTATGTTATTTTTTCATGGGGGAAATGACAACTTCAGCATTCGTAATAAGATAGTGTAGAATCCAGCTATAAAAATATTGAAAGCGCTACAATTTTTTTAAAATTAAATATTCGGCAGAAACTGGAGTTGGGGAAATTTTATGGCCATCCGAAGGTTAAATATGAAAAAATAATTTGAAACCATAGATTTTAGCGTTGCCTTGTATCAATCTGATATTTGCAATCTGAAAAATTATGCTAAAAAAGAATGACACACTTTTAATTGAAAAATGAGAAATATATATTTAAATTCTATATCTATTTAAAAAAAAGTTATCTTTCAGACCCAAAAAACTTATTTCCTCACTCTAAAAATGTTATATAATTATGAAATTTGAGCAATTAGGCTAAGTGATGAGTGGAGCTAGAAAATTTTTTTCAGTTCAATATTTCTCAAAAGTAACAATTATCTAATTTCACGTTTCCGTACTATTCCACGATGTCAGGAAAACATCCTTGTCGGATTTTCCTTGCTTTATGATTGAATATCCTACTGATGTATTACAATGGTTTGAAAGTACGAGCATAAAAAGAATTGAAATCAACAGAGTGTGAAATTATTATTGGTTTGGATTTATGTGTTCCGCATAGCGGGTGACCTTCTGTGAAAATACCTGCGAGGCACAATTGGTTAGTTGACAGAGAGCATTTTTCAAATTAATCTAAGCTTTTGCCAAGTAATTGTAGGTAATTCATCATGCCAAGTTTTGGTACTTTTTTGATAAACTTTCGGTCACTTTTACTTTTGTTACGTTTTACCATATTTGAAAACATTTAGAGAGGATTTATGTAAGTTGAATCAAATCAGATTTCCAAAAATAGCGAACAACTGTTGGAATCAAATCAATTATAAAGCGAGTTTTCTTCTGTTTATGTCAACGGAAAGATTATTTTTAGCTCGTAACTGAAAAGACTTCAATGAAAAACGCAAGTAGCGGGTCGCATCATGAAACTATTAAGTTCAGTAAAACAATTTTTTAATAATTTAAATGCTTGGAAAACAAATTCTTTAGCAAGTATTATTTTTATATAAAAGTGTCTTGATCAGTTGGAGAAAATCAGAGTTATATATACCAAATGTAAAATTTCTGGACAAAATACAAAAATATTATTAAAAATTGAATCCATTATCATTTTTATATAAGGTAGGTGAGACAAAGGTGGTCAGTGTTCCTAAGGTAGCCCACCCCCAAAAGTAGAATTAATTTCATTTTTAATCACAACATGGTGCTACTGCATTATAAATCATGTATTTGTAGTGCACATATCTGAATTTGAAGAGATCACCTTGATCGTCTGCCATGGTATGCAGGGATTTCACTTTTGAAGAGTAGTCGTTCTAATTTCCGGTTAAGAAGATATTTTAATTTACATGTGTTTAAATTCTTAGAACTTTGAGTTATGATACATTTTCCGAAAGCTTATTTATTTCTCTTTAACCATATTTACTTCAATTATAATAAATTTATCATATTAATAGTTTTAAGTCGTGCAAATGGCGACCATGAGGTGGCCGGGTGTCGGGCCACCTTAAGAAACAAATATGGAAATCAATATAGTAGGGCAATTTTTAAAAATTCTACTTAAATATCTGAAAACATTTATTACCATTTATTGTTAAATTTATAACAATAAAAGTTATATTTTTTAATTTAATTATTGAATGGTTTTTAAAGTTTTATTTGCATATCAGAAAAATCTCACGAAATCTAAAAGACACATTTGTTAATTCTTGACCTAGTTATTGTTATAAGTATAAACATAAAGTATTGAACATTGCAATGCTCTTCTAGAAGTAAAAATAGTTCTTCAAGTATTTTTTTCACATTTTAGAAGTGATTTTAATATATGGGCCACCTTTTGAACACTATGCGCCAAAGGTGGGCCAGCAGCAACAATTTTGAAATTGTATTATAAAAATAATTAAATTTTATATTACAAGGAAAAGTATACTTGATATGCGTTAGAGTTAAGTGTAAAATTCTACAAAAAAAATTCAGCCACACACCTAACCAGAAAATTATAAAAAATTCTCAAAGCTTAACTATGGCAACCTTTGGCTCGCCTACCTTATAGAAGTAAAATTACCTTGTTTTTCAAGTTTTACCATATCAAGGATAAAAGTATCTTATAAACATTCAGTTTTGCAATTTATTTTCCTTGAAAGCAGGAAGCACATTTGGTACATTCTCTCACACAAAACCAAAATGTGTGCATTTGTGCACATTTCCTTTGCGAACATTTTGGTTTGGTGTGAGAGCTTTCATTCATTTCTCATTTTAATTATTTCTTTGTCATGTAAATGTCAAATTATATGAATGTATTCCATTATAGTTCGCTCATATTTATGATTTCAAAATTATGAGCTTTCAGCAAATATTTATTTATTATATCAAAGTTTTAAAGATTCATTTTTTAAAAATATATTTTTTATGTTTTCAAATATTTTATTACAAAATGTCATTAAAATTCGCTTTGAAAATTATCCGAATTCTGGCGACTGTTAAAAAAAAATTTAGTTTTAAGTTATCATAAAAAAGTTTTCAACGGAGAAATAAAATATTTATTTTTGAATACTAAGCCAGATTAGTTTTTTAATGTGAAAAATTCTTTCGCTGTTCGTTGCGTTTTACGTGTAATAATATTTTATTTATGCACCTTTTGACAATTTTTTTGTTAAACGTGTATTCAATATTCAAGAAATTTGCACAATTTGTGAAATTTCTGCAAATTAATGGGCGCATTTTCATGAAATTTTGTCATGGAAACACAGTTAAATGAGAAAAATACTACACCGTCAACAATCGCACTGCTCAGTCATGACTGTTCGCAAGGTTGATCAGTGCAGGAAAATGTAAGCCTCAGGTTGAAAGATCGAACATAAAATGTTACTAAGGGAGGTCATGATCCTCTTTCAGCAACATACAGCTCTAAAAGCACAACGTCACACTGAAAGCGAGGTAGCTGATGAGCCCTTGTGGCAGTTGATCCGACTCTTGTAGCAATGCAGTTTTCATCTCCTGAATGGCTCTCAGAGGGATATGACGATGGAGTTTAGTTCTGGAGATCTTGCCGGTCATCTGATCCAGCAAATATTCTCACTTTCGAGATAATCATTGAACTCATTAGCATTCAAGAATATCATTGAACATCACTAACAAAAATTATAGTATCACGAACTCCATTTGTATGTTTCCGTCAAAATCAAGTTTGAATCAATATAGCAGGAAAATAAAAATTTTGCTATACATTAGTGATCTATATACGAAACTAAGTCAAATAAATATAATTTTTCATCACCTGGCTTGGGTTCTATTAAGGAAAATTTCTTTTTACCTCTGGCAAGAAAAAAATTTTCCTATTAATCCATCACTTCCTTCTTCCCTCTGAAAAGAATAATTTTGAAGCGAAGATGATAAATAGAAGATGAGCGATTTAACTCAATCTCCTGAAATGAAAGACTTCTTTTTCGTAATGAATTCTTTTACAAACAAAAAAACCTACAAATTCGCATCAAATTTTCAAATTATTTTGAATTCCATTACTGAAGAGATAATGAAAACTTCATCTTTTCCATTGGCAATTTTTGCATTAGAAATCCATTTGCGAAGATTGTCTAGTTTCAAATTTTATTGAGAATCCGAGAAATGAAGAATTACACATGCACGCGTATATTTATTCAACTTGCTTTCATTTGTGGAATTTTTAAAGTGTTTTCTCCCCAATTTTACTGAATCTCTCAGGATATTTTCTGCAAGGTTTATTTTTTTTATTGTAAGAAGATAATTTTCAAAATATCATGGGTAATTTAAACCTCAGAACGAAAGAAAATGATATTTTATTGATTGTTTCATGTTACTTTTGATTATTTGTTAATTGAAGTAAAGAAGATATATTTTTGCATAGCTTGTTTTGATTGAAAAAGAATTAGTTTCATATAAAACAAGAAGCGTATATATATATATATATATATATATATATAATTATTATTTATCTATGGATATATCTAATATATATTATTATAACTGGTTAAATTTAATTTACATTTAATATTCCTTATAGTGTTTTATCTTAGTATTAAAACGCTTAAATCAAAAATAATATTTTCCATTAAATGAGGAACTTTCTTAGGGCTAAGTTCAATTGGTATGTAGTATAATAGTGTGATTACATATAAATCTTTGATATGTAGGTATAATAGTAAGATATTTTCTTTCTTTTTTCTTATCTTGAGATGATTTTGGGATCTATTCAGCTTTTTCTTTTTCCAACAATTGGTTTCTCAGAGGGTTGCTGCCACAAAATCTAGATTTAATGCGACAAATCAGTCCCCAGGCTGGTTGGCTATTTGATTGTTGGAATTCCAAATAAGGTTGACTTTTTTAAGTATTAATAATTTTTAGTCAAATTTTCTTTTGCACTTCGAATATATGATTATGGACAGCGTAATTTTATTTTAATATTATCTTAATATTTATATATATTGTAAATATAATGCATGTTTTGTGTAAATTGCTAAAAGCAACATATACAACATAAACATTCATAAAACAAAATGTCAAGAAAAAAATCTGCGGTAAGAAAAAGCCGAGAGTTCTCAAAGAGAAAAAATAAGCAAAAGTGGAATATATATATAGAAGGGGAAGATAAAATAATATAGAAATATATAACACAAACGCAATACTTATTTGAAGAAACTCTACTCTTTAAAGAAATCTTGAGCATGTTCTTGTGAATGTTCGGGGTAAAGGACAGTGTTTTTAGTTTTATGCCAGCACTGTTCGCAGAAAACATTATGATTTCACTAATTTTTTAGCGGTTCCTATAGATTTTACTTACCCTGATGAGCATCTATACGCTTTTACCGATTTACTACAGTGTCTCCATTTTATTTCAACATTTTTTGACTTTCATGACATTGATATATGTATAATTTTTTTTATTTTAGAATATTTCATTTGAATTTTAAGAAACAATTTTTGTTAAAATTTTTGGCTGGATAATCATTTATAAATTGATTTCATCGGCACAAAGATATGCAAGATTATAAAAATTTATATTTAAACTTTTCTTTTAAAATTTAAGTTTACTCTAATTTTTTATTGAATTATAAAATATGTAAAGTTAAGTGTGTGTGTTAGGAAACATAAATATCAGCATTAATTCTAATAATTTTTTCTTTGTAAATAAAATTTAATGGAATCCTTAAATTAATTCTTAATAGTTAAAAATATGAGTTTACGTTAAAAAATTATAAATCTCAGGAATAATTTAACTTGATATTTTTGTAATTATCAGGGATGAGATTTTTCCGCCTTTTGTGTTTTTTTATAAAATTTTCCTCCTTTTCCCCCTTTTTGCCCCTGTTTCGAGGATCCGCATTTTTTCCGATCTCAACCAGTTTTTCCCTCGAAAAGTGTACTTTTCCTCATATTTGAGGCAAAAGATAGTTACAGGACTGAAATGGTTTTAAAAAGGAAGGAGAAGTGTGTTACACAACCAAGTACTTCAAATGAAATGTTGCTGTCAAAAGAGGCAGCAAAGAAGCTATCAGCAAAAGCTACAAAATTACAAAGAAATGTCCATTTGAAGAAAATGCACAAGATTTCTTTAAAGAGTAGAGTTTCTTCTTCAAATAAGCATCCAATTAATGAGAATGTCACTGAAAAATCAGTGAAGAAACAAAAAACAATCGAGCCTTCTGCAAAACGAAGGAAATGTCCTTTGACAATCAAAGAAATGTTTGCCAGAAAATGTTTGTAAATTCTTTTCTCAGATATGCATTAAAATATTAGTTTTATGCACCTGTTAAATTAGGCAATTTTATTTGTACTTTGTATGGATGGCATTTTCTCCGGATCTTTTTTCATAACTGAAATTTGGAGAATACTATGTTTTGAGAACAATATGTGACACATATTCATTTCTTCCCAAATATTTGAAATGCAATTATTATGAAGTGTGAGAAATTTCATTGTATCTGAAAAATTGGTAAATAATCCCTTCTGTATGCTTTTTGTAGCATTTTTGGATATCGACCCTTCCGCATGCTTTTTTGACGAATTTTTGGATTTTCTCCTTTTTGCTCTCTGACCAATCTCATCCCTGAATTATATATTTTACAGATTAGTCGTCATCCTTCAGTTTTTTCCATACTTAAACATTTGTTACCATGTAATTTCATGAAGTTTCTGCTCATCATCTTATAAATAAACAAAAAAAAAACGGTTTTGGAAAACCAACGCCTTTTATATTACTTTGGTAAAACGAAGAATTTCAATCTTATGAAAAATCAGTGATGAAAAGTACTTAACTAAGATTATTATGGAAGAAAACATTTTTCCTAGATGTTATAAAAATTCGGGACCACTTTTTTGGTATTTTCTTACCAAATGTATGCTATTAATATGCAAAAACACCATTCGTATAAATATATGAAAATAACAATTATAATATAACTCTGTTTATATATTGGAAGAAATTAAATTTTTATTGCGTTATGGTGAAAAGATAAAAAAGCGTTTTTTTATGCTAAAATGAGAATACATATCACATCACAGAAACAAAATCAAAACAGAAAAATATTCATTACGCCTCTAAAAGTTAGAGAAATTCTCAAGAAAGTTCGTCCCAAATATCAAAAAATCAAGACGAATTTTAAATGTTTTTTATGAGTTGAAGAATTTTCTTGATGACCAGCTATTCTTAAATGTCCCGGAAGCAGCGAATAAAAATAATTCCTCTCCTCTAAAGTCTTTTCAAATACACTCGAAACACAATAAAAGCATTCTCTATCGGGAAAGCACTCGAGTCTCTTCTGTTTGAAACCCGTATTCGTCATCAATTTTTGCTCGAAGGCTTTCGAAGACTGTTTGATTTATGTACTTCCCAACCATCTCTCGAACAATCTTATCGTTCCGATGCTCCTGTTAAGCGATCGATTAGTTAAGAGCTCTCATGCTAGTGTGCTTTAGAGCATTAAAATGCATTTTACGCTTCCGTAACCTCTCTTTCTACTAAGTTTGCAATAATACTCCCAGTAAGTAACTTTTTATTTCTTCAGCTACGATATTGAATGAAGACACATCAATAATTCTGCACAGACAAGAATTCGCAGCTTATAAGATGATCAGTCATTTACGGGGCTTAATTGCTTGGGGTTATTTGGAGAGGCCTTTTGCATCCAACTGCAATGGTGCGGTTAGTTGGCTGCGAAGCTAAAATTATTCAAGGACGCTTAGCCAAGACAAATAACACCTATTCGTTGAATATGCATCCCGTATTAAGCGGAATTTCAAAAGCAGCAAGAAAGTCAAATTCTCTTAGTAATTAATTATTGATGAATAGTTAGGTTAACAAATTTTTGAATTCACTGTAAAGTAAACATGTTTAATCTTCTTCCTGAGGTACTTCTACTACGAATGGAAGGGTAATTATAAAATAATTGGATGCAAAGGTGATAATGAATACAGAGAGCCCAAGAAAAAAGTAGGGAGGGGGACGTGAAGACATGAATAAAAGCTAAAGTTTAATTTTAAGACAAAATAAAAGAAGGGCATGTGATACATGTCAAAATTAAACGTCACCCTAAGAAAAAAAATCAAATGCTTTTATAAGAATAAATGATATGTTGTCTATCCAGTAGTTTCATCTTTCAAAGAAAAATTTTCATCTTACAAACAAATAAGGGAAATTTCATAGACACAAGAATCCATGAAAAAATTTGGATTGCCCCTCTAAGACAATCAGTCGCCAGTAGGGTGAAATAAATACTTGAGTCAGCAAAATCAAAATCTTATTAAGAATTATTTAGATCACTGACTGATTCATAAGCGTGATGTTTATAAAGAGAAAAATAATTGAAACAGAATTTCAGTATTAAAGATTTTATCACAGATTTTATTACACACACAACAGTTGCACAGCAACTGATTTGGCACTAATTAAATAGATCAATCGGAGAGCTCTTTCAGAGTCAGTTATTAATTTTGCATCTTCAAGATATTTAGTTTACAGATATGCATTCCATTTTAATTTAGATATCTTAAATTTACTGGTTTGTTATTTAGATGAATTTAACATGCTTTAGTTGGAAACTCTACAATGCACATGAAACAATGTGTTCAATAAATTTAATTAAAACAATTTTTAAAACTTAATTTTTATTAGTGTACCTGTTCAAAACAGCAGAAATTTTTTAAATCTTGAAATAATTTTCGATTCATAACTCTTTACCTTGTGGCACCATTGGTACGGAATCAAAGTTTAATTTAATAATTAATTAATTGATAATTAAGTTTTGAAATTATTAAAAAAGTGAATCCTCATCAAGAACACACAAACATAAGAAATTTCAAAACTCTAACACGTCAGGAAGCAAGTGAAGAATTGATTACAAAACTCCATCTTTACAAACATGAAACAAGTCAAGTAAAATAAAAGTGTTTAATAAATAAAAATCAACTTGAATGAAATTAATCTGTTTTATCTTATTTCCATACATTAAAGCATAAAAATAATAAAATGCATTACATCAAAATTTGCAGTAACTTGTGCATTTCAAAGCAAAAACATCAACCCTTTTTTTTGTTCCTTTTTGTTATCAGTGAGTGTAACCCTCTTTCATTTTAATATAATCTGAAAAGATCTTGCTAGAAACATTTTTAACCACTTAACTGAATAGTTTTCTTTGCTGTCTAATAAGATGACCCCTCCTGTTTTGGAAAGTGGCTGTCGTTTTCATTCATCTAAGAAGGCATAGGATACTTAAGATGTTTATGGATCCTACATATTTTTTGTGTCAAATTATAAAGCTAATTAATGATTCAAATTTAGTTTATAAACCTAAAATTTCGATAATTCGATGCACGAGTATTCTCGGGCTGTTAAGTTAAGCGGTTAAAGCCTGGTATCATTTTGTCCCTTCGAGTCGATTTCTGTGTTGTTCAGAGATTTTTATACCTCGAATGTAACATTCACAAATGCGACAAGAGTGTTTGGTTTAACCTCTTTGTCATGCTTCTAACATGCAGAAAACCATCAAATAACCATAAATCATCCAGTGCTTATTATTGTAGGTTGGCTTTTTTCGAATACAGACTCATTATTTTCATATTTTTCTTTAAAGTTTTTCATTCACGAACCATCCGCTCCACGATATTTGGAGTGATCCGCACCCAAACCCGTAGTTCAATGCGAATATCGGATGGGAATTGGACTATTGTGGTCGAAAAGTTTCGAAATCCAATGTCGTTCGTTTTCCAATTGGCGCATTCGGTCATAAAACTAAAATTCGATCCTGGAGAAAGGAGTGATGCTCTCTCACAAAAGCGAAAACCATAAAATGATGAGGGAGAGTGAGGCTCTCTAGGAAAGCGGGAGGCGTAGCCCTAGGGGACTGAAGTGAACGGTTGTGTGGTTTGCATGGAGCCTCCATGAATAACCCACCAAAATGGATGGACTAAAAATTGGAACTATGTGGTGCGAAGAGCTGCAAATGGTGTGGAGCGGTGTACTCGTGAATGTCCAGCTTATGATGAACAGAATGAGTGAATGGTACAGATACTAAAATGTTACCGTCATACGTCAAGATATCTTTTATGCTTTTATTTTTTATTGCTTATATTAATGAAAAGTCTCCATTGATGTGTTTTATACTATACCATTAAACAGTCTTGGTTCGCCCCACACCATTGAGAGCTAAACTTTTATATCTTTTCTCTTTCTAATTGACCATTTTCTAAACTTCGAGGAGCAAACTCTGCACACTCTGAGGGGCCCAAGGTTTATTTATGCCACTCCCTGCGGTTTCATTTCAAAATAATAATAGTAATAATTACTTTTAACAAATAAGCTTTTGTTCGTCTTTGTTTTTCAATCATAAAACATCCATATATTTATAATATGGGCCGTTCAAACATTTCTATCGTTAAACAAATACTATAATATAGATAAACACTCTCATAATAAACTAGCAGACAGCATGACAAATACACTAAAAGTGAGATAATAATCTATCGAAACTATTTCCTAGACACAAATAGAATTCCCTGTAAACCATTGGCTGATGTAAGTTATGACGGTTTCCCTTTACGTCTGTCGATATTGTGAGGAATCCGTCTGTTTACATCTAGACCCTCTGTCTCTAAGTAATAATACATTAAAACTTCCCTATATGACTACCCTTTTTAGCTGTCATCCTTCTCAACGGCCACTTTTGCGTGGCACGGAATTTTCGGTCCCTAGATATATTAAAATAATATAATAATGTTAAATTAACCCCTGACACTTTAACCCCTCTGAGCAGCTGGGCTGGATGCCCTTTCAACTTCAATGAAAAAGCATTTCTTTTGTCTCTAATTTTCATCTGGACTTTTAATAACAGAAAAGGAAGGAAAGATAGAACAAAAAATACATACACTCAAAACCAACACCGGAAATCAGGTCGAAATAAATAATTTCTTTCCCAATGTGAAGAGGAAAGTGAACTTCAGCCTCTACCGGGGTGGAGCTTTCAAGAGTTCATTTGTGCTTCTCAGGTGCTGATTCGAACTACAAAGAAGCTACTGATTTGGCTCGCTCAGAAAGTATTATTTGCAACCATCTGCATATGAAACTTTCAGTTCAACAGAATGTAGGAAAAATAGATGATATTATTGCCCATTCCTCAACAGCTTTGATTAAATGATTAGCGATTTATTTTTCCATTTAAAAATGAAAACAAAATGGAAAACGGTATCTCCGAAAATGCTGAAAGGTACCAATAAACACAAATAGTATCTTTTTTCAAAAATATTTAGAAATTTTCAAATAAAGTACTTTTTTCTTTAAATTATTCTTAAATTTGACTTTGTCAGAAATAATGAATTAGTATTTATTTAAATACATATTTCCTATTTTCAAACGTGAGAAAATCAAGATGAACTATATTATTGACAGAATGGGTAAATATCTCGCAGTTCAATTTAAATGAAAAGAAAGAGAGGATATTGTACTAAATTTACCAAAGCGTATCGGAAATAACTATAGTAAAGTTATTTAAACTACCAAACGAAATAAAAAAAGTATTTCATTTATTATAACACACATCTTGAAGCCATGAGAACTTCAAGTTTTCAAACATTGACGGAGAACACAAAATTAGAGGTAGATGCTAAAATCGATCAACTGTTAGAACGCAATTTTCCCAGAAAAAACATGAAACTTTCCACATAAAAATAGAGTTAGACTATGACTAACTCTTAAATTTATGTGAAATCAACACCGGTTTGAAGTTATATTATTTTCCTAAAAGTTATTTCTTCAAAACGAATTTACCTTTTGTGTTCTAAATGCGAAATAAATTAGCGTGATATACAATTGCATATTATATGCTTTCCAAACGAATATGTAGATTAGAATAAGATTTCGCAAAGAATTTTCTTGTTTCGGTTTATATGTTCAGAATATTTTTTTTCGGTGCAGCAAATCTCTTTATTTATTTCAAGTCACAAAAGAATTAGTTAATATTTTCAGACTTGAAAATAAAATGAAAGGTAGGAAAATATGCTCATTAGTAGGCATATTTCCAATTATTTTTTTATTATAGGTCTTATATAAATAATATATTGTTTCATTTTTCATTTAGAATGTATATATAAAGTAGTGTGGTCGAGAAAAGTTTTATTTCTACATTTTGATAAATTTCGACATTTTAGATTTCCTGATTTCGAAAATAAATGCTTGTTACATGTCAGAGTGTTCGTCTCTGTAAATGAACACAATGCAACGAATTGTTTTCAGTCAATTTTATATCTTAAATACTGGACTAAGACGGCTTTACCACTGTTTTTCCATGTGTTTGTTCTCGAGGCACAAACTGCACGTAATGTGAATAATTGTGATTGTGTTTCAAGCTTGGAATTTCAGATCTTCAAATTTTCAGGACGATTCAACTACTTATTTGTAAAGAGCCAAAATAAAGTATATTTTTGATATTAAAACGGCTATTACTTTAGTTTTATGTTACAACCGAAACACAAAAACGAAAGGAGTTAGATAGTTGAGATGCGACGTGTAGTTCTTACACCAGAATGGTAGGTATTTATACAACTTGGATTTAGTTTAGGTTAGTTATATTAACGTCCCGTTTTGAAGCAATATGAGGGCTATTTTGAGACGGACCTCGTCATTTTGAACCGCAGTAATACGACGAGGAAGACACCTGAGATGGCTACCCTCTCTAAACTTCCGCACACACTAACGGGAACATCCAACTTGGAATCAATACTACTGTAGTAGTAATACGTACTTTTCCTAAACGAATATCCGATTTTGTTTAATGTTCTACGAAATTACCAATATTATATTTACTACGAGTTATTTGATATGCGCGTTGCTATTCACGGTCACTGAAATTCTTAATACATTTTTAGAATGTGTATTTATTTGCATTCCAGTGAAAATATTGAATAAATTTATTCTTGTTTAAGTTATTGTGGCATAGTTAATAATGATAAAAAAACTGGAAAAAATCTCAGAGAAAATCGATATCAATGAGAATATAATCGTTTGCTTCAGATATTATCTTCCAATGTTTCTCTGGAAAATATCAAAATTGCGGAATCAACTATGACTAACAGACTGCCTATTAAAAAGATAAGTTTAAACGTTTTTAGAGACATTTTATAGATGTCAATTTGTTTGGTTGCGTAACATACAGACACTATAATTCCTAATTAAATGTTATTAGGTGGAAAACATATCTGTAAGTGGAGAAAGTCGGGATAAGAATATCTCCGATTATTGTAAACTGATATTTAATCTATTTTGAAATGGAATTATTTTATTTTTATGAAAAGACACATGCGCAGATTTGTTTACCTCAGTTAATATGATCTAGTTTCTCTGGACACTTTAAATGTGGTACTCTGAAAAAAAGCATATTCCTTATTAATTCGGTGTCTATTTTGTAATAATATTTCTAATAATGTCATTTAACTTAATTTTGATTAACTAACGGTTTTTCAAATTCTTTTCATAACTACAATTATTCTCCTCTCTCTCTGATTTATATAATTTATTAATCGCTCAACTAATTGTATCCTACAACAGCATCTATTGCCTAATCATGTAAATTTTTTGAATTATCGATCTTTGCTAAATCTGAAATTAAATTTGAAAACTGGAAAAAAATTACTTTCTACTTATCTAAAGCAAAAAAAAAATCATGCGAAACATTCTATTTGTTACAATTGTTAGTTTTTTTAAGTTCAGAGAACTTTGTAGTGTGACGTCGATTATTATTTATTAAAGTTATTAAAGAATTTTTTTATAAACTAAATACGATACTGTTTTATATAGGAAATGTCTTTTCACAGAAACTTCCACAATGATCATCATACGCATTTAATAAAAATTGGTAATAATTTAGTATATTCATCTATGTTTTGACATTAAAATCCAGAAATATTTTACATATTAAATAATACCTTATTCAAAGTACAATCCTTTAATGGGTGTTACTAGTGAATAGCCCCATCATACACTTAGATAAACTTATTCTATATACTATAATATTATATTTTGTTCGGCATCTACTTAATTCAATATTTCAGAAAAATGATTTTAACTGTGATGACTAGGGTGGCTTGAAAAAAATTGAAATATCTTAGTTTTTTTACGGTTTTGCGGAAAAGTTGTAAAAATGGGACTAAAAATGATTAAAATTCAAAAACTAATCAATAATCCCAAATTTCGTTGATATGTTTGCGGTAGTGCTTAAATTTACTCTTTTTTTAACAACAAAACCTTTACAAAATTTTAGAAATATAGGTTAATATATTCTGCCGCCTCAACTTCCAAAGAACAATTGTAGAAGAGCCTGTATTGTATCGGAGCCTGGTTCAAGTACATAGGGAATATTACCTCTGAAAGTGGATCTAATCCTGATATATCTAACAGTATTTATGAATATACGTAACCAAAATACGTTATTCAATGATTTTAGCAACCTTATTGTTATGGGATGTGACGACACAGTCGTGAACACTGGACTATTTAATGGTGTAATTCTCAGGCTTGAATTGAAACTTCGGAGACCAATCCAATGGATTATCTGTTTACTTCATTTCAACGAGTTTCCATTACGACACCTATTTGAGTACATATACGACAAGTCTTCTGGTCCCTTGTCTTACACCGGAGACATTGGACGAAACCTGAAAGGATACGAGAAGATTCCACTTGTTCGTTTTAATAGTATTGAATACGACTTGGCATTGATCTCACCAACCTAAGTTGTGGTCAGAAATACTTATCAGACATTTGCACAGCCATTAGTTCTGGCGTTTGTTGTTCAGATCTAGCGAATCGTCAACCGGGAACGTTGAATTTGGCCCTCTGGCTAACAACTGCAAATCGAATATTGAGGTTTTATTTATCAACATCAGATCCATCAATTGAGTTGCTAATTTTGGTTGTATTCATTCTAAGAGTATACGCACCCTCATGGTTCCAAATTAAGGTTCATCATTCCATAAAGGACGGTGCTAGACACTTGTGGCATTTCATCAGCTAATCTCGGTACTTTCCTAAGAAGTATCGTGGCATAACTGAACCAGTAATTTCTCGCAACGCTTACTTTGCGGCTCAAGAAAACATGCTTTGGGCCATGTTAACTGATGAGAGATACCATATTAGAATTCTTGCAGCTCGGGGAATTATCACGGCAAAGGAAATTGGTCCAGATGGAAATTGTGTTCGTATATTCGTTATTCCTGCTGTTAACTTTGGAGCTACAGACTACGTAGATCTTATTGATTGACAAGCTTGTTACATCACATCGCTCCAGTTCTCAGAGAGATAAGTTTTCATGACTTTCTGAAGAAGATACAGGACGATGTGCCAATGGACGGCTGGGACTTCCTTCACACACACAAACAGTTGAGAGAATTCTGAAACTCGTCACTGAAGCCTCCAGAAAAAGAGTTGGACCGCAGAACAGGGATGGATTTATCAGAGCTACACTATAATCCAGAAAACAAATGTCACAATTTGAGTCCAAAAAGATTACAAACTATATTGCTTTGGCAATTTGCTTGTTTGAAAGGTTGAATAAGGTTTCCGTCCCCATTAAGTAAACGAAAGTAAGTGAAACGTGTATTTATTTAAAAGCTCGCCTTCAATTTCCAAAATTCAGTGGCGTTGAGGCGGCAGAAGATATTAATCTATATTTCTAAAATTTTGCCAAGTTGTTGTTAAGAAATAGTAATTTTTAAGCACAACCGAAAACCGATCAATGAAATCTGTGATTATTTATTAGTTTTTGAATTTTAACCATTTTTAGTCCGATTTTCACAACTTTCTGCCCATTGAGGCGACAGAAGATATCAATTCAGAGTTTGCACACTTTTTAATGTTGGGAGTTTACAACTTTTCCGCACTACCGCAAAAAGATCTAAGATATTTCGATTTTTCGATGCGCCCTAGTGATCACATTATTGCCCTTTTATTAAATAAAATTGATGAATAGAATGACAGATTTAAGTGTGCAAACATAGTGCATGTCTAATGCAATAATTTTGCCGATATAATTTTCATCGAATGTGAATATAATTTTTTTCACTATTACGATCTATAAATAAAGCAATTGTATCATAACCAGCAATAGGTGACGAAGCTCTTTCTGAAATATGAAATTTTGAGTGTCGGATTCTATTTAAGAATATATTATGATGTATTTTTTCAAAAAGTTTTCCTGATAAATTTACAACCCGAGGTTGAAGACCTTGGTCAGATTCAGACACTTCATTTTGGAATTTCCAATTTCCTTTCTTGGTCAGTAAAAAATGAGGACAATTTGAATAATTAAAGATCTTAAAACTCACGACTACCTTAAAATATTTATCAAGCCATTTATATTAATCGACATTTTTCTTAATTTGATAAACAGGAAATTTTTAAAAATATCCAAATCATGCATTATAAATGAAAACCAATAACATACTCTCAAAGTAAAATCTTTACCCTACCGTACTGGCTTTTTATTAGCGAAATGTAAAGAGATGAAGATTTTTTTAAAAATGCATGATGCTCGAATATAGGCAAAGGCATATGTAAACAAAAAAGGAAAACATTAAGGAGGAATAAAACTAATGAAAATTAATTGAATTTCTATAACATAAACTGTTTACGCCTTTCATTAGAGTTAGATTGTTTTTGTAGAAAATAAATGTGTTTATGAATGAACTTAAGTGAAGTTTTTGAAAAATAACATTAAACTTATGTTTTTCTAGTTTTTCTCTACACTCTTAGAAGGGACGAATTAGTACAGGATTTATTAGTATATGAATAATACAATTTGTATTACATAAAAAAATTTCATTGTCTGGTTTACATTATTCAAATTCGAAAAAAAACCTCAACGTTATATTCGTTTTCAAACCAAATAATTATTTTATATCGATATTTCTTCAAATAAATTAATGATTATTAATACTAAGAATCGTTTGTCTTTTCGCAATAAAAAAACATTTGAAATTTTTTCAAAGAAGGAAAATTCAGTTTATTCCAGAAATCTGAATATTTTACTATCTTGCTTATTCTTAATATTTTTTGCAACTTCTGGACTTCGTTTTCATCAACTCTATTAATAAAATTATTAATCTATAAAAATACTGCTATATGTACATATTTATAGCAAAATAGCATACATATGTACATATGTGTACATATTTTAATCAAAAATTAAGCATCGTATCACGGAGTTTAATAAATCCTGAATATCTAAATATTTTAAACTAAGGAATTTTTCAGTTAGGACCTAAAATCAAAACCCATATTAGATTACTCATGAAAAATTCTCAACTAACTTCGAAATTAGAGAAAACAACCAACTTTTAAAAAAATATATCTCTTTACAAAAAAAGTTATATCTCTTGAAGTCTCGCTTATGTAATAATCCAATACTAATTTATAATTATTAATACTTATGAAAAGAACTAATAAGTTTGTTGAAGTAAGTTGATTCAGATGCAGTATGGGTGATTATTTCAACATAAGGTCAGCCAATATTCTAACATAGCACTTTATTCAAATTTACGTCAGTTAGCGTCTAGGTTAAAACAACGTTACCTATTTATTGATGTTTTCGGTTGTGGTAATATCTATTCAAATGAATTTCTTCAGAAAATTAATAACAACATTTTTTTTCTTATTTTTGAATCGTATTGTTTTTATATGATTTCTATGTTTATTGTGTTAATAATCTCTCTCATTAAACTCTTATAATCATATCATCCATATTTTTCTATTCAGCATATTTATAATTTTTTATTCGTACTTATAATATATATTATAATAATCTATATTACTTTTAGATTCTATTATTTAGATATTTAGATTATTTAGATTTATAATATTCTTTGATAGAACAAAATTTCGCTAACTACATATGATATTTTGTATACAGCATCTCTGGCTCACAATTTCTCAAAACGCTATCTTCATCACAAATGATACTTATAATATGCGCCTTAACATATTAGTTAGTAGAATATTCTGGGTACAATGCGTTGCATTTCTTGAAATATTATTTGTGCTATGAATCGTTACAGATTTTTGGAAAATGGTACGTTCCTAGTACATGACCAGTTTAAAATGATAATTTTGGTCTCAATATTGTGTGACTTAAGCTTTCTTGATAATTCCATAAACACATGGGAAAGAAAAATCTGTCCGTCAAATCTAATTAACATGACATTTCGCATGAAAAATTCTTAACTCTTTTAAAAATTAGAAAAAATTATTTCTGTGCTATAAATTAATTAAAATGTTACTAAATATAGTTTTCTAATTAGAAAGCGTTGTAATTTTTGAAATCTTATGTAGTCATTTACTACGGATTTAAAACAAGAAGTTGACTCGAATGCAATCGGAATTCTCACATTAAAATGATGATCACGGCCAGAACATTGCTTGACTTAAGTCTTTTTAAAACTCTCCGAGCGACGCAAACGTCTTTTTCCGTTTCTCATGTTAAGTTCAAAAGCAGATAGCTCGTATTTATATGTATCTATATTATATAAAACGCTTATGCGTGGCGCAAAAAGGACCTTTATTTCTTTCTCCCCGTTGGCAACGATCAGTTTGTTTATAAATCTCAACCCTGACGCCGAGATTCTTAAATTGGTTTGAAGTCGGAAACAACGAATTTTTTTTTGAGTTTAGATCGTTTGAATTAAATAAGTAATATTGAATGTCCTTTTTAGCTAAATGTTTCTGAAAAATTGGTTTATTCATCACTCGACAGCTCAAATTTTCCGAGTTCCATCTATCCAGGGGAAAATAGTGGAGTGAGTGTGTTTACATGTGCGGAAGCAACATTTCGTTTAAAAAAGTGCATGTTTAGGATTTTGCTGGAAAAAACGATACATGAAAATTTTGAAAAACGCTATCTAATAAATTTTAAAATGCTAAGAGTAGATAATTATTATGGGTTTTAATTTTGAATAGTTCATATGAACATATTTCAAGCCACTATTATTAACAAATTGTCCTTTTTTAGCTAAAAGGTTGCAAGATGGGTTACATCATTCTGCGACAACTAGAATTTTCTGAGATTTAAAACACAAATGACTACACTCAGAAAAACACTATATCTTTCTTGACTAAATAATTATTGGAATAAGCATATATACAAGTTGGGGAGCTTTTCTGGGCAATATTTAAATGAAAAGTGGGAATGTTTAAAATTTTGTTGTAAAAAGCAATGATTTTATAATTCTTATCAATTATAAAAGGCTAAACGTAAATAATTATTATGGGTTTTAATTTTGAATAGTTAATATAAACATGTTGCAAGCCACTATTTTCTTCAAAATGTCCTTTTTTAGCTAAAAGGTTGTGAGATGGGTTATGTCATTCTATATACAAATGACTATACTGAGAAAAACACTATATATTTTTTGACTAAATAATTATTGATATAAGCATGCATACCTGTGGGGGAGTTTTCTGAACTACATTTTATTGTATATAGGACATACTTGAAATTTTGGTGGAAAAAGCAATGTTTTTAAAAAAATTTTGAAAATTTAGAAAAAGGCTATCTTATCAGTTTTAAACTTAAAGTTTGGTTGGAATGAAGTTATGTTGAAATAAACTGTTGAAGAAATGGTCAAAAGTGTATGCCAAGAAGTTTTAAATGACTCATTTCTGATTGATGAAAATAATTTTGATTTTTAATCATCTTTGAATTATAAATATTAATATTCAAATTTCTTTCAAACATTTATATATATATGTATTACCAAAAGATTTTAATTGTAGAAACTAATGAAAAATTAATTTTAGAAGTTCATGTAATTTCAAATAATTTAAAAATTTACTTTTAGTAATTAAAGTACTTATAATTTCCTAATACTAGCAGAAACACATAACTGTATGACGAGCGAAGTGAGCTGGGATCAAACAGTGACCCGAAACAATCACAGCGTGATTCTTGGAGGCTGGCGAATGGAGCGAGCAGGGGGTGAAATATATATATAAAGATTTTACATCAATTGTGCTAGAACACGCAGTGTGTTCATTGTAGCGAGCGAAGCGAGCAGGGTTTGCGTAGCAAACCCCGGAGGATTGCAATGCAATCTTCCTAGGGGTTGGCGAGCTTTAGCGAGCAGGAGGCAGAGCCCCCTAGAATTTTCTTAAACAACCAGGTATAAAGTCTTCTTAAGATTTCAAAGATATAATTAAATACAAAAATGAGCAATTCGTTTCCTTTAAAAGCTAAGTTTTCTAACCTGATAGTAAAAGTTCAAAATAATTGGGCGTTCAGAGGATTAATAATGTCATAACCACATGTAAAAGAAAAATTGCGCTTTTATTCTAAATCTAAATTAACATTTCACATGAAAAATTCTTAACTCTATTAAAAATTGGAGGAAATAATTTATTTTTAATAAATATATTAATATATCATAAAATAAAGTTCTCTAATTAGAAAGCATTGCCATTTCTGGCATATCATTTAGTCATCTACTACGGATTTATAACAATCGGTACAAATGCAGTGGGTTGATCCAATATGAGTTATTATATTAAAATGACGATCACGGCCAACAATATTGCTTAACTTAAGCTTTCTTGATAATGTTATAACCACATACGAAAGGAAAATTTGGCATGTACGTTAAATATAATTAACATGAAATTTCGCATAAAAAATTCTTTACTCTTTTAAAAATTAGAGAAAACAATTTCTTTGCAATAAATTAACTAAAATATCTTTAAATATAGTTCTGTAATTAGAAAACGTTGTCATTTTCGACATCTCATGTAGTCATCCACTGCGGATTTATAACAATCTGTAGGTAAGGTACGCAGTGGGTCAACTCATATGCAATGCGAGTTATCATATTAAAATGATGATCACGGATACAACATTGCGTGACTTAAGCTTTCTTGCTAATGTCATAACCACAAATGCGCATATGGGTAAAGGAGAAAAAACGCAGAAAAGTCCCAGTATCGATCCCCTCGGGAAGTTCTGGTAACATTGATCCAATTAGATGCCCCGCCATTTACTACTACATCTCACAGCGAATGGCAGGGTATTTTTTTTCTTTCAGGACTTCGCCTTCTAAGTTATCAATCAGGCGACCTGCGATGGCGGGTAACAAAAAGTTTCACTCCTTAGAAGGAAGGGTTATCCGATGATAATCCTTTGGGATTGCCCAAAAGGGCTTTTCAACTCTTCTTAATCTTCCTGACGCATCTCTTCAAAAGTTTCGTTGAAGTTGACTGACATAGTTTTGTGTGCAAATGGAGATCTTAATAAAATTTGAGACACGCGGGGAAAAAAAAGAAACAGAGAAAAAGTTTCACTTTAGTTTCGAAATTAATCCCCTTCCGCCAAATGTGGCTAGAATTAAGGAAGTCGGACGCTACGTATTCGGTGTGGAATTATATCTCATATGGAAATCCATCTGAAATTCGTAGGAACTTTTCGAAAAATGGATTTTTTAGGATGAAGTAGATCAACCAATTAGACTCCGGTGACAAGTGATGGATAAAATTATAAGGAAAAAAATACTTGCAAACATCACGGGTGAATAACCTTTCAATATTTGAAAGTTTGCATATAAATTTGGATTAATGGTCACACTGTCGGAAATGCTGTCTATCTCTGTGAGTGTTTTGAAGAACAGACACTTACATCACGTTCTCCCCAATTTTAGCAAGCCTCATAACTGGTTTGGATGGATGTAGTTCAATTTAATTTTTTTACATGTTTTAAAATTTTAAGAAGGAATTGCAATTATGAAAGAGAACACACAAATTTGGATGACACGAGACAAGTAAAGACATATAACTGACATAGAAACTGAGAATCAAACAGCTATATAAAATCTATTCAGACATAATTAAATACCTTGTTTTTTGTATTAATGTGGATTAAAGAAATTTTGCTTTATGTTGGAAGACTTGTATGAGCGTGCAGTTCAGAAAAATTCATAGTTCTTGAAGAAGGGGATACCGGGGAAAGTAGATGACGTTAACAGTTTACCATTTTTAATAAATTAAGCTTTTGAGGTAAAGTTTTTTTTCCATTGCATATATTATTATGTTGGCATTTTATTATGTTGTTCCTAAATAGAGAAATTCTTATTTTAATAAAATCAAAGTTATTTTGACGTTTAAAAAAGGCAAAGCAAAAGTGTCAACTTGTCCGGGTATCGGGGCAAGATGATAATTATGATAAAAATTGAATATATTTTTATTTTTAGAAAATATAGGAAAGAACACTGATTAATTAAATAATGTTAATATTTTCTTCTTGATTATTATATAATGAAAGGATTATATTTTTTAAAATTTTAGCTCATAGTAAATTAATATAACCAAAAACCAGTCTTTTTCATTAACAAAAATTAGACACAAATTTTCCTCCTTCAGAGTTTGAGTAGCTCTCGTGCCACCATGTGTGACATTCGCAACACTCTATCCAATCTTCTGATGGAGGATCTACATAGATCTCATCACACGCAGGATACAACATTGTATTTTCTTTAGAAGTTTGAGCTAACGTCATGAGTGTCAGAGGTACGGGCTTCTAAGTTTTTTTTACAAGAATCAAACTTCGGTCTCTTTGTAGCAACTCCTTTTTTGCACCGCGAGCCTCTTTGCTGCTTTAAACGTTCTTCTTCCACTTTCTGCGTTTGTTTTTGAACCAACATCTCTTTTATAGGTAAGCTTATTAAAATATTTTCTGTCGCTCTCACGCCTTACAAAATATCATGGAACAGTTTGTGGATCACGTAGCTCAAGAATATTATAGAAAATAAGTAAATAAATTCATATAGTCATCAGAAAAAGAAAATAGTAAAAAGCACTTGTTGCAAGATGACGAAATCGTCAACTTGCCCCGATAGGAAATGTTAAAAGTCTTTGATTTTTTTGGTGGGGTTAACAAGAATAAGATAAAAATAACTAGTGAATGTGAAAAGTGTATTTTCTAAGATAGTCAGGCATAGGGAGGAAAAACCAAATATCTTAGGTGTAAGTCCACGAGATCTTACGTCGAAGGTCTTGAAAATTGCAACACGTCAGACCAAATACACGAACGCCATATGACAAACAACGAAATAGAGGCAGTGAATTCACTGTGCGATTTTTTATTTTCTAGCAGTGTAGAGCGTTAGTAATATCCGTATGGTGGCTAAGTATGAATAGTATGAACTTAAAATAAGCCATTCTTTATCTTGCGTGGTTCATCAACTTTCCCTGGTCTACTCTATATGATCAAACATTTTCATGAGAAAATGAAAACTATTAATCCTTGGTGTAAAATAAATAACGATCAAAATAGTAATAACTGTTATATGACAGACAATTAGAAAGCAAATAATGAGGCCTTAGGAGCACTGGTTGCTTTGCAGTTAAGTTATGGAATTATTGCTTATAACTTATTTACTTTCTTATATTTAAGAATAAGAATTTTAAATATTTTCTGCATTTCATCGTTATTTATTGATTTGTATTATGTTTCAAAGGCAAAATATATTGCTCAATAACGCAGTATACATTCAATGGTTAAAATATACAATAGCGTTCAACAGAAATAATGTGACAATATTTGATTGTTTTGAGTTAACGGCTGCCTGTTTACTGTTATCTCAACAAGATCTTTTATTTATATCTCGATATTATAGAATACAGAAAGCGAATGAAAAAAAAATTCAGATTGTCCTAGAACTCTTAAAAGGAAATGCTAAATTTTAATTCTAAATGCATAAAGATACTACATTTCTCATTGCTATCCATTTTTCCGTGTGGATGCGTCCAGTTTTTGTACATTTATTTCGTATTTTTTTACGTGGTATTTGAAATTTGTGCTTGTATTTTTCTCCTTGATAATTAACTCCATTGCTCAATACCGCACATGTGTTCGTATTGATGTGACCAATTATTGCACATTTGTTTCGCTTTTTATGGAATTTGTATTTGTACCTTTTCCCTTTGAAACTTCCTTCCGCTTTTTATTGAGTATTTACTCACTTCTGTAAGCCTTGTGTTATACTTGTTGTTACACACGGACTCTTTTTCTCAAGAGAATAGAAAAAAGATACATAACGAGATGAAGTTATTAACAATAGTTAATAACTTCATTTCGTTAACTAGTTGCTCAACACCTAACAGCAATTTGTATTTTGTTAATAATTCGGAATCAGCTATCTGACTTTTCGAAAATATGTTTGCTTTTTATAAAAAAAATACTTTTTTGCGAAAATGGATTGAGGAACTTTGCCTGAATGTTCGTTTTTAAAAATTCTTTGTGAGTATGAAATACCACTTTATGTGCAAAGAATTACTAAAGGCAGAGAAAAAATTTAGTTAGAACTGAAATAATTCTTCCCATCTTTTGCATAGTATATTATGAAATGGAAGTTTTCGTATAATAATTAAAATCACGCCATCTAAAATGAGAAAATAATATGACTTTTTCTGTAAAATAAACACAAGCGGCATTACAGGCATTTATTTTACGTCTTCAATTTTAAATTTTAACTCATGTAAAAAGTCAAAATCGGTATATGGGAAACGAGATTAACTTACTTTGAAACTTAAAGAAATAATTTTTATGAATATTTGTGCTTGAGAAGTGGACCAAAAGTGAAAAGCAAAGAAATAAGATTTATGTGTATTATTTAAGTAAATTTATTTGATTCGTTTTAGTAGGCAAATTTAATAACCCGATAAATTTTTCTATCATGTAACAAAACTTTTTTGATCTCCTTTCAGAATGTTGGTACATTAAAACAGTAAAATATCAAAATACAACATAGTTGCAAAACTTATACTGTTCTTTCGAATGTTGCAAATCAAATCTTTAGTTCCTGAATAAACGTACCCATTTTCAAAGTTTCAAAATGGCATGCCTCACTTATCACAATTCAAATAAAAGCTACAAAGAAACTTTGTGAGACATCATCCCCGAATGTCGCGTGTGACCAAGTTCACAGCTGAATGAATACCTTCAGATGCAGCTGCATTTAAGTAGCCTAAATCAGCTTCGCCATTCCTTACGATGTCCCTTTAACCGACGTAGATGAACCATAAGCTGTAACTCACGTGACAATATCTCTTTATCTGTGGCGTTGCCAACTATCTTTGACGCCTCAGAATGTACTAAAAGGCGCATAACTATCCATCCCATGTAGTCTAAGAAACGAATAAATGTCAATGTCATTAGAGGAACTGCAAGGAATTGATCGGGTGCCAATAAATTCCTACAATGAGCGATAAGGTGGTTCCTTTCTTTCAAATACCAAAAGTTAGCCGGTCAGTTTTTTTGCTCATGAAGTCATTTTTTATGCTCTTTCATTTATTCCATTTTTAAGGTACGCTAAAGAAATAAATTATTTCACTTTTCATTCCTGTCAAGTTATGACATTAAAGTTTCATCTAAAGATTTATTTAAAATTCGGGCTGTGTATATCCGGACTGAATTTACAGGGGTCCTTAACTTTGGGGTTCTGGGAAACTATAGATTGTGATCCAAGTTGGGTCCTATAAGGAAATATTGGGGATCGCGGGGAATTTTACAGCGCTTTCTTGTTTCAGATTTTTCAGCATTTTTGGGCAAAACTAGTAAAGAAAATCACCCTGTCTTAACATAATTCACCAAAAAAATAGTTCAATAACCATTTAATTTTTTATTATCAATTAATAGTTAGTTCCTATTTCTTTTGCAATTTTGTGGCAGTAACAAATTGTTTTCAAATGAAATTGGGCATTGCAATCTTTTTCGATTGAAAAGCTGGACTGCTAATAAAAAAAGTTCAAAAAGCCATTATATGGTTATTTATTTTCCAATTTTGGTTTATTATAGATGTATTAATATTTAAATTGTACAAAAGATTTGTAATGTACCCATTACGAGAATCATTCTTGTGCTGTGTTGAGAACTCGCTGATACTTCTGCCTTTTGTAATAGCACAGAATTATATCAACTGAAAATGAGAAATGTCTAACTGAATATGAACTTGCAGCACTTTTCAAGCTTATCTTTCTAACTTTTCATTTAGTTCCATGAATGTGTAGAGACAATTATCAATGAATTTATTTGATGTCATGTCCATCAATACATGAAAGCTTACGTTTCATCGAAAGAATTTCCTCAATTGTCTTTAGCATTTTTAATATAAAAATATTTTTTAAATACTATAAAGGGATATACTGTGAAATTCTCTTCTTTACTTTTCCTGTCTTGATTGAATATTTTTCATATTTTTGCCCAGTTTGAAAATAAATGCGAGTTATTAATGGTGAAATGTGGCTAGATATTGAATAGTTTGAATATTTAAAAAAATGCTTTTAACCATTTAATAGTTTGCCAAGAGCTGTCGCATATGAAATACACGCGCTGAGTCGAATCGAATTTCTGTTTTACGAAAAACATCTCATACATGTCTGACTGTTATTTTAATTTTCTATAATAAATTAATTTATAATAACAAGCGTAATATACAACAAATTTAAAAAAATCCCTGATTCGTATATTCAAGCACACCGATGGTATGTTGAAAATATTTTACAAGGATTTAAGCAACAGAATCCTTTTAGGAAAATGTGAAAAATAATGTGGTAAGAATTCGCATCATAAACGTAACTCACAACAACGAAAACTAATGGATATATGTACTTTAAACAAAATATAAACCCCGGTAACCCTTCATATAAAGCCTCTCTCTTTCGAAACGATACTATTTTATATATTTGCAAAATCTCTAAATTTAAATAAGTTAGAGAAATTTCTTGACATTATATCCGTACACAGCAGCCAAATATTCAGCTGTCAAACGGTAGCTTTCTTTCTATTTCAATTATACTTTTTGAAGTCATTATTTAGATATAATTTTTTAAATCACGTAAATGAAACCTTATTCTCTTAACAGAATGCTTTCGACTCGCAAGTTAAATCTTTAAATAGAATTCATCAAATGATTCAATTTGAATATTATCTTGATAAATTCTGGAAAAAAAAGAAAACAAATTTTTTTTGACATTTAATTTTTATTCAATATCTTAATAAGGCTTAATGGCTTATTTTCGTTTAGCAGAAAATAAAGTCTTACTAGCTGTATGACCCGGCGTTGCACGGGCTAAATCGAATAATGCCTGAGGTCACGTGACACATGCCTAATGTCTGTTATAATATTGTTGATGTGTATTGTATTAGTGTTTTCACCTCCTGCTTCAGCTGGGTGTAGATGAGAGGTCCTGTGATAAATTTGGCCATGAATTCTGGAGCAATACACTCCTCTCCCTGTAGACGGTACAATCTGTGCACCCATTGAAGCACTGGTACGACCTTATGTTATTTTTGAAATGCACTGATAATTCATCGGAGCCATCCATCAATCCTTTCATTTCCACTGGATGCACTGAAGCCTGCTCAATTATATTTCCATTATGACAACAATGAGTGTAAATTCCTCTGGTATTCTTTTCATCCCGGAAATACAACCCTCCACATTTCAGACAGAGATTGTCCATTTCTCCACAGTTGTGTTCTTCAGTTCAAAACAGTTCTAGCTGTATAAAAAGTTTGTATCTGATGGTGATTTTGTCCTTCAATAACATTTAGACAGCGTTCTCTTGCATGTTGTAACATGGCTGACAATCGGCTATTTCTTTGTTCGTTTGTTCCTTCGGCTCTTCTCTCCTGGCCACGTTGTGCCATTATTACCAATCGGCTATTTCTTTGTTCTTCTGTTTCTTCGGCTCTTCTCTGCTGGCTACCTTGTCCCATTACTGCCAATCGGCTATTTCTTTGTTCTTCTGTTTCTTCGGCTCTTCTCTCCTGCCCACGTTGTGCCATGTCCAACAATCGGCTATTTCTTTGTTCTTCTGTTTCTTCCGCTCTTCTGTCCTGGCCACGTTGTGCTATAGTTGCAATCGGCGGCTTCTTTCTTCTTCAGTTTCAACAACTCTCCTTTCACGTTTTCTAATTGCCTCCCGTCTACTGGCAGCATCCCCTGTAATTCCTCTTTTTCTTTTAGGCATCGGAAAAAGCGAGAATTGAACAAAGCAAAAATAGTAACTTCCAAATATCAGCTTAAAATAGAAGCTTCCACAAATATTTAAACTTTATCAAATCAATGAATAATGATTAAAATCACTAACATAACTAATCTATATCTTTCGGCACATAACTTTACAGAAACAAAACACCACTTTTAATTTCGTTAAAATGATTTTGTTGGACGCTATATCACGGGATAAAAAAAATAATTTATACACTTTCAACAATACACTTTTTATTTCTGTCAGCGTCACTTTTTTATTGTTGTTGTAACAATGTTCCTTAAAGTAAACGACTTCAACAATAAAATAAATTTTGAATTGCGCTGTAACAATGAAAAGTATTGTTATAAAGTATCCCAAACAATGAAAAGCATTGTTGTTAGTTAGTTTTTAATTAATATCTTTTTCACTAATTAAAATTTCGAAATTTAAATGGCCGAAATGGCTTCCCTGGATTATTCCCCATCTTTTGGTACCTTCCGCGCGCTTCTCCGTTCGGCGGTTCGTGAGAAGATAGAGGGACATACATACATACATACATACGTTTGTTTACCTTCGAATTTTAATAGAGTAGATAGTATCACACGTTATTCTCCAATAATTTCTTTTGAAATTTTTCTTAATTTCTGGGTACTAAGTAATTTTGTTTATTTCATTTTTACACACCGGATGCGTTTTAATAGTTAATTTGATCTTTGAAATTATATATTTATATTAATCAAAGGAGAATACAGGTCTTAATCTTCCGTTTGCAACAGTTTTACTATTAATCTCTCAAGGCAGGTAGAATTTCATACTTTATTATAAAATACTTTTCGTATATGTTAGATGTAACTGAAGCTGCTAAAACTGATGTAAAAATTATAAATTGAGAACATCTAAATGCTGTAAATTTTTCATAATAAATCGCCTAATAGCAAACTATTGGTACTTTCAGTAATATTCAAGCCTACAAAAATTTGATTAAAAAATGTTTCATATTTATAGAATCCATGTTATAAGGTCCAGAGTTACAAAATGATTATAGTATTATACTTTACTGAATATCAGAACGCTAAGGACAATGCTGAAAAGATTCCTGCATTGGACTTGAAACTGAGAGCTTTGTAAAAGAAATTCAGCTGGCTTCAGAACTTGAATCAAAATATATTTCCTTCTAGCTGCTATAGGGTCAGTTGGGGTAATTGGGGACGAATTTTGCAGACTCAGTTTTTTTTTGTCTTTAAAAGGATAGTATGCGATGGAGAAGACTTCATTATTTTTTGTGAGTGCATACACATATTCTGAAGGGTTCATTAAACAATTCTTCCTTTCAAAAATAATTTATTAATTATCTATCCTCCCTTTTATTAGCGTTCCTATGTTACTCTGAAGTGTTTCCAATTACCCCAGAGAATACGGGGTAATTGGGAACACGTATTTCGGCTTCTGGTCACAATAACGATTTGATTTGTAGAGAATGTGTTTTAAATGATTAAAGACTACTGAATATTGCCTCAATATATATATAACTGCTTTTTCCAATTATCACGAAATATTGTTTTTCTGAATGTTTTTCAGCAAAAAATATCTTTTATTTCATGGAATATCACATATAAACCTTTACAACTATTTACTACCTTCAATTTGGTGACATTATAATCATTCTAAAACAAATTTCGTCGGGAAAAGTACGGAAATGAATATTTATAGAAATTAAATATTATGACACACTAGAAGGAAATAGGTAAGACTTAAAAATCACACATAAGCATTAGTAGAAAGAAATAGGTCAATTTAGTAGTAGAAAATACATTTTCCCCTTGAAATCGAACGTGCGATTCACTATTCTACTAATTTTTCTTTGATATTTACGTTACCTGAAAATCAAATAATTCTTTCCGACAATCTACTTGAACGATATAATCTGGGAGTACAGCTTTTTATTGACTCTCGGAAGTAACAAACTGGTCATTCACAACCAAAACAAATTTTGATTTAACCAATTTGCTGGTTCTCAAATCTGTCATATCATATTCACCACCGTCAACTTCTTGAATCCCGCTGACGTACGAATGATATGGTTTAATTCTGGTACTTTCAACATTATCGATCAAAACTAACATATTTGTTAAAAAATGAACCATGGATGATTCCAAATAAATTACTCCTCCACCTCTGCAGTCTCCGTTTTTTGTTGAAAGGAGCCAAAATAATCATCTTCAGATTCCTCCATCAGTGTCATGTTTTCTTCTTTCTCGTCATCAGTTTCTTATTTTCTTCCATAATTGAAATAAAACGGCTTCATATCATTATTAATAAAGAACTTTCATACGTAAAAAGTAGCATGCATGCAGATCACATGGTAAATTGTTTTAAAATGTCAGTTGTTAATTTCACATAAAACAGTGAACTTGACTGACGATACATAACTCAACGACGTTTCTAGATTTAAATTTGCTTCCTATCAAATAATAAATTATTCCAAATACATATAAAATTAGGTTTTTTTATATTAGAAGCCTGTTCTCAATTAACCAGTAGCAAAAATTCTCAGGGGTAATTAAGAACACTAACCTGTTCCTCAAGATGAAATCCAAAAACGAAAATTGAAGTTTCCTCGTCAACGTTATATTCTACAGATATAAGAAATATATAAATTAACAATATATCTTGCTTATAACCGGCATAGAGAACGAAAAATGAAACTTATGAAATTTGGATTTCACTTTTTTTAACACATTTAAAGGTGTCAAACGTTTCCAAATAACATTGAAAAAAATAGGAAAATGTTTATCTTCTTCCTCTAGAGTGTCTTAATGAAAGAACATGCTTTTCAGATCGCAAGGGCCTCACCAGTGAGCTCTGTAGTCACCGTTCCCAATTACTACTTGTTCCCAATTTCACCGCCTGACCCTACCCAGGATGGAATGTTGTGTTTTTGCTAGCATTATTGTCAAATTTTGAATTATACAAAATCCTCTAAACGTCTGTAACTTTTTCTTAATTAAAAAGATAACATAAGCATCACCAAACAATTAGTAATTTCGTCGAAAAATTACAGACTGTACCAACCGGTTTTAACAAAATCACTGAAAGATAAACTTTTTCCATAAGTTATCAATCACTTTACAAGAATAATACAAAATTTAATCAAACATTGCGAGTTGTAACTCGGGGCAAGCAAATAAATAATTTAAAATAGCCGAAATAAAATAATATAACAGAAATGACAGTACTAAAGAAAAAATCTTTTCTATATATAGAAACTATATATATATATATATTTAGTTTCTCCATAATTTTATATATTTTCTATATATTTATATTTAATAAAAAATAACTATCAAATTAACTGTCGTGAAACCTTCACTACTAGCCTTCCTTCATTCACTTCCTTATTCATTGTATTTGTGAGAAACATTTTAAGATAATCTATTGAGTAGTTTGGATTTCTGTAGCGCAAAAACTATTTATGAATTTTGACTTTTAAAGATTAATAAAATATATGCTCAAAATGGCTGAGATACAGAATGATAATATTTATTTTATCGAAATAAAGAACACAAATATGGATAATCTGAAAAATTAAAAAAAATACAGAAAGGAATTAAAAGCCAGATTATTTTAAGAAAGTTGCTTGAAGGTTTCTAAACATATCTCCAGTTATTAATGATGGTGGAACAACTTGCGGAGATTGTTAATTAAAATGGTGCGAAGTATAGGTGAACGGCTTTAATTAGTGTGGGATTATTCCTCTACAAAGTCTCGTTTGTTTAATCTCTCTCCCTTTTACAAGCACGTCTTTACCAAGTCTGAAGCTATTAAAAATGTTTAACAAATTTCGCAATTTTGAACGAATAAATTATTAACAAATTTCAATAACTGTGGGTATTTTGAATTAAAAATATTGCTTTCAACGCATTTTAAAGCCATTTTTACTGTCCTATATGCACGTCTGCATAACACTGTAGTTAATGAGCAAATAATGAAAAAATGCGAAGTAAAACAGTTGTTTTCATAGTAAGAAAGGAATGGTAATTAAGTCTGTTTACCTGAACCCATTTATTTCAGAAAGTTAAATACGCTCCCAACTAAACCTCACTCGCTTTTATCGTTTTCTCTATAAATTTAACCAAAATATATTATTCAGATAGAAAAATATTTTTTATTGTTCATGAACAACCGCATTATTTCACATTTATTGTTCTTCTCAGCACCTCTGCTGTAATTATTTTTTTGGTTAAAATCTCCTTTCTGTGTGTTTGTGACATTTTCACAATTGTCTCTAAGTTTCATTCTGTAATTTCTTTATGAATGAGCGCAGTAAGAAAGAATGCAACGATTATTTTTAACCGCAAGTATTATTTGCTTTATTCACTAACTTTAATTGAATTGCAGCAACACAAAGGAAATCATTTACTTGCAAAATATTATTTTATACTATTTAATATTGAATACAATCAATACCTTAAATTGAAATACAATCGATACCTTCAATTAAAATTTTAATTAATAAATAACATTTTTTATAGAAATTGTTTTACCACGTTCTTTCAACATTTAACCTTAAAGAAATAAATAAACGATATAATTGAAAATTACATATTTTAATATATTGTTAAAAAACTTAAAAGATACAAAAAATTGTCTATGGCATTTTTTCAGTAGTAGGTGGTATCTTAAGATCATTATTGGCATATGTGTGATTGCATTTTTATCATTACAACTCCTGCTCTTCCTTTTCTTGAGAGCATCTTATATCTTAACGATCTTCTTCACAAATTACCTTATTTCTGTTTTTCTGTAACGAATAACCGTCTATGAGGCAAGATATATATATATATATATGCACAATGCTTTCTTTTATTTTATTGCTGTCATTAAACCGTAGAGTACGTCAATACAGATATTATCACTTTGCAAATAATATTATTCGAAAACAAAATGAGAATTATAGGACTGCTTTATGCATTTTGGCCTGGCAGTCGATAAAATTCTGATTACTCTCCTTAAATTATCTCAATTTTTAAAAGTTGTTTCCTGCAATTCATTAAAACAAATGCAATTTTTTATATGAGTCGTTCAGAAGCCAATGCGGTTTAGTCCGTTTTTTTTTGTTATTTTCTGATTTTTGTAAATTTCACATTCTGTAGATATCTTACTTTGTTGCTGAGCCTACCCCTTGAAAAAAGACTTTATATACTTTTCTGATCAAATTAATAAACCAGCAATTTTAAAAATTAAGGTATTAAAAAGTATTAATTAATACTTTAAATCTTAATTTTTGTTACCTGAGCGACTCATATATTAAAGAGTTTTTTCCCTTCTCTGTGTCACACTTTTCGTTAGTTCTAAAATATAATAACTAAATCAGATGAGTTCATCTGACAGTATACCTTTCTCCTCTCATCAACAAACATTTATTTGTGCCGCCGCATTTAAAATACGGATAATTCTTTTCATTTTCCGAAGAACTTTCGATTCATCGAGGTAGGCATGAAACGCAAATAAAAAATTAAACAAAATATTGTACACTATACATCTTTATTTAATAGATTAAATATGACTCATGAAGTCTTGTTTGAATTTCAAAAATTAAAATTTTTTGGTTCATCTAGGTAGGCATGAAACGAAAATTAAAAAATATTGTACATTATACATTTCTATTTAATAGATGAAATGTGACTCACGAAGTCTTGTTTGAATTTCAAAAATTAAAATTTTTTGGTTCATCTAGGTAGGCATGAAATGAAAATTAAAAAATATTGTACATTATACATTTCTATTTAATAGATGAAATGTGACTCACGAAGTCTTGTTTGAATTTCAAAAATTAAAATTTTTTATCATTTAACGAATTTTGATTTATAGTGATAGCTGCCTACATAAGATAGATTGATTAGACTGGCACTCCATTTCGAAGTTACATTAGGGTCATTCAACGAAGAGCCTTGAAATTTTTAACCATGGCTAGATGACGTCTGAGGCGAGAACCCACTCTCCTAACTTCCACGCCACACCTAGGGGAAAACATTTGTTTCATCGTGCCTCTCGATTCACGTACACGGTTAACTTTTGAAGAAAACGGGTCTTGAACCTGAGACTCTCCGGTCCCATAGAAACCCAAACTTCATCAGGTGGTTTAATGTTCTTATAAACTATCACTATGTTATATAATACACTAATAAACTATCTTCATTTTTATGAAAAATATATATTATTTATTCTAAAAACTTTAAAGTACATTATATTCCCAATGGAAAAGTAATTATTTTAAACAAACACATTTCTATGTAACATCATGACGTGTTCATCTAATGCAATCGATTCCCTAACCCAACAAAATGTTTAACTTTTTGCAGATATATTTTAGAAATATACTTAAATAACTTAGCTTTTGCTATTTTTCAATTTTTTATGTCCTTCTCTGAATATACAGTGATATTTTATTCTTTCTCTCAGTTAAAATAAAGCATTTAAAATGAATTTTCAAATAATCTTATAATTCCTTATTGAAAATAAGTTCGGCAAGCTTTTATTTCCTTTTCACTAGGGAAATCACTTTCAGAAATTGAAAAAAATGGAAGTAAGAATGTTTTATCGAATCATGAGAAAATTTAAGAAGCTTAGCGTTCTTACATAAATTTAAATTTTTGTCCTTCGCCATTTTTAACAAATCCAAGAAATTAAAGAAATTATGAAATATATCATGTAGATGACAAGCATATTTTGCTTTCTAGTTTCATAAAGATATACAATCTTAATGCATTTTGGAATTGGGTTATATATATTAAAAAAGTAAGTTTATTTAGCAATATTTACGAAAAAAGATTATGTGTTGTAAATTTTTTGTATAAGTTAACATTGCTCACATTATAAATATAGTATGTTACTTATTTTAAAAGATTTATTTTCAAGTGGTTTTCGTATCATAACCGAATGAAACCTTTATTCTTGTAAATTAATGCCAATATAAGTTCAACGAACCACTCTATAACACTGTTTTACTCTGACAAGGCTCGATAACTGAGGAAACTTTTCTTGCAAAATGGTATTCTAAAACATGATTTCGTTTTAACTCGGTGCGAGAATGAGAGACACGTGGAATATGCAAAAATAATTCAAGCATAATACCGCAGATAATAAATAAATAAAAACAATTAATTCTGAAAAAATTAATTAAAAAGTGTTTTTAAAAACGTCCTTTTGTTAGCGTACTAAATAGCAGAAATTTTTATTTCAATTATTCTCCACTATTTGATCTTCAGATCAATCTTTTCTCGAACTCACTACAAGGAGGCGTCACTGGTACGGCATCAAAACTTAATTAAATTAATGATTTACTGATTATTAAGTTCTGAAATTAACAAAATAATGCAATGTCATAGAAAACCCAAAAATGTACATTTCAAAACTCTAGAACACTATTAAGTCGGTGAAAAATTGATTTCAAAATTCCATCGTTATAAACATGAAATGAGCTAAGTTAAAGAAAAGTGTTTAAAAAGAGAGAAGAAAGGATTGGATTTTCCAAACATTCGGAGCTCTATTTTCTAAATTAAGATCCTCCCTCAGATAGAAAAAGAGCGGTCGAGTCAATACACCATGCGGACGCGTTAAACAAATTATTTATAATAATCACCATACAAACAAATTTATAAATATCTCTCAGTTAAAAGCAAGCAATCAAAATAAGGGATTTTTTAGAACGAGTATCCAATAGAAGCCAAGGATAATGCCGAAGAAGGTTAAGAGGATGAAGCTGCCAAAAAGAAAACGCCCTCGGTTAATGATGCTTAACAGTAATGACAAAGGAAACATTTAATACATATTAATATGTCAGCCTTCTGGTGGAAATTGATTCCATAGCCATGTTTCTTTTAATTATGAAAATATAATAGCAGGTTGCTTTTTTTAATTTTTGGAACCCATTTGTTTTCATCGTACAAGTACCTTGTTTCGTATACCAAAACAGTTTTTGGTAATACGGCAACCATGTTATACGGCGGTTTTACATGAATCGGTTAAAAGTCTTTTCAATTAAATTTATTCATTATGAAAAAGAAAAACTGAATATTTTTTTCATAAATAAGGACCTATTTTCTAGCTGGCATTTTCGAGTATGAAGTATATTTGCCTCAAAATCTAAAAACATATTTTTACCAACATCTTTTTAGGACTTTAGTAAGTTAGGACCACGTTTTTATTTACTTAAAAACACTCCGGATTCAACACGTGATTCAAATTTAATTTTAATCAAATCAACGACAATTTTTCGTTAGAAATATCCTATCAACAAGAACGACAGGTTTGAAATGACAACAAATTAAACGCATTGTAAGGAACTTAAGAAATTTATGCATCAATTTCATTAATTTTATTTTAACCCTCTAAGCTTCGGAGGCTTATTTTTCCTTGTTTAGTTCAAAAGCAGATAAATAAAGTTGAGTTGTGTAATTCCTTAAAATACCTTGGATAAATATTCTTAAGAGTTCAGAGCTTGATTAAACGCAATGAAAATTCAATTATTCATTTTAAAAGCTACTTCTTAAGATTTTAAAGGTATTAGATCAAAATATCTCCGAACTTAGAGATTAAAAATCGCAAGGAAATGCATAATGGCCAAGCATTATGTTACTGAACACTTACTTCATCAGCCTGAGATCCGACTTGGGATAACTAACTGCGGTTATAATCGAAAGATGAGCTGGCTTGTCAGTCTGCTAATTACTATACCGCATCATCGTGATTATATTAGCACCATGGTAGATTTTAAGTGCGGAAACATGACATGTTGATGGGCAAAATTTTAGGACTTCATACACGAAGAAAAAAGTTTTCTTGCCTGACTTTCAAGGTAGAATTGAAATATTTAGAAATAAACGAATGAAGAAAAAATAAAATAAATGTTTTAATTTATTCCATTAATTTTAAAATTCTCAAATTTGAGAGAAAGCGGTATTAAGTTGACGATAGAAAATACTGAAAACAGATAGGACTTTGGAAATATTGATTTGTCCTATAATTTTTTCTCATTCAGAATCTACACGATGGCTAACTAGGATAGATTCAATCATTTTGAACTAAGTTCAGATTATGACAGCATCTGGGCTGGCACATTACTTCCCAAAATTCGCAATTACATCATAGGCGGACACACAAGCCAAAAAGACGTATTCTTGATGGTATAGGGTTCAGAACTCTCTCTTCCTATCTCGATGCCGAAACCTGTCCCTAAGGAAAGAAATTGACAAGCAGCTATCGCAAAGAAATTGCTCTTTTATACAGATTCAATATTTCCATAAATTATTTAACATTATAAATTTTTTTCTCGATTCTTTTTCTCTATTAGTTATTAAGCTAATGCTTATCATCATTGTTTTCACTTTTAAAAGGCTAAGATTATTCCATGAGTTGACATATTCGAAAAATATTATGATCTCAAAGGAAATAAAATAGGACTACAGTTGATATAATCAGTTGTTCTGTATTATTATGTACATCAATAATAAAAAGAGGATTTTGTTTCTCTCTCCATATTAACTTAGCACAATTACACTTGGCTGAGATATTTGGAAATAAACAGTTTTTTAAAAAATAATTTAAATTTTAAGGAAAGGATGAATACTTTGCTTGGTTTCTATTCATCAAATTTTATAAAGAGTGTCACACGAAAAAAATTCATCATTTTAAAATTTATAAAAGCTATCTGTACATATCTTTAGTTTGATTTAGATGATATAACTCATAATTTTAAGAGAGATGAAAATTTTGTACTTAAAAGTAATTTTTTTAACTTTATTTTACGGTAAAATTCAAACTATTTTAACTGTGTCATTATTCTTTATCACTTAGTTAAAACTGAATGATTCCGTTATTCTAGATTTGGATATTGCTTATTCAATATTGATGCCAAAGAAGGTTTTTAAAGCTATCGTTTTTAACTTTGAGGGAGCAACTGAACGTATTTCACAAGCTAGTGATTTGCAAATTAAATTAAATATGCATTTTATTTTGGAATATTTTAAGATTCTATGCTATTTTTCTTTTCCCATTACAACCCATCAGCATGTTATAATAATTTGAATTGAATATTCCAATTTCTGTGTGAGTATTGAAGCATATTGAAATATTAAAAATATTATAAACCTTGAAATAAATTTTTCTTTAGATTACAAACTGTTTATGTATGCTGACGAGTTTTACTTAAGACCAATAAACCATTCCTTTAATTTTGTTTCTCCAATTGTAAAAATATCATATAAATTTTTATGGACACAAACACCTCAGGAAGAAAAGCATAGTAAGAATATCTGCAAAAAGTTACATTGTATCGCATGAGACGTCCCGTTTTGCATAACATGTCAGAATCGAGCCTGTGTCAATTAACTTTGCAGGACGGTGTTTTACCTCCCTAGTCACTCGCGCTTTATTTTCTATGGCAAACATACTTTACAATCCTTAATGCAATTTTGGCAGTTAATTCCAGCTAGTGAATATATTGCAGTTGAGTAGAAAGGAACGAATTATCAAAATTCTATTTTGTTCATCTGTGCTGTAAAAAGGAGTTTTGTAAAACTTCTTCCAAAAACTCAAAAAAAATTCTTTCTTTTTCTCCTTCTGTAAAAATCTTTTTTAAAAACTTTACTCAATCAGGAATTTCTGTTCATTCTTTGCATGATGCGGTGTCTAAAATTTTACATGAAATCAAAATGTATTTTCGACGAGCACACAAAATGAAGCAATGAAAATTAAAGTAAAAATTTATATGAAAATAGAAGTAAAGTACTTTATTGCAAATTATGTTTTTCTTCTGAGGGCCAATTCTTTAAATTAAGTTCACAATTTTATATTAAATTTAATATTTATCAAGAATTAATTTGATATTTATCAAGAAACTATACATGCTTCTTTTTAAAAGTCTATTTCATCTCCACCGAATACACTTTCTTTTGAAAATCATTTTATTTTGGAGTTTCCAAGTAGATGTTTAAGAAGATTGAGTCGATTATAGCCCATAAAAACGTAACAATTAATAATTCGTTAAAAAAGTATTCGTTATCACTGGAACACCATTAAAGAAACCTGTCTATTGTATTAACTTGGATTATCATCTGAAAAGCTGTCAAATACTCAACATGTTGTAGAAAAATCAATAGAACAAGCATAACACTGGAAGTCTTAACTTTATCTTCTTTGAAATTTCAGCCTTTATTTTTAAAAGTCTTCAGAAGCTATTAATCAACACACTTCCTATAGCTTCTTTTAATCTAAGAAAATTCCTCTATTGTTAAATCAATCCGGTGAACACAAAGCGCCGTCCGTGTTAGTTTCTGAAGATTTCAGGCTCCAGCCTTTTTTCCATGGATATTTTATTACTGATAAGATTTTACACTCTATAAGCTTTTCAACTAAGGCAAACTTAATTCATTTCATTATTATGGCTTATTTCTGGCTTTATCTGGTAATAAATATTAATTTTTACCTTGGGAATTGCGAAGAACGACTGAAAATATCGTTATTTTTGAAGTAGTAGTACAGTCATTCTTTGTTGATTTGCAAGAGCGAAACATTTTGCAATTTATTCTTTGCAATGAATTTAGATAAATAAATAAATTAATTTTATTTCGTATTTAACTGAGAAGGACAAAATGCATCTGCTTGATAGATGATTTGTATTTTTATATTAGTTGATTTATTGCTACAGTTTCAATTGGCATTTCAGTCTTGATATGATTTTCCAAAATAGAAAATGGTTAACTTTCTAAATCATAAATTTAAGGGGAGTTGCAATCCTAAATCCGTTAACCCTAAACCTGTTACTTCGATGTACCTTTTCTCAAAATCGGTTATATATTCATGTTTGAAATTTTTCATACCAGTAAAGTACATTTTTCTCATTATACTGAAATTATTAAAAAAAATCAAAAACTTATTTTTTACAAATTTTGTTGTGCCAAAACAAAAAAATGCGAAATTGGCAATTTCGATGTACCTTTTCTCAAAATTTGTTATAGATACAGCTTTGAAACTTTTCATACAAGTAAAATATACCTTTCCAATGATACTGTAAAGAACTTTTTAAAAAAACTAAAACTTTATTTTTAAAAATTTTGTTTGTGTCAAAATAGGGTAAAATTTCACTATGTCTAATTAAATATTTTGTAAATTTATAAAAAATAAAAATGAACCAAAATCTCATTTCAGTATAATTAGAAAGGTGTACTTTACTTCTATAAAAATTTCAAACATGTATCTATAACAGATTTTGAGAAAAGGTACATCGAAATTGCCAATACCACATTTTTTGTTCTGACACAAAAAAATTCCTAAAAAATATACTTCTGAATTTTTTAAAAAATCATTTCAGTATAATGAAAAAGATGTACTTTACTTGTATAAAAAATTTCAAACGTGAATCTATAACAGATTTTGAGAAAAGGTGCATGGAAGTAACAGTGTTAGGGTTAACGGACTTGGGGTTCCAACTCCCCCTTAACTAAATCGTATTTTACTGACCAAATACTTCTCATTGGAAGGTTATTTCTGTTTAACATCGGTAAACTTAATTTAGTTTATATACCTGTATGTCAGAAGTAACTATCGTAAGTAACATTTTTAATATTTTACAGCTAAGTCAAAAGAGTTCCAGAGAGAAATGCATCGCTTGTTGTATTTTATTTTTGAGAGTGGTGACGGTTTTTTCTACCTATAGCTATGAAACCTTACCCACCAAAAACGCAGTCAGGATAATGCAAATACGATACAAAAAATCAAAATCAGGAAAACTGTACTTACCATAATTTGCCTCTGAGATATATGTCTTTCCAAAAAGGATTTTTTAATTAGCCATAACTGATTAAGTTTCTAATAAAGGGATGTTATGTATACCAATAATATACTACGTATCTGCGCATTTCATAATACGACAGTAAAATGAATATTCTATTTACATATTTGAAATTTTAAAGTTTGTTTAATTAAAATAAAGTATTAAATTTTGAAGGTGTGTATTGAAAATCTGTGTTAAAATATTTCAATTGTTGTGATTTGAAATAGATGGATGTTTAACGTTTTGCAAGGAATCAGACTTTTAAGTTCAAGAAATCATTTTTATGATTTACTGAAAACTATTTAAAACTAGTTCAATTTTTCCCTTGCGTTTTAATAGATATTTTAGCTATGCTGTTGGAAGGATTATCCATGAGCATTAGAAATGTATTATTATCTGTATTTGGCTTAAAAGTACCGTTTATGATATTTAGTCGATAAAACCAGATCACAAGGTGGAATGGATAGTAATTTTGCAGTATCATTAATAAATCAGGATACTTTAAAATGTGACACTATTATGAAATACAATATCAAGCCTGAATTCAAAAAATTGAATAAAATGAACAAAGTTAGATTATTTTCCACTGTATTATTTTTTGTTCGTAAAATGTTTTTAGAATTTCAAATAACACGTTAAAATCATTATATGTCATAGAAATAAAATGTATCTTAAATTAGGATATCAATGGAGTGTGCTCTGTCTTAATTAAACAATAAAATTGTGGTCTTTTCATTTAAAATGGAATGGTTGAATAGTTTGGCAAACAATTGGGGAATTAAATTTTTTTTCACAATTTAAATATGTTTTAACTGAAAAGGGAATATAATTTGCTCAAAAAATGCATTTTTTACTTAATGCTAATAAATTTTTTATTCTATTTTGGGGCTTGTATAATAGCTAAATTAATCTTTTTAATAATAGAGAAATAAATTCACTCGTACTTTGATTTACTGCATGCTTGATAATTAAATTCAAGGTAAGATTTTATGAATTAGTTAGCGAAATCGAGTTCACTTTATTTTCATTCAAGAATTAAGATTTAATAATGTAATCTACAGTATAAAAAATCACAAATAAAAAAAAATTATTCCAAAAGGCTTTGAAACGAATGTATCTTGTACTATGGAGCAGTTTTGAAATATCACATTAAAAAAATTTATATATTATAATACATTACCAAAAATCTTTACATATTAAAATAATTACCAAAAATCTTTACATATTGAAATAATTACCAAAAATCTTTACATATTAAAATAATTACCAAAAATCTTTACATATTAAAATGATTACCAAAAATCTTTACATATTAAAATAATTACAAAACTTTACATATTAAAATAATTACAACAAATCTTTACATATTAAAATAATAACAACAAATCTTTACATTTTAAAATAATTACAACAAATCTTTACATATTAAAATAATTACAACAAATCTTTACGGATAATAATTACAAAAAATCTTTACAGATAATAATTACAAAAAATCTTTACAGATTAAAATCATTGCAAAAAACATCGGCTAAAATTTATCATCTAATTATTTCTTCGCTGATATAAATAAATACACTCTCACAAACCCATAAACAGTTATGATTTTAGGACATGGCATTTAATTTCCAATCGTGTAAATTGCTTCCATTAAAATTTTTCTAAAGCTTTATTTCTTTATTTTACCGCATTCAGAGACGAAGTTTCGAAAATCAAATTATGATTTTGCATAGATCAGCTTTTTTTCAAGATCATTTCCTGCATTAAAAGATGTGCTGACACTGCTCTGTATGCAAATCAGAACTGAAAGTTCCTTTTCCCTGCTTCATCCAGTTTATCTCTGATCCTTTCATTAATATTCAGGAGCACTTAATCAATGATATATTAATTTCTAAGTGCCATATTGATTCAAATTATTATTTCCATAATGGTCAAATGTAGTCAAAGTGCTAAATCAATTATTCAGTTGGAATACTTTTTATACAACATTGACAAGTTTCTTCTTTTTCATTGGTAATCAGTGTAATGAACTGATTGTAAAATTTTTTTATTCAATTCCGTGTTTAGTTAAGCTGTTTTATTAAATGATAGTTAATAAAAATTATTCGACTAAAATAAATGTTTTTCAAAATATGTTGAACAAGAGGAATGATGTTCTGCGTCAACTTTTTATTTGGTTTTGGATATAAATAAATTTACCGTATTTCCTTCTTAAAATCAAACCGGTGTTTTTATAGAAAGAAAATGGTTTCCATAGGTGTAGAACAAATGCAGCTGATATAAGGCCCCACAAAATGCATCATTAGAATTTATATACACACGAATTAATTTATTCCCTTTGAATAAAATAGTATTGTACTATTTTACATGTACAGGCATGTACTATTTTATTCCAAGAGCTGTGTCCTGTTGCCAGTAATGTTAGTTCACTTTTGACTTATTTTCTGATTTTAAGAACAAAGAGCTTAATTCCTTCTTGAGTAATTTCATCTCGGATAAACCTATTTAAAACCTATTAGTCAAAAAATAATTTTTATATATTAATTTTTAAAAGTGATTAATCGTCTCCTTATTGTGGGTAAAGAATTTTCAGTCAACAGAGTAGCACCGATCTGTGACCATGCAAGAAGGTTAAGGTTATAATCCACACTGTAAAAAAGACACGCATTAAATGACATTGTTCAACCGTTAATATGGAATATTAATTTAGCTTGAGGTTATGGTGAGTATAGATAATTATGGTTAGAAAGTAATAACAATAAAAATTGAAGTGAATGCATCAGAAAGATCTAAAAATAAATATAGGGGGAAGTGGAGTAATACCGGATAGAGAGGTAAAACCGGTACCCTTGATTCTAGACCTATTATTTTCCCTATCTAGCAGACAGATAGGGAATTACACTCTACTAGTCAAGAAAAAGGAACAGCCGTAGTGGCGTGTTGCAGCTGTTGAATTCATTGTATCTGTGAAGGTTTATTTGTTTTAAGACGTCAACTCTCTAATGTTCGTATGAATTAAAACTATACTTAAAAATCATTACTGTTTTAAAAACTATATGTAGTTCACCTTATTATACGTTTACTAAGGATTTATACCCTATCAAACAATAAGGATTTTCTCCAATAATCGAGTGGTTCAATTTCGTTTTTTATAACCTCTGCATTCGGGGTAAAACCGGGTACTCGAAGTGACGTAAGACCGGGACAGTCAGTATTCATGATTCCTCCGATTAAGACGATAAAAACACATAAAAAGTTGATTGTTTACATTTTAATGATGTATTTTCTAATTTAAATAAAAGGAGAATGGTTAATCCAATGTAAAAATTGTCTTAGCTGTGCCCACGAAAGCTGCAGTGGCGCGGAGGAAGAAGGCAACTTTTACATGTGAATTTTGTAACTAATATTCTTAAATTGTGATATAAAGTAAAAATGATCGCAGCTTTTCCACTGAAAACCGAGTTTTCCTAATTTCCCGTAACGTTAACATGTGTGCCCGGTTTTACCTCACTAGTGGGGTAAAACCGGGTAGTTTGAATTTTTTATAAAAAAATCATTGATAAAAAAGTAATGAAACTGTGACCTTTCTGGAAAAATATATTGTACTCGATAAACAATGAATATTTTATTAAAATTTGACAAACTCTATGCCGAATACTTTAGCTCCAACAGGCCTTCTTATGTACCCGTTTCTAACCCCATTTTCAACTAACAACAAAAGTTCAAAATAAGCATCAATAAAGAAAGAAATAATAAAATGAATCTAGATAATATTCGGAACATATAAGAGTAAATTATTTTGAATTTAGTATTTAAAATTTTCTAAATATTATTTTTCGAGTAAATCAGAAACACAATATTTTCTGTTCAAAGCAATATTTCCTAAATTATATCTGCCGGCCTGTCTCTTAAAATAATCGTGCAGCTCCTTATTTCTCCAACAAACCTTTTGGAAAACTTCACTTCATCGAGCATGGTAGCAAAACAGATGAAAGTTTTCATCATTCCTTCAGATATATGCACTTTGTTTAAAATAAGACAGCATAAAAAATGCATGATAGAAGATTTTCTTAGGCTTATTCTTAGACTTTTTCGGTTCTGAATTTAATGATGTGAAAGAGAATGAAAAATATTGTTTTCTTATGATGTAAGTATTCTTTTTTCATTTCAGAGATCTCATGGCTTGCAAAAATTTTAGATTTTCTTGTTTTATTTTCGGATAAACAGTTCTTTATCATTGTAGCAGGTATCCAATTATATTAAAGCTACTTTGTTTGCGTATATGAGCATAAAATGTCTGAAAAATATAAAACAATCTTTTATTATTTCTACTAACACATAATCCTTCTAAGTTATTTCACTTTATATTTTTAAAATCTCTTAGCTAATTCGTTTTTGTATGTTGCAGGAAATGTATCATTGTATTTAAGAAGATATGCAGTTAATAACAACCTTATGATCCACAGCACTAAACAGTAAGCTTAAAAATATGATATAAAAATAGCTGATAAATGTTCTTCAAGACTCATATTGAAAATCGAAAATCGGAAAATAAAGCAGAATTTAATTTAAACAGAAACTGCAATGAAACCAAGTTCTATTTTGTCGAATATCATCTGAAAAAATCTCAGATTAAGAAATAACCTTCTATTCTCCTTTTATAAAGCTAAGTCTCTGTAATTAATTTGAATGGGAGGAGGTATTTATCTGTTAATACAATTATTCGATTAATTGAAAAATGTCCTAAATTCTCAGTGTAACAGACAATTATCTTTTCTTAATAAAAATAATTTTGGGTTTTATAATTGTTAAAACAATAACTAAGCAAAAGCAACAAATACCAAAGAAAGTAATCAATTTCGACTTATTTTTAATACATTCTTTTTAATCATTAAGCTCTTTTTTGAAAAATATTTTTAAAATGATTTGTAATTTTATCTGCTTAAACTAGTTGCCTTTTCTTTCATACTCAAAACCCTCGAGTTCTATGGAATATTTTTATTGGTGTGTGAAAGGATTTGTGAATCCTGTTTTCTTCGTTGAAAGAATATTTCTGCAGCCTTTTCAAAAGCTGTTGATGTCCTAACTATATGATTCCAAAAGTTGTTCATACATCTTTATGCAAATTAATGTTAGTGAAAAGACCCAATATACCTATTGCCTTTGTAATGTGCCTCCCGCCCTCTGACAGATTGATAATAGCCATTCTTTTCATTGTCAGTTACTTCAGTTCATTGCTTCTTTCGTCTGACATTTTAGCTTCTCATTGATGCCAATCATTTTCCAAAATTCGCCCTACTTTTTTCGGTGTTCTACTGCTTTTATACTTACAAAAAGCTCCTTTCTATATTTACAGTTGCCAAGAGCTGCGATACTTCTTAGAGATGGAGACATCGCAAAAAGTATCATCAGCTTGTATCAGTATTTGACTGTTTTCATAATAATTACTGGGTAAAATAATTTTCTGCTGCTAACTAGTCTATTATATAACATTTGTCTGCAATAGCGGCCAAAATTGTGCAAGGCTTTTGGAAAAAGTTTATTTCTGTGGTTTGAAGGGTTGTAAGACCACCTATTTCGAGAGTAGCAGCATAAAACTGCAATGCTTGACAATGGATTCAGCTCATATTTCAAGTGTGCTTAATTTTAATTACATTGTGTATATAGCAGGATGATAATGGAGTGATGTAACATCACAGCCTCAGGCAATGTTGCGTTAGAGTTTGAATGATATAGGCCGTTACGTTTGCGATATGACTGATATCAGGTGAAAAATCATGCCATTCCTAAGGAACAACGTGTTCATGAGAAACTACATTTCGAACAGCCGCACAAACTGTAAATACTGAAGAGTTATATAGCAAAACTTTTATCTATAAAAAAAGACGGTGATCACAGATTGTTTGTCTATTCCATATTTTAAGCAATAAAGTTACATTATCGATTTCTGAAGATAATCATGTAAATTTTCATTTTTGAGGCCAATATTGAATGTAGACTTTCTGTCAGACATTTTTTAATTGTGTATGATCTAGTTCTTGCACGGCAAGTGTCTAGAAGGTTTTCGCTGCATTTGACGTTTAAATAGTATAATATCGCGGCACTGACGATTAACTGCTCTTGAAAAACCCGCTGGAAGCAATATAAGGAGCATAACATCAGAAAACGATAGCTGTCCATCCTAAACAGCAAAAAGGAACAGGTATATGGCGATGGCCATATGGCTATAGATTAGTAAATTTTGTTCCATGTTGTTCTTTTCTCGTTGATTAAGTCATGTTGGCTTGCATGCACGGAGGCATGTTATAAGTATGTATTCTGCTGAAACACACCATCAACGGAAAATATAACATTGCTGTGATGAACATATTCGTTGGAATCAGAAACAGTGATCCAGAGAGCTGCTCTCTAGGGAATGCCGTTTCCTCAGTACGTGGAAGACTGGATACCAGATAGTTCGTAGACAGAAGGGAGATCGTTACCATCACAAGAATATCCATGTAACTGATCATTATGGCCGATTAATAATGATGCAATTAGGCATAATGCATGATGGGACCTCGTCACATATTTGACGCAAATGGAGTGATATCACAGAAGTGCCGCACCTAAATTTCAATTGATCATGTCCGTTTCTTCTTTGATGAAGTGATTCCAAGCTTCTCGCTCAGCAAGCAAGACAATTGAATTATCTGAAACACTAAAATAAGATATTGTGTACATGGCGTTGTCTTCATATTATAAATCCCTTGAGCATATCTAGAATGCTATTATCAAATGGTTTGCAGAAAGAAAGTTTCAGTTTCTCTCCTCGAACTATGAATTACAGAAAGAATAATGGCATTGAATTTTCGATTATGTTCTTAGGAGTTTAGTGGAGAGGATTCATAGCAGAGATTTCAAATATGCATCAGTATTCGAGGGGATGTTACTTGTTACCCAGTCGCATCGGTTCGTTTTTCAAACAAAGCTAGAATTTTTTGTGGCTGTTTAAAATCGTTATAAGGACTATCATTTTCTCATAGTGCTTATTCATGTGACAAAATCTGTAACATTTTGTTTAAAAAAGAACAAGCAGAACATCTTCCAAGCATTTACTAAGATCCATTTCTTCACTCAATGTCTACTATAAAGTATTCCAAAAAGGTCTATTTCTCAACTGACGTCAAGCAATGTGAGGTAATTTGACAACATCAATGGAAAGGTAATTTAATGTAAAATGCAATGCAATAACTTTTGCGAAGGGATTTTATTACAAAAGCATTTATAAAGAAAAATGTTAAGCACATAAAAAAAGAGGTGCAAAAATTCGCATCACGTCAGTTGATATTTTGTTGGATAAACTTTAGCCTTAATAACAGCCTTGCAAAGTTTTTTATTTAATGAGAAAAAGGTTTTAAATTCTGCAGATGTTGTAACGTCGAGATTGAATTTCTTTTCATTTTAAATGGGTTTTATTGCTTCTGACTAGTAAGTTTCTTTGCTCAGATCCATAGATTTATGCCTGGTTTAACCCTCTCACACCGAGCGAGGCGGTCCCGTGGGTCGGTCTAAAAATTTTCCCTTAACAGCGACGAAGGACGGTCTGAGGCAGTTGGCTTCTTTTGAGGAGAGGTGAGGTTCTGAAATCGCTTCGGAGATAAGCGCGGTAGGGGGTCCAATTATCCTTGCCAACCACAGTCCATTTCCGTGCGCTTTAAAGGAAGGTTATAGCAGGGTGTGGGGTGGTGGTGTAAATGACCACCCAGGTTGGAAGAGTACAATTCATGTCGCTTCCTCCCAAAAAGGCCCGGTTTTAAAGGGACTAGAAGAAAAATGTAGCCTCGGGATTGAAGTGTAAAGGTATAAGCTCTTCCTGGATTGTCCCCTTTGTGCAATATTATTGCCTTGAAGTTATTTTCTAAGAAAATGTGCAACATGGAATGAATTTTAATCCTGTTAAATTCACTCCTCAAAAAATTAAGGATGTCGTTGTTTTTACAACATAATTCTCATCTAATGAATAATATCTAATTGAATCTGCGGAATTCGCATGTAGTACTGCAAATACATTTGAAGAAGACGGTCCTTTTTGCAAAATAATATTAGTGACGTTAAATGTTTAATTTATGAAATTCAAGAAAACCATCCATAGACTGGGAGTATCAGATTAGGCTGTTTGATTTGCTCAATATTAGGTTTGATGAGTACTTTTTTAGAATTATTTAGAGTAATGTTTCAAAGAAATAATTTACTAGAATAAATTGCTTTTCGAACAATTGTTCAAATGAAAATGGGATCATAAAGTAAAAAAATTTCTTTCATATTTTCAAAGATTCGATCATTCCAAACTACTAGAGAACGTCACGTCATGGCTGTGCATGTACAATAACACGAGCCGAAGATCTTCATCTGTCCATAACAGGCCTTCGAAACAGAACAAGAAAAGCCACTTGTCTTAGAAGGGACATTTTCCAGGCTATTGGAAGAGACAGATCGACACAAAACTGTGTCAAATCGCCTTTATCAGTATCATTTATATTCATGTAAACATTTTGCTTGCGTTTCCGTAAGTGCAATACATCGTAGGGCAAGAAAAAACTGGCCCTACGATGTATTGTAAAGTATGCTGATGATGTACGATGATGACATCTACGATGTATTTAAGTATGATTAAAACGTAGATTTTAGCTTACAGTTTTAACCGAACTCCGCTCGTGCATCGAATGATGCCATTTTTATATTTATAAGCTAAAATTATGTTATTCATAAGCGTTATATCTCCATACAAAAATTTTCTGTAATCCACTAACATCTCAAATGTTCTATGGATGTTTAACTGAATCAATACGTCAACGCATCCCCCAAACGGGGGAATTATCTAATTAGATAGTAGAACAAAAACTACACTATTAAGAGATTAAACACCTGACCTTTCCGTTCCATCCATTTTCACATGATTTTACGTAACAAGAATGGGCTAAAAATAAACGCAATGTTCAAGACAATTTTCTCATTTCAGCTAAGTACAGCACTTCAATAATATCCTTATGAACTTTTAAATAAAGAAGAGACAAAATTTTTAATCTGCAGTTTATTTTCTTCAGGTAATGAAACCTGTATCTTTGTAATTCAAAATTGCGCAGTTTCATCAAATAATTATTTGTAATGCGCTCTAAATTGTTGACTAAGGTTCCATCCTCATTATCTGACTATGGTTTAAAGATACGAGTTTCGTCCCAAACTATCCCTCGTATAGCTTTAAAAAGGGACGTTAATCTTATATAAGCTAAATATACTTCTCCAGTATGTCTTGCAAATTTCAAAAGATATGCTGAAAGTTAAAAAACAATTTGTTGTAATTAAAAAGCACTTAAATTTCTCGTCATTTTTTTACTGTACAGTTATAGGGATCTCTCACATCATAGAAATTTTGCAACCTGTTATATAAATAAAAGCATTATTATAATATTCATTTAAAATGACATCAACTCATAGCATCATAAACTTGTAAAATTATAAGAAACAGTTAACAATATGAATAACTTTATAATGCTTATTAAGATCTTGAGAAAGCTTGCATACATAATGCTGTTCCACATAAAATGCTCGAAATTCTATTATTAGTGATGCATACCCGACGTTACAAAACAGTAACTGCTATGCTTTTCGAAGCTCAGATACAATACTGCATTCATAGAGTAAATGGAGAAAAATTCTATGTCGATTTCAGAGACGAAAAGTGATTGGTATCGTACGTATTTAAATGCATTCAAGACAAATGAATCACTCTTATAACAAAATCAACAACCCGTATGCCTGAATATGCTGTCTACTTTTTATATTACTTTTCATTCCATAAAGGAACTTCTAATGGTAAACGTGTAGTTTACGATACACACCGTTTCTGGCCAATTTTTCTTGGCGTAATTTCATTTGCAGTCGCCAAATACTGTTTTGGATGTGCAGTGCGCTTTTTATTGCTCTCTTGCGCATGCGTCACCTGAAAAGGAGAGATTGAGCACGCAATGCCTGCTTCATTTTAAGCGTGTACCGGGCAAATTTTTTAAACTTAAAAATATCAGCGGCTTCGCTTTCAGCATAGCAGGAAACAAGTAGCTTCGCTTTTTTATTGAATGTTAGGGATCTAGGTTTTTAAAAAAATTCCGAAAACGAGAATTTCCGCACGCAATGCCTACAGCATTGCAAGCGTGTACCAGGCAATTTTTTTAACTTGAAAATATCAGTGGTTTCGCTCTCAGCATACCGGATACTCGTAGCTTCGCTTATTCATTGAGAAACGAAACACACAGAATAACATTCACGGTACCGATATTCAATCTGAAGAATTCCGAACGAAGTTTTATTAAAATTCGAATGAATCGACCAATCACATCGAAGAGTTGAACACAACAGTCCAATCGAAACGTGGAGAAATATAACCTGATAAGCAAAACACCGATGAAAAGCTCAATTTGTGCGCATACGCGCTTGTCACTAGTTAAAAACATCTAGACGCATCCAAAACAAAGGTTCTCTCATCGCCGTTCTTGGCTGCAAAGAGTTGATGATACTAAGAAGAACGAAGTAAGTGTGTACCGTAACTCCACATAAACCCTTCCATCTTAACCGCTACTCTGTGCGTTCCGTAGATACACTCTTTGTGTAAATTGGCTATTACTCGATAATGTAATAAATATCGCGATGCTTTCTCCCGTTATTTTCAGCTCAACCGCCACGAAGCGCATGTGTGTCATCTCAATATTTGAAAAAAATGTATATTCTCTGTAATACTTTGAGAATTAAAAACACTGCTGGTCACCATTCACGTTCAGGTGGTCATGTAATATTGATCCTTAATTTTTTTTTATATGAATATGGATTGCCTTTTTTTCGATAGATCGATTACAAAACTATGATGTTTTAAAGAAACATGAAAGGATTTAGGGGTTAGTTTAGTTAGATCAAATTTCAATTTTCGAAGGTGCACAATATTTATATTTGGATGGACCTTATAATTTTGAACCGCGTTCTGGTGACGAGGATGACACCTGAACCGGCACCCCCTCTCCAAACTTCCACCATGTCGGAGATATTTTTATCCTGACAGGATTAATGCAGGATGATGGCACTCAAAGTGAGACTGTCACTAGGCCACAGAGACCTGAAGTATTTTACGAAAAGATCTCGCAAATAGGAGCCACCATTTCCAGACTTTATAGAAATAGCTGAAAATTTTGAAATGAAGTTTCAGAAGATAATGTTTTAAAATAGAAGCATCTTTTTTTGGTTTTAAATGTTAATGAGAATACTTATACAATTATTCATAATTCTTTTAAGGCTAATGAAACATTTGCTTTTCAAATAAAGTGTGGAATTAATATAACAAAAGAAGCTTTATTTATATTCTTTTTTTCCTCCTCCGAAATGAATGCAGAAATCTAGGCAATTTACAAAAGCAGATTAAGAAACATTATTATGAATTGTTTTGGAACACTACGATGGGCTTTATAAAGAGAAAGAAACCAGCATTCTCCGAAAGTGCAATTTACTTGCGTTTCTTGCTTTAATTTCATAAACAAATCTTTTGTAACGTTTTAGCACTTCCTTTGTAGAATTTACTTCTGTATATAACATACTTTTGGAGTGAATAGTTGTGTAGTTTAAATGTTTTATCTGTGTGTAATTTACAAATGAAATCAAATTAATTTGGGAATTTGTAAACGAATAATAAAATGAAATAATTTATCGAAAAATTGAACAAATAAGGAGATTTTGGGAATAAATCCAAACAAAGCAAAAGGAATTTGTCGACATAAAACATATTACGATTTTTTGCAAAAAACCAAAAATAGAGTTGTTTAAATTTTTTAAGACATTTCTTTTCTTTTCAGGCACTAATGCTTAATGTATTCATGTTTAGGAAGCTGTAATTAATTGATTTAGCCTGAAATTAGAGCCGTTGGGTTATTTACTACAAATGGAATTTAACTGAAATCAATCTTTCCTAGTTTATATTGTTCCCTTTTAAGATATATATCGCTAATAAGAATTGCTTGAATGAAAATAAGAACAATCAACCATTATTAAAGAAAAGCTTCAGTCCACTTTTGTCTTTAATTGAAACCCTTCGTTGAGAAATTTTCAGAATGGATCTTTTAAGTCCAATACGGAGCCTAGTGAATCAGCAACAGGACAGAGGATTTCGATACTATTTTTCCGTAAATATAAAAAGTGTTTTATCATTTCACTCACACAAAGGACACTTTCAGCTGAGGTTTATTATATATTTTTTTGTTACTTTAACCGCGTCAGCAGCAAACTGGGTTTATATATATATAGCGAGGAGTGGAGATGGATTTGATTACATTTTCAGGCAGAATTTTCTGTATCCTTTTCTGAATGCAGAAGAGTCCATTGGCTGGAATATCTGGATAATTTCCAAAACTATTACTACATTTTCGAATGTGCGAGAAGTATTATTCCAAAAGTAAAAGAAAACTGATTTTTCTTTCAAAAGCATCCTTGTGAATATTATGTTTTTTCTTTCGTTTACAAGTCGTTAGGGAACCATTTGGTTGTAAAGCATTTTATTGTTTCATTCAAACAAGAGAGGTGGTAGTTTGGAATGCGGTCAGAAAAAGGAACTACTGACACCCATTTGGAAGGAGACATGACTTTTTATTGCTATCACATCCGTGAAATATAAGAAATGGGACTGGGATGACTTTAAGAAAGACTTGTGCAGCTAAGAAGCTTATAGGTTTGAAAGAATTAACTTGAAGCATAAAGTTTTAAAGCTTCCTTCAGGATTAATTTTCAAGAAAATACTTTTAATGCTTTTTGAGGATAATATAATTTTTTGGAGGGTTTTGGAAAACTGTCATAAACATTTTTTAAATTCCATTCATTTCTTATTGATAAAATGATTAAAAAAGCGCGAATTTTATAATTCCCTCGATTGCTTTTTTTCACTTTTAGAAAATCAAAAGAAATATCTTGAAAGTGTTGAGCTTACTTGGCCTTTAAGCTTAAAATACAAAAGTCCGAAAGATGTAATTTTTTAAACAGTTATTTGCTCTATAATTAGCGTAAGATTTAACTGCAATATATAAATATAACTCCATCGGCGAAATAACTTTATAAATGTTGTAATAATTGACTTAATAACATATTTTTATTAAGGTTATATTTGATTTCTGACCCTGAAAAGGTAAATAAAAATAATCTAGATAAATTTATGTATTTCTAATAATTTTTAAAAACATTTAATTAATTAATTATCTGAAATTTTACATAGAATTACAATCTAAGTTTTACAGTTTTCTTGCACATTTATTGCTTCTTCTAACATTGAGTGTGTTGACAGATTCAACAGTGCTTTCTACTTTATTTTGAAATACTTTTTCGATGCTTCAGGAAGACAGATCCTATTAGTGACATTTTGCTTCGTTTTAGTTATTTATTTAATTCATATTTATTTACAGCTTATTTAATTTTTTATTTAATTAATTCCATAAAGCACAAAGTCTCCCTTTGTACAGCAAAATTCATTTATTGCCTGTGGTACAAGCTCCGCTTTAGTCATATTTAGTTATATCTCTGTAAGTAGTAGTTACGTAAATAGCAGACCTCTCCCCGCCCAAAAAATCTAAGAACTGTTCCTTATCGCAGTCTTTAAAGGTTTATCCAACGTCATTAATTTTGAAGACCACATTGTTTCCAGGAACACCAGATATCATCAGAGGAACTTTATTTGTCCCCATGAATACACTATCTTTTATATAACTTGCTAAGTTATATTTACAGTCTTAAACCAATCAAAGTACAATATTTAACACTTATATTATACACAAAGTTTACTTCCTATATTTAAAAAAACAAATATATTAACTTAATAAAGTTGCATAAAAATGTACTGGAACAGATGTTTAGTAAATTTTACACTCGAGAGTGGAGGTAGTCTTCAAATTTTTATAACATAATACAACCGAGGGAAAATCATTGTTTCGAAAAATGAGAAATGCATGATTAGAGGGAACTAAACAGGGAAAAGCAACTTTTAACATGAAAAAACTATGATCTTTTCTCTCTCACACACACAGTTTTTTCAATGCAAATTATTTACACAAATCTTTGTCTTTATCCGCACTTACAAAATTACAATTAAATCTATGCTTTTATCAGTAAGGGCGGAAGGCTAGAGAGGGGGCGCCACTTAGGTGTTGTCCTCGTCATCTGACCACGGTTCAAAATTACAAGGTCCGTCCCAAAATAGCCCTCGTGTTGCTTCGAAACGGGAAGTTAATGTAACTAAACTAAACGATAACAAAATGATTCAAATGTTTTAATGGTACCAAACTCGGCATTGCCTCTCAAACACATTGAAATCACTAAAACGGCCACCATCTTGAAACAGCATGAAAATAATTCTGACATAAATGTTGCTTTTTATGACCTCAAAAAACCTCAATCAAAGAAAACCGAACAAAATGTTTGGTAGTGACTGAGTAACTGTCAAATTTATAGACAGACGAAGTGATGAACGGAGTTGAAACAGAGATCACTTCGATCGGTCAACTATCATAACTCTAACAGTAGTAAAAGTACCTGAAAATGGAAGAATTATCTTGATGAAATAATGAGATTAGTATTTATCATAACAATACAAAAATTGTGAGTAATACGCAAAAAAACGGTACACAAATAACAAATAATCTTCTTTAAATTTTAATAATCTGAATCGTTTTGTAGAATCCCTGAAAAAACTTTCACCGAAAGAGAGAGAGAAAAAATTAGATCCAACGAAACGGGAATAAACAACTATATATAAGCTTGAAAAACTATGATTTTCTCTCTCTCTTTTTTGAATACGAATTATTTACACAAATCTTGCTTCATCAGTATTAACAAATTGACTATCCGTATTTAAAAAAATAATGTCTCTTTTTATCGTATTATTAATATTAAAATTAAATATTTGCTTTTGTCAGTATGTACAAAAACCTTTACCAAAATGATTCAAATGTTTTTAAGGTGCCAAAATCGCCAATGACTCACCAAAACGATGAAATCAGTTAATCGGCCACGTTCTTAAAGCAAATTCAAAGAATATAAATCCTTACATATAAATCGTTTTTTGTTCCATCAAGGAACATTTCTGTCAAAGTTGAAAAAAATCGAACCACGCGTTTGGCCGTGATTGCGTCACAAGCAAATTTACAGACAGACAAAATGCTGAATGGCTGAGTTAAAACATAGACCTCGCTTTGCTCGATCAATAATCATATGAAATAAACTCTATTACAACACTGAGAGGATTTATTTAGAGAATTCTATGATACTTGGTAACAAGGTAAGACATGCAACGAAAGAAACGGAATAGATAAAGAAACTGCATCACTTAATAATTAAATATTTGTCTTGGAAGAAATATTCCGCGTTAAGTTGTTTCAGCTTCGAATTCGCTTGTATTTATAAAATATAGTACTACCCCGGTTAACCGAACTAAAGGCGGTAGGAGAGTGGTTTCTTGTATTTTATTCTTGGATCTATTCTTATATTTTACTATAAGAATAGAAATAACAGAATAATGTAACTAATATATTATTCTCTTATTTATAATTACAGTATGTAATTCTGAAATGTTTTGAGTGTAAAACGAATTCAATACTCTCTTTGTAGGCATTACATTATGTTTTTAATTAAATTTTAAAATGACATTATTAGGTCGAAAGTTCACCTAGCCAAAGCCCAGTACGCTCTCACGTTCGCGATTACTCCTGTGCAGTACAGTACGTATTTTTTGGATTTGCGATTTCAGAGGCGGATAACCCGGGTTTCGGTTAACTGGGGCTTTTACTGTACTATGAAGTTTTAATTATTTAAAAAGAAATAAATCTAAAACAGAGATGTAAAACAGGGCTTCTGTTCTATTAAGATGAACTCTAAAAGTCCAATTTTTTTAACCGGTAGCAGCGGGTCTCGCCGATGCCGTAAAAGAGATTTTTCTGGAAAATTGGATATATGATTTTAGAGCTTGCTAGTTCGTATTTTGTGCTTCAATCTGTAGATTTACTGCATGCGAAGTGCGCTGGTCATGTTTTTATGTGCATCGGCGACAATTAAGTAAGTAATATCGAAAGTCGTAAAGATAATTTCAAATGAAAATACAAGCCCGTAACTTTACATTTGAGAAAAATAAAATTAAAATACACTTTAAAACTACTATAAATATTATCACATGACAGTGGTGGTCTTCTTAGTGTGATGGCATATAACTTATATGTCTGCCTGCTTGCAATATTGTAACTGGAGTGCCTGCCTTACTGTGAAGCTTCATAACATCATGTGCTGCTGCAACTGATGAAAAGTGCTCAGAAAATTTTAAGAAAACCTGCAATCCTCTATTTGCTTCTTGCCACGTAACTCTCTAGGTATGTTTTTCGTCTTCATCTTCCTCCTTTCTGTCATCTTTTTCCTTTTCAAAACATACTGGATTATTTTGTCGTCATTAAAAGAGAGTGTGACGGAAACAGAATTATCTACATACCTTCAAACCTATATGACAGATGAACTAACTCGTTACATATTTTTTTTTCTTTTAGGTCTAAACTTTGCATTTAAATTTATAACTTCAAAGGTCTCGTTATTTTGATATTGCCAGTTATTTGAGTGCCGGTGACAAAAGATTTATTTGTATATATTGAAGTCTTCAAGTAAGATTTATGGTCCACATTTTTTATTTGGACACGTCATTATTTGTATCAAGGATAATAGACAAAAGATAGGGACACTCTTTGGAGAAAGAAAATACCTAGGGGGGATCCTGCGCCTGCGCAGTGCATTCTTATGATTAATGTCAAATGGAACAGGCATGAAATGGACGCATTGCGCATGTGCTAATTTCTCCATACTAGTTCGTCTTTTGAAGTTCTCGAAGCCGCGGTGGCCTACTGAGAAGGTGTCGGCTTCGGGCCTGGAGGGTTCCAGGTTCGAAACCTGATTCCACTGAAAATCGGTCGTGTATTGGGCCTGTTGCACGTTAAATCATACGTAGGGGTCAAGCGGCCTCCCGCTTGCGTGGTGAGGAAGTTTGGAGAGGGGGTGCTAGCTCAGGTGTCGTCCTCGTCGTCTGACCGCGGTTCCAAAATACGAGGTCTGTTCCAAAATAGCTCTGGTGTTACTGCAAAATGGGACGTTCATATAACTAAAATTAAGATTTTGACATTTTTTTCGCAGCTAGAAACAGTAGGAGAGGTGAAGAGTTATTATCAGTTGAAATTTTGTTATTTACCATGTTAAAGGAATAAAAGATTCTGCTTATTAAAGGAATAAAAGATTCCGCTTATTCAATAAAACCAGCTCATCTTCCATCATATTTCGTGTACCATGGTAAATAAAGCAATCAGCACTTCATTACTCATATTATAATATCTAATATGCAATCTTTCATATTTTTCCAATAATTTAAAATAGGTGCGTCATAAGAAGATCTTATGCTTAGATGAAGGAGGTGGAAAACTGATTGTATTAGTGAACACATTTCCCGTTAAATGCACTTAAAGTTTTTTTAGTATTGAGAATGATAAAATATGTAGGTATGTTTCTATGACACAGACTACCCCAGTTTTTATGTGTTTCATATTTTGCCTTGAAATTTTGTATATCAGCCTAGATTTATTTATGGAATGACATTATTTCTTGTTGAGTTCAGATAATTTCACTGGTGCATCCAAAAATGTTTCTTCATGTAACTTTGTAGAAGTGGTGCAGCGACTCAATTTCTGGAAATCTAAGAATTCGTGTATAAAAATGTCTCATAAAGGAAACATGTTTCTATTAAATACTATATTTTACACTCAATATTTACAGAAAATATAATTTACACTTTGAGAAAATCTCTAGAATTTGTAGAAATGCCAAATAAAATGCGGCAAGTAAAAAAATTGATGGAATGCGATAATAAAGTTTTAAAACAGCAAAAAAAAAAAAAAAAATACAGAAGCGACGACAGTCGGTCAAGAAATAATTTAATTATTTCAGCGATGCCAATAATAAAAATATTAATTATAACATAATAAAATTAAAAATAAATATTGCAAAAGAATGGTTTTCTGAACAGGTATGTTTAGCTATTTTTACCGCAGTCTTTTTCGAACAAATCTCATTACGAATGAAAACATTCGTGAATTCCCTATTCAGTATATTTTACAATAAACCTTTACACTATTTTTAATATTCTGGTTTTATTTTTGCAATCAACATAACATATTCGAAAAAGGCAAACATGAAACAATGTTATTTTTAAGCACAAGAGAATATTCATTTAAGCTAATTTGCTTAACTACCATAATAAGCTACTTGTGATTCTTAAATCGGCAAAATTAAAAAAGTAATTCTTTTTAAAGTATCGTTTAAAAAGAAAATAGATTCTTTAAGAAAATTATTATTTCCCCTTCTTAGGGATAAATAGAAACGGAAAATCTTGATACTTAGTAAGTTTTACGACACCAAAGTGGATACTTTTCTCCAAAGGTTCAACTCATCAAATTATTTAAACCACGTATTAAAAGAACCCTGTGCCTTTAATGATAATATCGGTAATCATGTATGTGATTCATCGCTAATGAAACGTCACTTGCACTTACTGAATAAGAAATTTTAAAAAGATACATTGCTGTGCATTTCAGTGAATAACTATATTTTTTCACTGAAATAGACAGTTAAGTGAAATAGTATGAAAAGGAAAGAGATATAGGAGACCAAATTTAACATCCTTTTAACCTTCCAGTGGGCACGAGTATGCAGTAGATACGTATATCGTGCATCGCATTACATATTTATATCGTGTTGTTTTACAAAAATAAATCTAGCCTTTATTTATGTAACCTGTATTTATTAGCTTTATACTTAAGAAAGACTATATAAATAAAAATTGCTCTTAAATTTATAAAAGAACAATATAAATATGTAATACGATGCAAGATATAAGTATCTTCTGCATACGCGCGCCCTCTGGAAGGTTAATCTTCAGAAATACATTAGCACAAACTTAATTGGAAAATACAGTTTCAACACTCAGGTAGCATTTGGAACATAAATAATAGAAAGGACAATCTGGAAACGAAACAAATTGCATTTTTCATTGTTCAAGAATATATTTTAACTCTACACACAGAAGCGGTGATATTTTGCATTTTTTTTGTATAAAATCGTAGTTAATTTTAACCGCTGTTTATAATAATTGTAAAGGTAGTAAAAGCAGATTATAAAATGAAGAATAAATAATGCCTGTAGTTATAATTTTAGTTATTGAAATTTACAGTAAAACTTGCGAAAAATGCAATTATCTTATTTAAATAAAGAAAATGCACGATTCAGCAAATGTTTTTCTGAGTATAGTATATCTTGAAATAGGGTTCATGTATACAAATCTGCGAACAAATAAGGCACATTATTAACGGATGCTTTTGTACAACTAATTAAATAATAACAATTAAATATTGCACTACAATTTTTCAAATGTGTGAGAAACTGTCTTATGCCCTTTATATATTTAAAGAAATTATTAATTTCCATATCTTTCGCAGTTTGCTTACAAAGATAATCATCGGAGAATAAAATTTTCAGACGCCGAAATATATAAAAAAAAATTGTGTGCAAAGCTATAATATAATCCACCAAATTTTATGGAAGAACTCTGATTGCTACGTTGCTTGAGACAGAAAGTTTAAGTGTATTAAATTTTCTTATCTTTTTCCCCCAAATATTTTAGAGATTTTGAAATAGCTACTGTGGTCCATTATGTTTTCAAATAAATATGACCCTTTTGAAATTGCAAGAATTCATAATATCATCTCATAAATTCATAATTATAAATAAAATAAAATTTAAATCTATAATCAGATCTCAAAAACAAAAATTAGCTTGGTTGTACCATTTCAAAATACAGAATATGCATGAATAAAATATATCCACTTTTAATTTGTCCATTGTTCCTCTTTTTAGATTTGATTTTCTATGACTTGAGGGGACTTGGCACCCTAAGAATTCCGGAAAATCAATGAAAATATCGATTTTCAAATTTTGAGTGGAAAATGATCCTTGAACTTTTGACTTAATAATCTGAAAGTTTCAAAACAATCAGACAAATATTTTGTGAGATATGAAGTTATTTTGTCTAACATTTCATCACGTGCCACGCCCACTTTCAATGTTTAAATCCTGCATATTTCATGTGTAAGTTGCAAAAACACCTAATTTTTTCAATAAAAGCAAAGCAAGATAGTTGTTTCAAACAGTAGCCGTTTAATCTTTGTTTGTTTACTGTTTTACTGCTTTCGCTTCTTTATTATTCATGAAGCATATCGTCATCATCATCATCAACACTGCTTTCACTTCTCATTTTTTTTGAATTTCTCACTGCCAATAAAATTTCAATAAAATGGTTTTAAATTTTTTCTCTGTTATAATGAATATTTGATAAATAGTACTGCAGATCATTTATTAAATATTTTGACTAAAAAATTTGAAAAAAGTGAAATTTTTCGCATTTTTTAAAAAAAATTTCTAATTATCCCTATAAATGAAGATGCTAATTAATAATTATAGTAATAATAAATATGAATAAAATTGATAAGTTAGGACTCGCAAATGTCAGGTTATTGCTCTGAAAAAAAACTAGCTTGATATAAGTTGTTTTTATTACAATTTTGTTGTTTTTAAAACTTTAAAGCTGCTTTTCTCAGTTTGCTTTTTTCCAAAATTGTGTCTGCTACAAAATGAAAAAAGTCGATCTCTTTTTATTATAATTACTTGAAATTTTTTCTGTTCACTCACAAATGCATGTTTAATAGAATTACGGATGGATTTGTAAAAATTTTGATTAGAATTTTTTTTAAAAATTTACAAAGTGAAAAATTCTCATATTTTCCAAAAATTTTCACAAAATTTTGAACAAATTTTTTTTCTCTGAAACTAATGTAGATATCAAAAATCCGATCCCTGTTTATGTTAAGTACATTGACAGGTCCCTTTAAAAAATTTGGAGAAAAATATTAAAAATTGTATGAGAAGAAGCATTTTAAAAAAAGGGTTAATTTTTTTAAAAAATTGAAAATTTTTCAATTTGTAATTTTTCAAAGTGAAAAATATTTTAGAAATTTCAGTTTCTGCACAGTTTACATCTATCTACTACAAAATTGAATAAGTTTGATCAAAATTGTAGAAAAAAATTTTGGGGTGCCAAGTCCCCTTGAATGCCCTTTTGTCATGGGACAAGTAGTGCCACCCTTGTAATATTATGTATTCATCTTACTAAAAAGGCTTCCATTAAAAAAGCTAGAAACAAATGAATATCTGTTTTCCATAAGGAGTAAAAAGGAAGAAAAAAAACTACATCTCATATCCTTCTTCTTCTATGGCATGAAATATATGAATTTGCATCTGGTTTATAATCAGTGACACCTCGCATTGACAGTACTTGGAAAAGCTACATGGGGTATCAGTTCGCTCGGTTAAATAGTCCGGAAGACAATTCTAATATATTTCAAATTAATTGTTATATCTCAACAGAATCAGATATCTATCTCAACAAAACAATTAAAATCGATATTCTGTATAATAAAATTTTATATTTTAAAACGTAAATTGCTTTATTTCATAAAGATGCTTATATTCGTAAAAAGCGCACATTACTTTATTCACCGATGAGGCCGCGGTTGCCAAGTGGTATGGTCTCGTTTTGGGGCTAGTAGGTTCCAGGCTCGAAACCCGATTCCATTGAAAACCCGCCGTGTAGTAGACCCATCAACCTGGCCAAACGTCCTCCCGCTGGTGTGGCGCTAACGTTAGGAGAGGGGGCCTGTCAGCTCAAGTGTTGCTCTCGACATCCGACTGGGGTCCAAAATTGCGATGTCCTTTACAAAATAGCCCTCGCATTGCTTCAAAGCAGGACATTAATATAATTAAACATTCACTGGCTTCGAGGCAGAATCTCCGGTTTGAGACCTCAGGGTTTAACCCTTTCGCGTTCATTGGTTTCGCAGTGAAACCATACATTGAGCATTTTTTTTTACTGCTAATGGGCGAAACGTCGCGTATTTTTTTTACATAACTTAAGAGCCAGATATATTGGCCAACTTATATAAAAATTCCAATTCAATTTCTTCAGTATTCACAAAGATATCGGCATTGCAAGAGCTAAATTGCTTTGGATCTCTAAGAGAAACAAAATGATGAGGGTTCTTGCACGAACTGATATTTTTTAAAATTGAATCTTCGAAAGTAATATTAAATTTTTTGAAGGTTGAATATCCTGAATGCTCACGTATACTTATAAATTAAATACATAATTTAAATTGCATTTCTATGACAACTTATTCGGAGGAAAAATAGCCCGTTAACGTTCATTGGTTTCACTGTGAAACGACAAATTTCTTGAAAACAAAAATGGTAAATTTTTTTCCATTACATATTTATGATCATCTACATGTCTAATATTCATTTTTGAAATAAATTTAGTAATTTTCAAAACGAAAAATGTAATGAACTTGAAAGGGTTAGAACCCGATCCCTCCGCCGTGTACACTATATGCCCAAAAGTATCCGGACACTTGCAGATTTTCAAACTTTTTTAGAATTTCTCCAGAATGTTTTAACTGACTGCCTTGAAACTTCAGACATGTAAAGAATATACAATAACTCACATTTTACATTGAATATTCGGTCCTGAGGGCAATTAGGGGACCATCTAAAAACTGATGAAGACAAAAACGTTTTTGGCCCACCCCGCTTCACAGAATACTGATAACAAGACGAAGCTTTCAGAAATGGTAATGTATAATGTGCATAATATTTACAGGAACTTTCGTAAACTCAGCACAAATATTTGGGGAGATATAAAAGTTTTCATAAAAAATCTCAAATTTTCCCACCTGTTTTTTGCTTATAACATGCAGAGTTTTCTGTTATAATATACGAAACTTCGGAAAATATGATAATATGTTAGAGAAGTATTTTGTAAAAATTTCGAAAAGAAGTTTTAAATATTACAGGAATTATGAGCATTTTTAGTAAATAATGTTTTACTGCGCATGCGCGAGACATAGCGTAATTTTTCTTTCACAACTTTAAAGCCAGATATATAGGGCAACTTATATAAATAATTCAGTTCAATATCATTAATATTCAGAAAGATATCGACATTATAACGAGCAGAATTTGAACTCCTGTCGAAGAGAAGATAAAAGATGAGGGGTTGTACACAAATTGATATTTTTAAAACATATCTTTAAATAATTAGATTGAATTGTATAGCGGTTAGAATTTGCTGAATACCCATGAAGACTTATCAATTACGTGCATAACTTAAATTCCAGCTAATTAGGCACTATAAATAACAAAAATTGTATTACTTTAATTATATTATTTACCTGATTATTAACAAGTTACATATTACAATTTTACGGCCAAACAATATTTTTAAATATATTTCTTTTATGGCGAAACGATTTTTTATCTAATTTATTTCTTTTCTTAAAATATTTTAATAATTCTACATATATATTTTTTATTCGTTACGAATATTAGATTTGTTCATGCTTATTCAGTAAATTCTAACCACTATACAATTCAATATAACTATTTAAAGATAAAAGATCTAAAAAATAACAATTTGTGTACAACCCCTCATCTTTTAGTTTCTCTTCGATTCTGCTCGTTATAATGCCAATATCTTTCTGAATACTAATGATATTGAACTGAATTTTTTATATAAGTTGCCCTATATAACTGGCTTTAAAGTTGTGAAAGAAAAATTACGCTATGTTTCGCGCATGCGCAGTAAAACATTATTTACTAAAACTGCTCATAATTCCTGTAATATTCAAACGTTCTTTTCCAAATTCTTGCAAAATGCCTTTCTAACACATTGTCATATTTTCTGTAAGTTCCGTATAATATAACAAAAAACTCTGCCTGTTATAAGCAAAAAACAGGTGAGAAAATTTGAGATTTTTTAAAGAAAACCTTTATATATTCCCAAATATTTGTGCTGTGCTTAGGAAAATTCCTGTAAATATTATGTACATTATACATTGCCATTTCTGAAAGTTTCATCTTGTTATCAGTATTCTGTGAAGCGGGGTGGGCCAAACGCTTTTTTATTTTCATCAGTTTGTAGAAGGTCCCCTAATTGCCCTCAGGACCGAATATTCAAAGTAAAATGTGAGTTATTGTCTATTCTTTACATGTCCGAAGTTTCAAGGCAGTCAGTTAAACTATTCTGGAGAAATTCTAAAAAATGTGAAAATCTGCAGGTGTCCGGATACTTTTGGGCATATAGTGTATAAGGGTATGTTAAATCAGTCAAAACTGAAATGTCCCCCGGCTGGAGTGGAGCGGAACTTTGGAGAGGAGGTGCCACCCCAAGTCGTCATCTGACCACCATTCAAAATGATGAGGCCCATTTCTAAATTGTCCTCGTGTAATTTTTAAACGGAATGTTAATATAACTCAACTCAATTAAACACCGGGGATACATTCGCTCGAAGCTTTCTGGATACTATCAATTTGTCAAAGTGTGTGCCATTTATTGTTTAAAAAGCTCCCTTTTCTAAACATTTCTTAAAATTAAGTGAAAATATTTATCTCCCGGAAATATAGAATGCCACAAGGCAAATTTAATGTTTTCTCATTCACTGCTTACTTTGAATTGCTGTGGGTAAACCCGGAGTTTACTGTGCGCACCTGTTTCTCGCCAATTTTTCTTGACGCAATTTCATTTGCCGTCGCCAAATACTGTTTTGGATGTACAGTGCGCTTTTTATTGCTCTCTTGCGCATGCGTCACCTGAAAAGGAGATATTGAGCACGCAATGCCTGCGGCATTTCAAGTGTGAACCGGACAATTTTTTTAACTTAAAAAAACATCAGCTGCTTCGCTTTCAGCATAGCGGAATACTCGTAGCTTCGCTTATTTATTGAGGAACGAAACACACAGAATAACATACACAGTACTGAACCGAAGAATTCCAAACGAAGTTTTATTGAAATTCGTTTGAATCGACCAATCACATCGAAGAGTTGAACAAAACAGTCCAATCGAAACGTGCAGAAATATAGCCTGATAAGCAAAACACCGATGAAAAGCTCAATTTGTGCGCATGCTCGCTTGTCACTAGTTAAAAACATCTAGACGCATCCAAAACAAAGGTTCTCTCATCGCCGTTCTTGGAGGCAAAAAATTGGCGATTCTAAAAGGAACGAAGTAAGTCGGCACCGCAGAATCCAGATTAACCTTGCTTTGATTAAAAATCTAATTTTTAAAAAGATAAGGTTCTTTTCTCTCTACAGAACTTCTTTGGCCTTTTAACAGTGACGAAAATTCATTTCAACTTAATGTTTTTCAGCCGAAAAGGTAAACAAGGTTTCCGGTATTTTTTTTGTCAAGTACTAAGTATAACTTGCCTTTCACGATGGAAATTTATTAACTCGCTGGAGGACTTTCAGAAAGAACTCTTTCCTTTTCTTTTTATTTTCTGCGTCCCCATGACAATGATGGATTGACTTGAGCTGCTGATGTTTTCAGCGACAAACTATTCTTCGTTACTGAAATATTAAATGCAACGAAATCTTGTTAATTTCAATTAATCTTTTTAAATCATCAGACGCCAGCTGGGTAGAGTTGGTTTTCTTTCGGAGAATAAAAGAATGTCTCCCAATTAAACTGGAAGCAATTTTAAGAAAAAAAGGACTTTTTGTCATTTACCTGATAGTTTGTTTTTTGAAATTTCTTGTCAAAGTTTTTAATGAATAGTATCTAAAAGCGAAAGCCATGAAATATCAGAGCTCGAAATTTTCGCATTTTGTTGATATTTTTACTGAAATGGATTTTGAGAAGGAAAACAATTACCATCATCTGTTTTTTTTAAATACATGGTCTGTTTTTTTGCGTTAATATCATTTTTTTCAGCCGAAATAAGTATCGTCGGATATGCAGTAAGAAAAATGAGTTTAGCCTTTTGGTTAATAGAATGTAGCGTAATACTTTCTTAAAAAGTTCACTAATTTCATGCATTGTATCACAACATTGTATCAAGACAACAACATTGTATCATTGTAACATTGTATCAAGAGTCCTCTTTTCGCAGAATCGCAGTTCAGGTGTAATAGAATTTTCTGTCACATTTATAATAAACAATATTTCTGAAGATGCTCCCAGTATTCTATATTTCCTTACAGTATATTGATTATTTGTTGATTGCCTTCTTTGGTTATTTAAGATATTTCAAAAGGTGTTGTGTACCCACATATCCAAGGAAGATGCAGCCGTTGTAGAACGAAGAACAGTTTATTAAAAAGTAGGCATAGTTAAACTAAATTCAGATTCAATTGTAGATAAGATTTAAGAAACATTACTGAAGTACGAAGCCATGGCCAGGAGTGAAGAGCTACGCGCGAAACGGCGCGTCTTACTAGGAAGAATTACATGGTTAAAAAGAGAACGTTACAACATCTCGGCGAGCTTAGTAATATCTTCGAAAAGGAGAAATCCAAAACATAACAGCCGGCCAAATCTGGACCTCTTCCTGTTAAAATGGCAGTTATTCCTATACTAGGATTTAAATAGAAATAATAAATGTATAAATTAAAAGTTAAAAAGAATCCCTAAAAATAGGAAAGTTTTAAATCATTACGTGTATATATATTTCAAAATAGTACCAATACCATTCAATAAGTTCCATAATAAAATGTAGCATAAATCGCGTAGCCACTTTCTAGATAAGCTTAAAAGAGCAAGTGAATTCTTTTCTTCCGAATATTATTTTTACTCTCCAAACAATTTATCCTTATCTACTTTGTTGCATATAATGAAATAGACTATAATTTGTTATATCTTTACTTTTTCACAAAATATGTGACCCTATAGATATCGATACAAATTTAAAAACTTTTAACTTATTTGCAGTCAGCAATTGCTGACAAACTTAACTGAGGCTGATTGTAACAAACATGAAAATAAAGCACTGAATTTTCAATAAGATATGGAATGTTTATGAAAAAAATGTAATAATATGAATTGAATGAAAAAATCTCTAAATCAATTACCATGAAAGCAAAAGGATATCTTATACACTGTAAGATTTTTCAGACACCTTTATGGGAATAAAGAAATTATGAATAGTATATTATATCTACCTGGATCAGCAAGGTTCTCATTTAAAATCAAATCCAGAAAACTATTTCACAATTATTTCGCTAAAAATTTGAATTTTTAAATTGCATGTCTTTATGGTGGTCAGAGAATTGCGAATTATGTTTTTAAACTTAAGAGATTTAATTTAGTCATATTGCAAATGAAATTCAGGCATCTAAAGCTGGCAGATACCACTAAACTTATGTTTACTAATACATGATGTCTCAAAAATGTACACACAATTTGAATAACTATTCCATAAGCAATCTATTACATAAATCAAGGTTGTTGAATTCAGATTAATTAATATATATATGACGGTCTATCTTAAAGCTTTTTCAGGTTAATAGATGATAAGAACAAAGAGGTAAGACTATGTTGGGATCTCATCACATCGATCACAGCATCTCATATCGATGGATTTCTTTTGTGGGGACATTTGTAGAGTAACGTTTAAAGCATGAGAATCGACACGTTGAAAAAATCATTGAAAGAGAATGCGCGCAAATAGCAGATGATATACGAAGCGACGTTTGAATTTTACGATCGACATTATCAACAGTGTCTTGACAAAAACGCCTAAAAATGTAAGCAGTTCTGTCAACTGACAAGTTTCCACATTTGGTCTTTGATTTATTAAATTTTGACGCATGTGATTTAATTTTTTATATGAAAGTTTCTCAAAGTATGTTTATATTTTGGAACACCCTGTGTGAAATTTGTGAGTCATGAAAGAAAGTATTTACTTTAGATTCTCACAGGTAAATTAAAAAATGCCTTACAACCTTCAGAATGGAGAAGAACGTTCGATTATCTCCCTTTCTTTTTCCTAGAAATGAATTATACTCTGGTTTCGCATTTTAATACAGATTTCCACTCTTGTCTTTCAGAGCCAAGTGAAATTTCTTTTTTGCCTGCTTGTATATATTACCTCGCTGTATAAATATAAGGTTAATAATTCTACATTTGTCATTTTCAGTGCGTATTTCTTTTAAATTTAAAGAATTGATTTTGTTTACTCTGCTTAATTAGTTAAAATATTTCATTGATATAAAGAGCAAAAAAAAAAAAAAAAAACAATTGTAGGTGCGTTTATTAATGACCGTCCAATAGTAACCTCTTCTCGGTTGCAAAATTGCAAAAAAATATGTCCGCAGTTTTATTATGATTATTTAGTTCGGATGTGAGATTTTCTTATTAACTTTTTAGTCATTTATTTTAGTTTGATGAAATTTTACGGATTTAAAAATCTTGAATATTTCATAAAACATTTGTTGTAGTGCCTCAAATTGAGTTTAAGAAAAAAAGATATAACGTGGTTCTTATTATGTTAAGCTAAGTTATCATCCATCTCTAAATATTTTATTGTATAAAATATACCCTTACGACTGTTAAGTAATATTATTTCTATATCTCAAAGTAGAGTTCTAGAACTCTGGCGTCTTTCTTCTGATATGCATGAAAGTTCTTATGAAGCATAAAGGCTACATTTTTTATTTTATTAACATTATTAATTATTTCTATCACTTCATCTTTTTGTATAAAAGCTTATTGGAATATTTACTATTTAATGAAATCTCAAGATTTAAAAAAAACAAATTATGGGAATTTTATTTAATTTTTCTCTAAGGAAAGGAACAAAAATGGTTTCAAAGGCGTCGAAATACAGAGGAATAAGTTTAAATAGAATTTTAAAAAAGGCTATGATTTCGGAGTAAAATGCTGAGAGTAGATTAGTCCGTATTGCCCTAGTATAACGCATCAATGGATTGTTTTGCAAGCAACGTAAACATTCCATGCACGAAAGAAATTTTATGTATCGAAAAGTACGTGAAACCTTCCGTTGTAGAACTGTTTCTTTTTGGCAATCATAGACACTTAACACTATCTAAGGCCATAGGAAGTATTCTTCCCACCAAAATTATAAATTTTTAAATGCAATTTTTAAGGATGGCGTAAGTTCTCGCCAATTTTTTCGATGAAAAAAGCATCTACATGTTCTAATTTCTCATCTCAAACTATAATGAAGTATCTTGACTTTGATAATAATTATTAATTATTAAAACTAGTTAACAAAAAATTAATGTCATCCAACAAGCTAAATGAATTTCTTTTCTTAAATTAATCTTAATCCCAAAGTTATTTTATCATACCACTACTAGTAAAAATGGTCCTTGAAAAGGTTAAGATATGTTTCATGTACATGCTTCTTACTACATATTTGTGAACCATTTAATCTGGCAGAAAATGAAATACTGATTGAGTTCATTCATTTTAATTGGATTCATTTAAATGGTAATTGTTTTCTTAAAATTCGTAATTCAGTCTACAAATCATTTAAGAAATAAAAAAAGAAGCAGTTAACTTCAAATATACCTGATTTTATATATTTAGAACTTCAGAAACAAAGCAAAATATACATAAAATACTATGAGAAACTTTTAATTATCATTCAAGAGAAGGAAAATTTATTAATTTTCCTGCTTTGTGTCTGTCTAATTATGTCTAATTAAAATGCTAAAAACCTAATTAAAGTTACGATAAAATATTTAATTTGATGTATTTTGAGTCTTTAAATAAAATTATCATTTTAGAATTGTGATGATAAAAATTTAATTAAATTCAATTTTACTTTTCAAATCGAAGATAAGACAAAAATGTTTAATTTATATTTAGGAAGTTATAAGAAATTTATAAACATTTGAAGAGTGAGAATGATGAAACATGCTCTTTAACCTTTCTGAAAAAAAAGAATTAATTCAGAAAAATCCGAACGTATAATTCATAAATACTTGATTAAATATTTTGTTTTATTTTCGAATTTTATTTGAATGCTGTTTTCGCATTCCCTAATAAGAATAATTTGGAGATGACGCCTTAATAAATATCAACTATCGTATCATCAATATTAATGTTCTTGATTTTCAGTCTTTTCCATATATTTCATTTTGAAATCTTGCTTAATATTTCTTTTATATTGTCACTTTATAATTGACTTAAATCTTGGGAATTTTCAACCGTTTGATACAAATCGTTATATGTAAAATTTTTGATATTTTGAAAGTATGAAAAGTTTTTGACGTTTATTTAATGGTTTAATTATATACATTATTCATAATAAGATACAGTTAACAGATTATACACGTTTATTTCTCCATCAAAGTTAAATGCTTTATACCGATTTCAGAATTTCGAAGTTCCATTTTGGTTTCAACGAGTAATTGAAACATTTTCAAATGTGGGCTTTGTATAGTGTCATTTGTTTTATGTTATTTAGAAAAAGATATTCATTTTTAAATATAATGAATGCCATTAAAAGACTAGCAATTCATTCATTATTAAATTCTTTCAAACATAATTATATTTCGAAAAGTCTCTCTTTAACTTTTTATATTACATGAGGACATTTAAATGGGAGCGTATTTGATAAACACAAACAAAATTCAGTCTATAGTGTTTTGAATAAAATATTAATGCCAGATTTTTCATTTCCATGAAAATGATGATCAATTGTTCCGTATAGAGAAATGAATATTTTTTCCATCCAAGTTATTGGCTGAATTTCAGCATTGTGTTCATAGAACTCCTCTTGAGCAATTCGAAAACCAACAAGTCGCATTATTCCGTTAATCAAGCCTACAATCAACAATTAATGATGAAATGTGAATTGGTTTCTCAGTGGTATGCAGCCATATTAACATTTGCCAAGGAGTTGTTTTTACACTGAGATTCCATTTTGCATCCACCTTACGGAATATGCTAGACATATGATCTGCATCCATGGGCGTTCTTATGGGCGTAAGTATGATAGTCTATTTATGTGACTCTAATGGCACCTCTCAGTTTCTACATGGCATCGGTAGGAGGACATTTTACCCACAAAATATTTAACATGTACCAATACTCACGTATACGGCAGATCTCGAAAGGAATCGAATGCAAAATCCTATGATCCCGAGTCAGATTCTGTCATCATGAGACTAAGAAAGAATCTCTCAGTTTTCACATCGCATCAATAGGAGGACATTTTACCTACCAAAATGATACTAAGAAATCTTTCCATAGGATAATCAAGATTACAATGTCTGAAGAAAGCATCGTTTACTGTTTAATAATACCGCCTTTGTTCAATTTTTATCCAAGAAATGCTGCAACCTTTCCAGGATAGATTCTATCTACGATAGTCTATTTAAGTGAAGGGACAGAAATCTCGAATGTCTGAACAAAGTCAGTTTTCTTCATATAATCAGCAATATTTGTTATAATGGGTTTCTTATGGGCGTAAGTATGATAGTCTGCCATTACGTAAATATCTCTCTCCTGATGATTCTAGTGATGAATAGAAGAGGAAGCAATTCCATATATTCGCTAACTAATTCATTCTAATTAATTTCATTTACGTCGCTTACCTGTCAGTAAAGAACTCGTAGGCAGCAACATACTACTCCAATTCGTAAAGAATTGATTTATTGATTTGAACGAGATGACACATAACATGCAGCCCGAGACAATCACATAAAACAAACTGAAACTAAACAGACAGTGGTTTCAGCTTCAACTTTCGTATTCATACAAGCGCTGGAGATACAGCATCGTATATAGACCTGGAACAGAGCACGGCGCCACCAGGCGATAATCATGACCTCTAGTTACAACAAACTCTATATGTTAACACAGCGATGTGACTTGACGCACTGTCTTATCAGATTGCTGATCGCGAGCGCCAAAAGTTCATCCTTGTGCTGGGATTTGTCGGCGCTGTAAAGAGCTAGTTCCGAAGCTTTTTGGTGCTTATAAATATACTGATCTATAAGTTTTAAGTCTTCACACTTGTTCATTACTGTTAGTTGAGCTTTATCTTCATCTATAGCTCAACGGTGTAATTTTATTTAAATTAATAAGAAAAATTTATGGATGGAGGAGAAAATACATAAAAGGGAGAGTAGTATATTTTTCCTTATATTTGATAATTAGCCACATATTATTTTTATAAAGAAATTTAAACTGCAGTTGCCGAAATCGAAATCGCTGTACAGTTTTTACTTCTTAATTACTTTTTCATAGCTTTCAAGAGAAATTCGCATTATTGAAACACTGAAATATTTAATAAAATCAAATACAATTACTTTACATAAAATATTAAATATTAAAGGAAACATGAAACAATTTTCATACGCAAAATGAATTAAAATACTCCTTTACAATTCAAATTATAATGACAAATAATTCCTAGTGGCTTTTGATTAAAGATAGAATATGTAACTATTTATGCGATTTTAAAGCATTATTCACTGAATTCTTAAGATAAAAATTATGCAAATACGGTAACACTTTTCTCATAAATAATGAGAAAATTCAAAGTATGTATGATATCGTACCACTTGGGAAGTATTAGGAGTTTCATGAAATGTGTGAAGCAAAAGGAAATGAAGGCGAAAGGAAAGCTTTGTTAAGTAAGCAGAAAAGAAAGTGTAGCCGTAGGGAAGATTTACAATCGAGCAACGTTAGATAAAGGGCAAAGGAAAAGGCGCATTTTTCCAATGCAGTCAGTAGGGTAACCATTGTAACTCACTTTTGCCCTTTTTGTGATTGTCAACATTTCCGAAGTACTCATGCTTTTTGTATGGCAAACAAAATGTAAATAGCTTTTACTGTGTGTGTGTATAAACTGCTATTTACGATACTTAGAAGAAATAAAGGTCGAAATAGAAACATACTCGGTGTCTTTTATAATTGATCACAAAATATTTTAAGTCAAACTTATTAATATACATAGCGCTGTTAATTTTCTTAATAAGTCAGATACCTATTTATAACGGGTCGTTATGAACACAGGTTAAAAATTATATTGGATTTATTTTTCAAAAATAACTTTTTTCTAAACCCTGCTTGCGTCAATTCCTATAATGATTTTATGGAAAAAAAATTGCTTGATTTCATACGAATGTTATCAGTTGTTCGTAATTAATAATATTTTGGGGATGTATAGCCCTTTCTATGAATATTAAAGAAAAGATTTCGAAATGATGCAGAATTGAGAGTTTAACGAGAAGAAAATTTATGTATCAAAAAGAATTATTTGAATTGAAATCTTAATAATTTTTTATGAAATTTTAATAACTTTTTTATGAACAATAAAATATTGGAACAAATTACGCAGCACTCACAAAGTATTAGAATTTCTTAAGTGTTATTACAGGTCTTTATTGTGTCCACCATCAGCAGCAAGATAACATCCAGACGGTGCTTAAATTCTCCCCACGCTTTTGCCAAGGTATTTGCATCGATGGAATTCACTGCCGCTGATACTTATTCTTTCACTACGAGGTCTGTATGAAATGGAAGCACAAAGTTACGAGATTAGATATGTGCCCCAAAGAAAAAGTCACACACCGTAATGGCTGGATATCTTGGGATGAATTTAGCTATGTTCTGGGTGTTTTTCATGCTGTTGTTGATGGATCCAAAGAATACTTATAGCACTGATGAAACTTCGATAGTTCTTGAATATGTTGCAATTTGTTCCATTTTTTTGTATTCCATAAAAAGCTATAAAGCTTTCAAATCGGGTAGTTCATTTTTATACACCTTGTATTTTATATTCAACTGATATATAAGCATATCAAATGGTCCTACATTCTACATCAAATATATAATGGAATTAACACTTAAAGGCACAGTGTTGCCTTTAAGCAACATACCCAATTTTTTCTTCTAAAATCTTGAGAATACGACGGAAGTTCAAATGCCTGTTGTTTCCAATAGGATACATACTTAAAATTTCATTAATTCAATTTACAACATATAGATAGCAGCCTGAGTGCTAATGAAAAAATAAAAATAAATTGATGTTTTTCACTTGAGGCTGCGTCTTTTTAGCTTTGTTTGTACGCTTGAGAATACAATATTTTATTCTACAATGTTGGAGGAAGTTCCTTATCCGTATTATCATTTATTAAAATAAATCTGTGTTTGACATTATAAAATTATATCAAGGAAATTTTTGTCTCAAAAAAAGTCCAGTGTTATCAGTTGGTAATAAACTGTGTTTTAGACGTAAACCATACTTAAAGGAAAATGGGATTTTTTAAAGTATTTTTCCATGTTTTATTCAAGAAATGAAAGTGAGAAAACATTTTAAAATCGATTTTAAAAAATCTGTCTTTTAAGGGATAACATCAAATTAAAAAGTTCTCTTCATTTTTTCCAGAAGTGAGAAATGAGTTTTGATGTAAACACCAAATACGACGACTCCTTTTAATTAAAAAAAGAAAATAATTACCTTAATTAGAATTTCTGCTGGAGTTGCGCACAAATTTAAATCAAATTGACAGAAAAAGGGTTTGTTATTTCATATAAATATGAAAGGACTTCACGTATGAATTAGATTTAAAAAACATATTAGAAAAATTAAAAACTTTGTATGCTATCGTGTGTCTTCATTCAAAATGGGTTTCGTTTATTCGAAGAGAATGTATTGTCATCGTTCAAGCGAAATCCACTAAGTCCAAAACGACATCTTTGAGATATAGTCAATATAAATTTAATTAATTTGGAGCCTTTATTATAAATAGGCAAAACTATTTTACAGAATTCTAGTTTCTACGACTAGTTTACTGATGTATAAATAATAAGTTTCTATCGTGTAATAATTAAATGAAAATTCTAAATGAGTACAGTAGCCCGTCAAAAAGTTTATTGTGGATTTAGTGACTTTTATTTATTCAACTAACCAAAAGACAAGCTACAAGAGAAAGAGTTGCCATTTTACTTCATCAGTGGTTAAGTCTGGCAACGGAAGGAACTATTATGAAAAGAAGAGAGGGAGGACAGTAGAAAAATCGCATTTTTGCATTTATCTCAAAATAGGGAAGTTAAAAAGTTAAAATTGTTTCATTAAAGATATTACAAATAAATGAATGAGGATAAATTATTGTTCCACTTTAAAAAGTATATGAAAGCAGAGTGGGTTGGATTAGTTCCGTTTAGTTATATCAACGTCCAGTTTTGAGGCAACAAGAGGGCTATTTTGGGACAGACTTTGTAATTTTGAGCCGCGGTCAGATGACGAGGACGACACCTGAGCTGGCACCCCCTTCCCAAACTTCCGCGCCACACCAGCGGGAGGACGTTTGGCCCCTTTTGTATGATTTAGCGTGCAACAGGCCCAATACACGGTGGATCTTCCGTGGATCGGGTTTCGAACATGGAATCCTCTGGTCCCCAAGGCCGAGACTCTACCACTAGGCCACCGCGGCCCGAGAGTGGGTTGGAAGCTAAAAAATTTTAAAAATAAAAATGGCTTCGAAATTGAGAACAGAGATAAAAAAAATCGATGGTATTTCGTTTACAAACTGTACCATTTAGAAGCTATTAAAATTACTAAATGAAAAGCTAAGGTTAAATAAGACGTGTCTTTCAGAAAAGTGCTTTTCATTCATCCAAACCAAATAAACTCTATTCTCTTGGCTGATGACTTATTTTGAGGAGAGAGTGAAATATCGACCTTTGAAATGCGAGAGGGTATACCAATTCTTTTAGTTGCCATTGTCAAGTATTTGTATGGCGCACTTGTTTTTGCTTCGAAACAGTAAGTATAAAGTCACTCTTTACTCCCCTTGAAAGCTCTCATAGAATTTCACTGCACCGTTTATGTATCTATAAATTTTTTCTTTAATTGTGATGATGGTTCTTATTGCAAAAAATTGTAGTGGTAAAATATAATATTTGAATACTGAATATACTAATTTTGGAATAATTAAATACTAAAAAATGCAATAAAACATTAAATTTATTTCATTATGCTCAGCATGAAGATCTTTGGTATACCTTTGCTTACAAAATGAAGAATTCTGAGTCGCACGATATTTATTGAATGTAAGCAAAAGTTAAAGAAGATAAGTAAGATGTTCCCTTAACAAAGGAGCCAGTCGGAATTTTATTATTCAATTCATTCATGATCATATTCAAACATTCAGAATCATAAAGATTGCATAGTCGTCAAATCCAAATAATTTAAAAACATTGTAGGAAAAGCAAATGCAGCTAATTCTTTTCTCTGAAATGATTCCATAATTAATCGGATATTTAACTCTAGAAATATCTGTGAAAACTTTTTCATTTTTATATGCAGAACAGCCAATCGAATGCTTATGTACAAATTGCACTGAAATCCATAAGAATCATTGCACAAATATTTTTTCCTTATTTAGTGTTTGGTTTGTTTCCTTATAATCGATAGCCTATAATGCATTGCTATATAAAGAAGCAGTATTTTTATTTGTGAAGAAAGATCTTGAAGCAAGGATGTATAGAAGAAAGTTATATAAACTATAAATAGAATATAGACATACATATAAGAATATGCGGCAAGTCTATTATCTTTGGATTCCCTCGATTTGTTATTGGAAATTTTAAACTATCTTAACCAAAATTTAAAAAAAACATATTCTTAAAATAGATAAAGATCTTAAAGAGGCTTTTGCTGTATATTGCAGCAGACACAGGTGGAATCATTTAATATTTTCATTTCAATTTCCTCTTGCAGAAAATCAAAAGATTGAGTTTTAAAATCGATGATATAAAGCAAGCGTTGCATAGGTTGGCTGTCTTATGCACCAGACTTTATTTATTGGCAACAAAGGAAAAAACAAAAAGAACTGGTATTTATATTTCAATTTCATTTAAACATTCTATACCAGAGATTCTTAGTCTGTGGAGCTCGGCTTCTTGGGAAGAATGTGAAATAAAGAAAGCATCACACAAAAATATGAAAAAAATTGGCAAAAATTTAAAAAAAGTATTGACAGTTGAAGCCAAAATTGCAAAAGATACATGGGATTAAAAGTAAAATGTCATGAAAGCAAGTGTTAAATGTAAGTTAATCCATATAAGTTACACAAAAAGTAGTTGTAATATTTTTTACCCGAAATTCCAAAATTTATTGGGAAGTGTATGGGGCAATAAAATTGATATGAAAATTTGGGTCCAAAATACTAAAAGTTTCAGGATCTCTGTTCTATACACTTAATCTACAGATCACTCTCAGCTGCACACCACACTAGAAGCAGTTTCCTTTTCTTTTTTAACTGGTCATTTTATTACGCCTTATTATGCAGGAGGATGTAGAATTGATCGTTCAAATTTTGTGGTGAGGAAGGGATTAGTAACAGAGTATGATTTCACATACCCGAATATGATCGCAAACGCACGCATGACGTGATAGAGGGCACTGTATGTCTACAACTTCTGTTCACTTGCAAAGTTGTTCGATTACTACTCCTAGGTACTAGGAGAAAGCGGCTGGGCAGCTGCGCGATTGTGTGGGGAACGCTGCCCAAACCGTTGAATATTGCAACATCAAATGTAAACACCAGATTTATCCCCTAACGATTTCTTTTTTTACGGAGGCAGGTCATGAAACACCTCGTGTGCGAGAATAATGACAGAAATATGGACCTTGCAGGGCGAATTTCGGTGTCCGCAGGTAACGTCTGTGAAATGCTGAGCTTTTTTCAGAATGCTGTCTAGTCAATTTTATGGCACTATCGTCCTGTGTTGTAGCAATCGACGCAACTTTGAATATCTGTTGCAACCGTGTAAAAATGACAAAAATGATGAAGACGTGAATGTTATTTGACGTATCACTTGCTTGCCCTACTCCCTTCCATTCACTTTCTGGGCATATTTTCCCTTCTACATGACGCTTCCGATCACTCTTTCCTTTGATAAATTGTTTTCTTTTACTATTCCTTACCTCTTCACCAAATTTTAATGATCAATTCGGAATCACCCTATATATGGGAAGCAGATCCCACGAAGTGTTCTTAATCTCATCGTTAGAGTGTGACAGATTTTCTCTCATGAGAATATTCCTGACCTACATGACATCAAGCCTCTGCATTCCATTTCATCCCCGAGCAGATGAATTGAATCATAGCTTTGAAGAAGGGGAGAAGAGCCAAAATATCGAAACGCATATAACGTCCACAAAACGTTTGTTATCTTATAAACGGTCATCGTTAGCTGTAAAAAAGGGACACAAACTACTAAATGAAACACTGATATAAAGAATCTTATATAAAAGTTTGGCTAATAAAACAATAAATAAGAAAATTAGGAAGTTTCTTTACTTCCCAGAGAAAACAATTTTTGGATTCGTTCTGCTCTTCGAACTGTTGTATCAATTGCTCTTGTTGGAGAATTCTTCTAGATTGAAAGAAAACCTAAGCTAAATTCGGTAGCAAATATTTCTAGAATAATGGTTCCATGACTTTTAAGCAATTACAAAATATTGGACACTCTCTGAGACCATCAAAGTGTCTTTTGCATTGTTCCAATTAAGTTCTAGTTCAATCTAATTCTATTTAGAGAAAAGAGGAAGATTTTTTATGTGCAATGCCTAATTTTTTTCATTACCTAAGAATCACAGAATTCAAGCACATTTTCACATCATTTATTCCATGACTTATTTAAAAATTTAGTTGCATTAAAATTTTATATTTAATTGATATTTTCAAATAGGATTTTTTATATTTTGATATGTTGAAGATGAAAGTTATCTGACCTTACTTATTGTATCATAAATCACTAAATAGATACTTCATCTACAATTACCTTACTCAAAATTTAGCGAAAAAAGCTTTTTAATGACAGAGAACGATAATTTAGTTTAATTTGAACCCCGAGGAATGTATCAATATATAGAGTTATTTTTAAAAAAAGCGTCTTTGATTTAATTACAATTTTTACGGGCTTAGGAGATTAAATTTTAATAAAATACATTTTGCTATTTATTTCCGATTTTCTCATTCAAAATGTATTCCATTTACTGTTAAGCATCTCATTCAATAAAATTGTCTCCTCTTTATTTCGAATTCATAAGAAAGAAGCGAGGGAGTTTTTTCTACTTCATTCTTGTATAATATGTAGAAAAGATTAATGTAACATAGGAAACTAAATCATCCCGTCGCTTAGAAGTGCTAATGTAGATGTCAAGACCATTATTCCACTTGGAAAATATTTCATTCATGGCTATCACTAAAGAGTGATGAAGAATTCTAGTTTTTACAGAGCTCTTTGTGGGTGTCAGATACATATACTTTTCTACGAATGACACATTGAAAAACTTCTCAGTCATGAATTGAATTTTTCTATATAATATTATGAACCTTTCGGTTATATTTTCCAATGTAAAATATTTAACGTGTTCCTTAATTGAACTTCTACATTCGAGATTAAATATTATTAAACGTGACGCTCTATGAACAGTAAATGTTTAGAAAAATAATCCAAAGTTCAAAACCCTTGAACGACAATTAATATTAAAGTAGTTTCATTTACATGATAGTTGGAAGCGTATTACTACTTCAGATGATATTTGGAAATATTCTTTAAATAATATCGAAATGAAAATGATTAAAGTTTTCAAGGAAGAGCCTTCAATGAATTGAAGCAGAGCCTTTTGGATGAATTAAATGTTATTGATTTTTAATGCATAAAAATGTACTGAAATAAACAAAAATGTACAGGGCAAATTTATTTTTTATTTAGATACATTTCGTTAGAAATATCTTAATAATTCTTGTTATAAGCATTATAAATTACAATTACATGTATTTGTATTTCAGTATTCTTGAAATTCCAAAAACGTATAATTCTGATACTTCAATTTTCATTCTTCCTAAGCTACAATTTATGATTAATAATAATTCTATTTAAAGATTTTTTTTCAAATTTTGCAAATTACTGTCCATAATGGTAGTAAATCAATTTTAAATTTTCATTTATTTCAAAAATACTCCTCAGAAATAGAAGACTGGTGTCAAACTTTTACAACATAGATGACATACGAGCATTTACATGTATTCAAGTCTTTCAAGAATGGTCAAATAATATACTGCAAAATAGAGACAAATATATACAATAAATTATATTTTAAAAATGAATCACTTTCATTTATCAAGAATAGATATATATTTTGCGAAATAATCTTTCATCCTATGAGTGGATGCTTTAAAAAAATCAGTTCGTTGTCTAGGATATGTTTAACTCTTCAGAATTGTGAATCATCGATTAACACTTTAAGAAATTCCAGCATACAACAGACGCTTTTAAGCAAAAAAAGAAAATGAATTTGACCGAAGACAAATTCTCATTACAAGGCTTTGCATTTCAAAGTTTGTTGAGTTTTTTGCAAATTTGTGTGTCTGCTCTATTTAGAGATAGTATGGGGTGACATTAAGTTTTCAACGGCATACACTCTTTACTAAATCCTTATTCAATTTATCGATTAAGTCAGTTGCAGACGTCACAAACTAGGAAAAGACGCATTGGGTTTTATTTTCTTTTCTAGGAGACAATTTACTTTTCGTGGATTACCAGAACTTTCCTGGTGTTTCATTGAGCGCACCAGCCTAGATAATTAGCCAAATATTTTGAAGTTGCTGTTGCAACTGCCTTAGTTAAGAGAGACTGTTTCATCTAAAGTAGGGAGTGCTCTTGAAAGTGAGAATTTATTATCCGAATATATTTTGGAAAAATATTTTTATGTTAATTAACTACCAACGAAAAAACTGAATATTTCTTTAAACTGAAGACTTCAATACAGTAAAGAAGCTAAAACTTTGCATGAGGTAAAATTAATGTCAAAGACGATTTTACTATGATTTCATCAAGAGTTGATTTTACATGTTTGATAGATTCATTAGAATAAGTAAATTTATTAAATTCAAGACATGTGATTTAATTTTTCTAGTAAAAATTTAATAAATGGTAACTTAATTTTTTTTAACTTTCACAAAAAAAATAATGAAGTTAACCATAGTGCTTTGTAAAATATGAATTAAGATATCGTTGCTTAAGAAGCAACACCGCCCATCTCATTTTTTTGAAATTTCAAAGAGAAAGAAAATACTCAGGTTTTCGCAACCAATAATGAATATTTCTGAATTTTTTTCCATGTCTGGTAGGAACATGCGGGCTTATGTTCATATAAGATGTTAAAAAATATCAGAAATATTCGTTATTGGTTGTGAAAAATTGGGTATTTTCTTCCTCTTTGAAATTTCAAAAAATGAGATAGGTTGTGTTGTATGTTAAGCGACGATATACTATTGGCATTGCTATACATTTAATCAGTTTTGAAGTAAATAACGTTATTATTATCAGAAAATAATTCCAATCGTCGAAACTGAATGAATAATATTCAGTAGTAGTCTATACTTTCTTTATAAAGTCTTAATACTTTTTTTCAACAGGATTGTCAATTTAATTGCAAGGTGCTGTTATACTATAAATAAAATACAGCCCTCTTGTTAAAAGTTTGTGTAACTCATAATATATTTGTGAAATAAAGGAATGTGGGGACATTGGCGAATACATTCCATCTAATTTTTATATTTGAACATTTGTTATTATCGAAATTATAATTCAAATTTCTGAAGCAGTCTGCCTTAACCTTCTGACATGTCATCGCAATGGAAATCGAAACAAGAAATCGAGAGAATTAACCACCTAATTGTTTAGTTTTCTCTGCTATCTAAATTAGAAGATATTTTCTGCTTTGGGAATGTGTTGTCCTTTTTATTCGTAGAAAGTTTAAGATGTTTATGGATTCCATGTAACTTTTGTATCGAATTATAACCTCAACGAATGATTTAATTTTAGTTTAAGTAATCTGATGCACGTGCAGCTCACTTACAAAATAGTTAATTGATTAACTGGATCGTTAATGGGGTTACACTGAAGTCAGCAGAAAATAAACATCAAGAAAAGTGATTTTGACAGTTTGCAGACAGTATGTTTTAGAAATCAAACCTAATGAGTGTAAATAAAGAATTTATGATTTATATAATCACACAAGCTATAAGAAATTTTATTTTTCACTAAAAGAAAAGTACATATTCAGTCAAACCCCGTTATAACGAACCCGCAATGGACTGATACATAAGTTCGCTATATCTGATTTTTCAAATATTGGCAACACAAAATTTGCTATAAAACTTAAACACATTTTTATGTTGAAAAAATTAAGCACACTGAATTACAATTATTTATGGGCTATAATAAATTAAAATAAATATTTTTTTTAAAAAATTACAGAGTGAAATTAATTGAAGTTACATTTCGCAACTTCTTGGTAGTGTTGAGATTGTTCTCGTAGACTGAGATTGCCAAGCTACGAATTTTCCAAATGGTTCCAACTATAGATTTAGAAAGGAAAAATTCTCTACAAACAACAGATTGGCTCTCAAAGATTTCGACTCTCTTAATGCTTTTCACTTTATCCTCGATGGAAAAGGTCTTCCGTTTGCTAACATTACCCATTTTAAATCTACGCGATGTCATTAGTTCTAACAATATTCAGCAAATGGAACTAAAGAAAATCAAAGAATGTGTTGTGAGATATGTGCCTCATCTCTTAGCAGTTTTGTCAGACACAATGGAAACAAATGCACATTCCCTCTGGAGTACAAAGGAAGGCGGCTGAGTGATTCCCGTTCCTTTGACGACCCGCCGATTGTCAACTGGGCGATAGATTGTAGATAACCATCACAGGGTGATAGCGGCTAATGCGGCTCTCCCTTGAGGTAATGACACCAGGTAAGAGGTTAGCTAATTAAGTGCTGCTTGTGTGGTCCAGCCGGTAAATAAAAAGTCCCCCACGGAATGAAAGGAGCAGATGATTCTGATAGACAGAGCTGGCTGAAAGGAAAAGTTGGAATTTTGGTTCGCTATATCCAAATTCCTTGTTTTTGAAGTTCGTTACAAACATTTGGAAGTACATTAGTTATATAGGAGTTCGGCTGAGGCCATTTGAAAAGTTCTTTATAACCGAGGGTTCTTTATATACCGAATCCGTTAAACCGTTGTTTGATTTTATTTCGGGTTCTCTTTTTAAATCTTTCCTTAATTTCGTGGCATGTTTAATTTTAGAATTAGCTTTGAATTTACAAAATGGTTTGAATCTATTCTTCAGCCTATAACAAAATTTTTAGGTTACTCTCGAAAATAATTCATTTTAAACTTCTTTACAAATGCTTATCATTCGCATTCATATAATTCATCATAAATTATAATGGAATTTATTGCAAAACTGATTTGAAAGCAACAGACAACAATAAATATTCATTAACGTTTTTTAAATTTGATAATTGTTGCGTACAGGTTATTAGACACACAATTTTATTTAAAGGTGGCTTAAAAAAATTTGTGCATTATTTAATTAGTTGAAGTTCATTAATTATAAGGTTATTTATTCAGAGTAATTTTGTGGATTTTCATTTATACAATAAATACATACAGCAGGAAACGATGCATTTCTTTTTGCACCGTGTAGTAAATAATCAAAAACCTATTTATTTGAAGTAAAAACTATTAATTTTGTTTTAAAGAGCATTAGCTGATCTTTTTCGTGTATTCTCTCTGTGGGTATTATTTCCTTTTCTATTAGCCTTGACAAATAAAGCGACGCATTTCCATGGGCAAATTAATTTTGATCCATTCCTTTTTCATCCTTCAATTTAATTTGTATACTCTAAAATGTACTGAAAATAAGAGAAAAAAAGGCAATTAACGCCTCGGAATAAGTCTTCGATCCTTTAATACGGCCATTTCCCATACCGTTTCTCTCTCGTGCTAATGGTTCCTGAGGTTTCAAGTTATTTCTCATTTACGAGAAAACATTTCAGTTTATTTTCAACGACGCTAAGGTTAGAAAGTTTGTTTTGAAAAGACTAAATGGGAAGAAATAAAAATAGGGAATCGACTAAATTAGCGACGAAAACACTTATTTCATTTCGTAGATTACAGGAACTCGTGAAGCCAGTTACGAGCTGGAATGTAAAGGAGAAATCGCTTCGCTTGAATAGGGAATGGGAGTTAATGAGTTTCGTAGAAGAAACGTAGAATTTGCCAGCATTTAAAGCTGCTTCCAAATGAGGTATCGTTGACGTTGAACAGCTGAAATGCTGGATTCCTTTTACGGAGTCACTTTTCAGTGCGACTCAAAAGAGATAAAATATAAGCCAATAAAATATATCCGTCTTAATTAATGAATGTATTCCGCACACGGGGGATTTTCAGTTTTTAATTTAGCAAAATATATAAACAAAATAAGAATCCGAAAAGTTATCTACGAATTTTATTTTGGTGATAAATATAGATTTTTATATAAAAGTTGATAAATTTTATTCTTAACCTTAGGATCATCCAATGCCCCACTGGCATTTATATTTGAATAAACAAAGCATTGTTATAACTTACAGTTATATAATAATGCGGTTGATATGTTCTGAAGAACTGGGCTTTCGTTACCTAATACCAGAGAAATAATTTTTTGCATAATAATGACCTATCTTTTGGTGAAGTTCTATGTCAGTAAAGATGCATGAAACTTATGCCAAATGAGAATTCTATTATTTTTAAAAGTTATTAACTAAATTTTTCTAATAAATGATATCAAAACGTGTTTCGGATATGCATTTAAAACAAATAAGAATTGTGGCCCCACAAAATAAGAATTTTTTATTGATCTGCTAAAATAAAGTACAGCTTAATTTTTCAATTCTACTCATGAGTACTTTAAAGGAAACAATATCAGATTTTGGAACCATAAATTAGAATAACCCAGTAGCAATAAACTGCAAAAAACTATAAAAACGAGTTACATTTTATTTATTTATTTTATTTTATTATTTTATTTTACTTTTTTTTACCTAAATGGATACTTTTTACTACATTAGTGAGACACGATTGCCAGGTCTCAAAATGAATTTAAATCAAGATTCCTAGTGCATTCAGTATTGGAAAAATTGATATTCTTACTTGTTTAATAATTTTATTTAAAATGCAAAAAATACACACTTTGGAGGATATTCTTTTAAATACAGAAGTTTGATAAATATCTAGAACATCATTAACTCAATTGAATTGAAATGCTGTATCAGTTTTTTGTACATTCATATTTAGAAGTGTTAAGAAACACCGAGTTTATACATCTAGTGATAATCATCATAATTAGGGACTAATATTGTACTGAGGCTGTGTCAAAACAGGATATTTGAGTCAATAAACATAGGGAATGGTGAACAATGGCACCTTCTGTGTACATGTGAATTCAAAACATTTTCTGATTTCTAATTCACGCTCATGACTACTTTTGATGTAACTTCCATCCAGGACACAATCTAAATTAAAAAGTAACTTTTGATGTTCTCGATAGGATGAGATAATATTTTGATAAATGTTTATGCATGCACTCATAGATTGATTCAAATTTCTAGTGGCAGTTATTAACGAAGAAGGCAGAACATATAATAAATTTATAAAAAAATATTTTTTAAAAGCAACTTTAAAAACTCGCACGCTAAAAGCGGATATTTTATTTTATTCTTTACTTTTTGATATTTAGTTTATAATTCATTTTTATGAATATTATGGTATCTTGCAATCTATTGTTTTTCTCCAATTTCCTACCATTTCTATGAAAACAAAATTTAATTAAATCCATAGATTCACTGATAATTAAGCTCTGAAAATATTAAAATAGTATACTGTTATTGAGAACAACACACTAGTGCACTAAACTTGAAAACTGAAATGCATTATGAAGTGAGTGATAATTGATTTCAAAATATTTTTTATGAACAAGGATTAATTCAAGTTAAATAAAAGTATGTCAAAGTCAGCTACACATCCAACCAAATTTAAAAGACAACAGATTTTTTAAAAAATCACTGGTAACGGTGGGAAAGTGTTTTACGAAGCTGAACTTCGCAGCTGAGTATACATCTTTAAAACTACTTATAAAAATTTCACCCATTGGAAAACCCGCTGTTGCTTTGTGGGATGAATCGTCAGTGCATGAAGATTGCCAGTTTCATATTTAAATCCATCAAAGATCCAAATTGTATGCGGAAATGGGGCATTTAAAAACTATTTTCGATGTCCAGACGTCGAAGATAGTTTTTTAGACGTACTTCTGTTTCTTTGTTTTAATTATGCTATGCCATTTTCTTTTTCCTTATATTAGTGTGGAATAACTTTTTTTATAGGGCAGAGTGGGGTAAAACGGGATACTTTGATTTTGGCGTTATTAATTCTTCTTTCTAGTGGACAAATACTGAATTATTCTCCACCCCTAGGGAAGAAAAAAGAATGGTCATAATTTCCATTTTATTGTTGTTAAACTCTCTTCGTCTGTGAAGGTTTATTTGTTTTATGACGTCACCATTTTTAGTCCAGCTTTTTAAACGTTTACTAAGGATTTATACCCTACCAAACAATAAGGATTTACTAAAATAATTGCGCTGTTCTATTTCTTTTCTTATGACCTCTGCACTGGGGGTAAAACGTGAAACTAGGGGAAGCTACGGATACCCGACCGAAGAGGATTTTCTTAGGTTGTGAGATAGTTGGTAGTTTGTGAGGGTCATTACTATTTGACATATGCGTCAAATAATCTGATGGAAAGCATTTCCAACAGTTAGAAGAAAAGAAAAGAGAAAATGAAAAAAATGATATTAAAGAAGAGAACGTTGTTTTGTGTTGGCTCAAAACACAGAAAACCAAAATCTCAAAACAAAACAATCAAAAAGAGAAGAGTCTGAAGAACCAATACTGCAAAGCCGTCTTATAAAAAAACCTAAATGAGTCCACTAAATCTGCAGTGGAGCGGAGAATAAAGACAACTACTTTATGTGAATTATTACTATTCTTAAACTAATTGTCTTTATTCTTAAATTGTCAACTACGGTAACTGTTGTTAAATCTTAAAACATTTTCATTATTCCTAAGTTGTTGGTAAATCTTAGAAAATTGTTTTATTAATATTTGTCACAAAAAATATGCTACTTTTCCACTGAAAATCTAGTTTTCCCTAATTTTCCATAGAGTTAACAAGTGTATCCCGTTTCATCCAACTAGTGGGGTGAAACGGGATACTTTGATTTTTTCTACGAAAAAAATCATTAGTAAAAAAAGTAATGAAACTGTGATTTTCCTGAAAGATATATTAACTCCTATAAATAAAGAATATTTTAGTAAAATTTAACAATCTTTATGTCGAATAGATTAGCTGCAACAGGCCTTCAAACCTTAGGTATTCCGTTTTACCCCACTTTCCCTTTTTGTTTTCTGTAACTTTTACCATATACTATGTGCGTATTTTTTAAATTTATTATTATTTTTTAAATTTTATCAGGGCGTCACATTTTTAATTCATTTATCTCTTGTTGTTTTAATTGGTAACGTTTAATATTTTTAATTATAAATTTCCTTCAATTTTTAATGTAAATTTTGTCTCCACTTTCACCATATCTATATTTCTACCTGAATGTCCTCCTCCCGGTGAGTCAACCTGCAATCTAAAGCCTAAAGGATGAGTCGACTCTCCTGGGTATTGAATGAATGAGTGTTCAGATTTCATCACATTGGTATAATATGGAAGTTCAGATAATTTAGTACTGGGTCAGATATCGTTACTGTCATCTTGTTATTATTCAGTATTAAGTTCCTTCACAATATATCACATTTGCATTTAAAAAAATTCATTATTCAAGGAAATTAAATCCAACCGTTTGTAGTAGTCCTTTTCTAGAATAACAGTGCTCTCAGAAGTCGATATTTTGAGCTTACCCGGCATTTAAGGAATCGAAATCAATGTTGAAATTCTGCGGACATTAATCGCAACACTCAGCGATTTTAATAGAACGATCCATATTATACGATAATATATAACGATATATATTAGATGAGTCCTGTGGGCAATGGAATCAATACATGAGAAGTCACAGTCACAAGATAAATGAAACTGTTCGTCTCATGTAACAACTAACTGAACTTTGTATTGCATTGTTCTGTGGCGTCATACACTTTTTCCTTCTACTAGGTGAGCAATGAATTCGAAAATTAAATTTTTGTGCTGTATTTGACGTGTATGATGTGAGCATAATTTTCCCCTTTTATGAATTATCTCTTCACGCGTTCGTAAAATTTAGGGACAGTAGCAACCAAAGTTTCAAAAAGCAGATATCGATATCTCAAGAACTGGTCAATGTGGAAGAATGAAATTACGTTGAACCACTAAATGGGTAATTTGATTATGTGTGTACTGAGATCCAAATGCCTTTGATGATTTTTGACAAAGGAAAGAATTAATGGGCAGCAACTTATGCAAATATAATTGTTATTTTTAACATATCCGGCATTAAATCGACCTAGATATTCGCCTAGTGCATATTGGATCTGTTTATGAATGTTCAAGCATCCACTACTTGATGTGGTTTGGAAAGAGAGGTGCCAACTCAAAGGTCTTCTTCCTCTTTTGAAATGATAGGTCCGTCTTTGACAGTGCTCTTATTGGCTTTAAAATCAAATTTTATTCTATTAATCCATTCAATCCCCCAAATTTATCTTTCTATTTAGAACTTTAAAATAACATCATTTTATATTCTTTTGTACAATTCTACTGAAAAAAACCACTGATGCTACAAGTTAGTTAACGTATACATTGTTTTTCATTTCAAATTTTGAACAATTAATATTCAAAATTTTAGAACAGAAGGGAAGCGAAATGTCTTGCATGGAATAACGAACATTTAAAGCAATATTTGTCGATGTAAATTTAGTGAAAATAAGTTTAGGCTGTGTTGAGTGTTTCATGTCCCAAATATATGCTGGATTGAGTAATCATAAGGCTAAAATAAGTATTAACTGCTCGGAAGAGAAAACTGTTTCTCTGAACACGGAGGAGAAACTCAAACTTTCGAAAAAAGTCAAGGCTTTTCTAAAAACTCGAACAAGGGTATTCAGAATTCTGTGATTTTTTTCGACAGACAAATGACGCCGATTTCATCCCCGGGTCATAGACATGACGGCGGACACAAATTCCACGGAATAACTCTGCAGGAGAATAGTCTTTTCCAAGGTATTATTTTCACTTTTCTTGAAAAAGATACTATCTTAGACTAGAAGAATACAGGCCAAGATTTTATTGAATCAATTGAAAGAAACGCAATACCTTGTAGGGATTATCTTGCACAAAAAATAGCAGACTCTTCACAGATTTGCAAGCAGTCTACAAAAGGTTTTGGGAAAAAGGCTTGTTCATTTATACATGAATGCGCCTAACTGTCTCAAAATAACATTCGTGGGTTAAGCGGCGTAAAGCTAACATATGTAAAAAAGTCGCAGATTTCTCTAAGAGGTTTAAATTGAGTCTATGGATAAAAGTTGGGAACATTGAAGTGGGGCCTAAAAAAGGGATTTGAATGTACAATGAGATACTAGTTAACTTGAATTTCTTCAGTTGACTACCCATATTAAAATACTGGGAAATGGGTGTTATTTTGTAGTAGTTTGTGTATTTCAATTAAACCCACAAAAATTTCAAAATGTTAAAAATTAGGAAAATTGAAACTCATTTCTATATTTTGAAAAGCATATGTGTACATATTTTTACCATATATGTGATTATTTTATTGAAATGTAACTAAAATTAATTATGATGTTATAAATAACATATAATGTGTATTAAGTTTTTATATTATATTGTAAGTGCATTGAAAAATCAGAACTGACTACGTAAAATAGAGTAGAAAATGACGTTATGTCCAAAATAATTCGCGAAATAAAATCTTTTATGAGTTTATGAGCAATAATCTCATAGAGGAGAAAAAACAAAAGCATCAGATCATTAGGATAAAAGTTGATATTAAGTTATTTTAGATAATTTTGATTAGCACTACATTTTATAATGCGCATTTGTAAGGTGTTAATGATGAAAATTTTTCTAGAATAATTTTCTGTCATTTCGAATAAAGTTCGGGAAATTCTTACTGTGGCGCTACAAAATATATGTTTCTGATAAGTTTTGAAAATATAGAGATGAGTTTCAAAAACACTTTATTCCTGCAAGAACTATCTGTACTAATAATAGTAGCGAATATGTGTCTGTGCGTGTGTCCCTCGTTTGGCGCTATCAAATTTATCACAGATAGACTTTGCAGGATGGAAATGTGCACCTCGGAGATATTTTTTGCAGATTTAATTTGAATTTTAATTAATTAAAAATTAAGCAAAATTTGACATTTTTCGTCGATAACTTCTGAAAATGTTATGACACAAAAATGATTTTTGCACTATCTTAAAATTCAAAAAATATCTTTTTATTGGTGCCAATTTTTTTCTTTACTTACGAAAATGATTTAAAATATTTTTATGCACAAATTGCAACAATACTTTTTATTGCTGAAATTAAATTTAAACTTTTTACATTGTACCTACAGATATTTAATTGAGTGTTTTTCTTCCATTGTGTAAAGCTAAGGAATAAAGATTCTTTTAATTTTTTCATATTCATTGGCCTTTTCATAATGAAATTTTGATTTTTGATTTTATTTTATCGAGTTTTTTGTTAATTCTATTAACAAAACCCTGTATTTAATAATATATCTGTTATACTGAAAGATTATGCTTGCAGTTGCTAATATTTTTTGTCACACGGTTTCATTCCTGTTGTTAAACGTGCTCATATAAGACGAGTAAAATCTGTCGCCTCATTTTAACGTTGAAATCATCTACTCATATAATATGAGGAATTAGAAAGTGAAACTACAGCATCTCCTAAAATATCGAGCAATTTGATGCCAGATGACACGGATAGTTTCATTTTTCATGCAAATATTTTTGACTTCACTCCATTAAAAATATTCATGCACACAAAGGACATAACAGGTGTAAAGCAACTAAAAGAACGCTACTAAAAGTTATATATCTCAATTTGAAGTTTAGAAAACTTTGCTGAAGGAACCATGAATATCAAGTTAAGAATTAAAGATTTAATTGAAATTAGGCAGAATCAATATTCCAGGGAAGCCAGTTGGTCACTAAAGACAGCTTTTATGAAATAAATAAAACAGTGAATTTTTCATATCGCAAACCTTAGAAGAACCACATTAAGAAATCCTGAATCAATAGACAAATGTAGAGAACAACCGATCTTCGTTCGCTTTAACAGCAAGTACCGTTAGCAGATTTATATCATTGTTGAGCCAGGTGGGTATTTCAGGATTACTCGCCATTGATTATCACAGAAACAGTTCTTATTATAGTGACAACGTTCTTCTTGAGTTTCAACATATTTGCAGAAAAAAGACAATGAAAACAAAATGCTCGTCTTTTCTCATAAAAATTTTGTATCCTTTTTAATATGTCCTATAACCATATTGTAAGATCTTTCACTTAAAAATTGAACTTTTTACTATTTTCAAGTCTGAGCAGCTGCGGATTCTCTTCTGGTCTCGTCCTGCAGCTTTTTACTATTGCTGGACCACAATTCTACCATCTAATATATGTCTACACTTCCGTGTCACTACGTAAAGAATTTGTAAGAATGTACCATAGTCATTCTAAGTCACTTTTTTATTAGACATGATATTTAGGTGCTATTTCGCAGTTGGCCAATCCGATATGAGTATAATTAAGTGGCTAGCATTTTTTTAAGTATAAAAAAAGAAGTTTTGCTATGAAAGTCTATTCATATCAGAAATTTTTAAAAAAGATAAATTCTTTTAAGATGTTTCTATAAAATTCTTAATATTTTTTCATTCATTGTACGAAAATTGGTATATCTATGACAAGCTTTTGTCAAGCTGTCGGTCTTCCCGGAATTTTTCGCCTACTTCCTCAACGAGTGTCACTTATATAGTAAAGGCATTTTGGCTTTCTATTAGAAATATATCTAATACTATTAGAAATATATCGAATCCTATTAGAAATATATCGAATCCTATTAGAAATATATCTAATTACATTAAATAAAAACTTAATCTAAATTTTTGTCCGATATCATTTAACTTTAAATATTGATGAATAAAATATACATCAGAAACTGAAATATATGAATAGTGAAATTGAAATAAAGATAGAAATTTCTAGTTCGAAAGCAACAGTAAAAAAAATGTCCATAGCCACATTTTAATAAATATTTATTCGAATTCAGTACTATAATTAATCAAATATAGTTGTCTTTGCAAAGTGACTAAATAATTATTATCGCTTTTCAGAATGGCAACGCGAATAAATAAGCTAATTATTTAGAAGTTACATTTTTCTTGGATCGAGGAACAGCAAACAGTTAAATAAATCAAACAATTAAACATGCATATAACATTTTCAATTCAGGCTAACGCTCATGCTAAAAAGATGTATAATTTTTGAAAAGCGACTTTTGGAGAAAATTGAAATTTTTCTCTAACCGAAGTGAGTTTCATTTTTGTAGAATTAATAGCTTTCAAACAATTTAACATGACAACATTTAAAATGATGTTGCGAAGATTATTTTTGTATCAATTTTATTTAAGATGTCAAGTCTTTCCCAATAAAATTCTACGACTAAAAATAAGTAAGACTGAAATAAAGGGATAAGAAATTAGATTTAAAATTCATACCATGAAGTGTATTTCAAACATTCTATTATGATTAAAAGTAAAATTTACATTTTTCAAAAAAAGTAATAGCCCCGTTTGTTGTAATTTCTTCTCTGTATTGGTGTAAGGATAATTTTGAATTCATTATAATCATGATCGTTATTATCAGTCACATTCTAAATATATTATTATGTCTAGTCGAAGATCTTCTGAGTGTGAGATCTATGATAGCCAAGAAAGTGATACTTTTATTTGTTGCTGCCATCAATATGAAACGTTACGTATTTTTATGATCAACTTGATGCTTGCTTTCACCTTCCTTGATTCTAATTTATGAAATCTGATACTTTATTTTACACTATAATGCATTAAAGATAGAAAATGAAATTTCTTCCGAAATATTTCCAAAATTAAGTTTTTAATTGGATAGACCACTTATTCTGTAGAAAAGTTTGCTTATTTTGATCCCCTCTACCTTCCTTTATATTCCAGTCAGATATTTTAGAATCAAACAGTATATCTTATTCCACTAATAAATGGTAACATCTACGAAATATGCGTATTATCTGTAGAAGGTGATTCTGTTTACGCACATATTTTCAGTCACTGATTAATTTGTACTTTAAATATCTTTTAAGAATGCGATATAAAAGCGAAATATCTTATTCTTTAATTTATTTCGCCCATTTTGGGGGGCTGCGGTAGCCTAGTGGAGAGGCCCCGACCCCCGATCCGGAAGGCCCCAGGATCGAAACCCGACCCCCCCCAACACCCGCCGCGCATGCGGGCCCCCCACACGCCAAACAAGACGTAGTGATTAAAACGTCCTCCCGCTGGTGTGGTGCGGAAGTTTGGGGAGAGATGCTTGTCGTCCTGGTTATCTGACTGCGGCTCAAAAAAAGTTAGCATTCTTCACATCTTGTAAATACATTGTAATAAAATCGAAACTTTGAGATAGAATATTTTTAAAAATTTGCGTAAAAGTATATGTTAGTTTAGTATTTATATTATATATATATATATAAAGACAACACAGATATTTTGTCTTTTTTACTTATATTATTTAGACTTGGTCTGGATCTCTGGTCTTAAGAAGATCTGGATTACACTCTATAGATATAGGAGTAATATTGGTCAGATAGAGCTATATATCGTCGCTTAACGAGCAACACCACATATCTCAATTTTTTAATATCTGATATGAACAAGAGACCACATGTTCCTACTAGATGTGAAAAAACTTCAGAAATATTCGTTATTGACTGCGAAAATTGAGTATTTTCTTCCTTTTTGAAATTTCAAAAAATTGAGATAGGTAGTGTTACTTTTTAAGCGACGATATACAATTTTATATACAGGAAACTTCTAGACAAAGTTCGCGTTGGACCGATAGCAGAAAAAATATGGTAAACTCCAAACTATCTGACCTAATCTGCCGGAAGGATAGTCCAGATAACAAAGAGGTGGATTTGCCGGAGATCTATAAATTCCAACTTCTACACCATTGAAAACAATATTTCTTTACCAAAACCTGCACTTATTTATATTTTATTAAGCTTTAGAACAAACCAATACTTTATAAATATTTGTTATATACTGAAATGTACGTTTTTTAAAAATTTTTTTACAGAAATTTATTACAGAAAAAGAAGAGTTAAGAATAAAAATAATGAACATATTTTAAGATAATTTTTATAATTTCTAAATAATTATTTAAAGTTTAAGAACAATAATATTATACATATTTTAAGATAAATTTTATAATTTCTAAATGATTACATGAAACATAAAATTATATATACTGTATAATATTGAATACATACACTTTTAAAGTAAACAAACGTAAAACGCAGGCCTAATTCTTATAAAAATTATTCTAACTTATTTTTCTGTTCATTGATAAAAATTACACTAATATGAAAAGATAGATATCAAATTTTTAAAAATTTAATAAAAAAATTAATTTTTTACAAAAGACTGCTTCTCCCTTATAGCTCTAAGTAAATTTTTCCTTATTTTAGGAAAATTATTCCTTATTTTATTACGAAGAATTATTTTTTAACTAGGCAAGAGAGTTGAGAGATATACTTAAGTCAAAAAGAGTTGTTGTGGCTGACTTCCCGCTGATTTCTTAAAAGTGATGCTAAACAGAAAGGTTGGATCGAATACAATTTAAGAGAGAAACATCAGTGTTTAAAGAGAGATTTTATCACATATATTGTGGCATCAAATGGAAAAAACCTAAAAACTATTCAAAATCTATTTGTTTATGATAAAGCAAGCTTATCTTAATAATTCGTAATTATGGGTATCTTATCACTCTACAATGAATTTCCGGAAGAAAGTTCATCCAAGAAGTGTAATTACTCAAATGTAATATATTTTGAAATATCAACGATAGGAGTGATCTAGATATATTTCATAAAAATGTCTGCTTGTGTAAAAAAAAAGTATAATTTCTTGCATTCAAGTACAACTGTTCGTAGACATAATAAAAATAGCCTTGCAACTCTAAAATAGATTTCATATTCCCTCAAAACAACGTCTGGCGTTAATATTTACCTTAAACGTAAAAAAAAAAGTTTTAAAACGCTACCACTACTTAAAGAATTGTATACCTTTTTTATTCTGAGCAGCTCAAATATTTGAAAAAATAAACTACCAATAAAATCACCGAAATGCCCCATAAAAATAGTACCCAACCCCAGAGCATATTCTCGACGCAAACATCTAGCCCATTTGAAATATTTTCTTTTCATTCTCTGGCCTTCCACATAGCCGCAACACAATTTGTCTTGGAGTCCTGAAACAATTCTAGAGTCCACTTAAAAGCACTTTCTAAAAATCTTTATTATAGCAGCAGCGTAACGTCCAGCATTTCACTTCGGAAGCCCTTCCCGTTTACATCGTGGAATTCCAACTGCACAAAAGCGAATGATTGAACGTTAAGGGAAAATTATTTTTAGTTACGGAGCATTTTCAAGTCCCTGAATGTTTGGCTTCAAAGCATCCTTTTGCGGGTTTTCTCCAAGTTCTCAATCAATAGTTTGTTGTCCATTACTTTCTCAGTTTCGAGGACCATCAGTTCACCGTTAATGTCGGATCGGTATTATTTTGGGGGATAATATTGGCTGAGTTCTTTTACTGAATCGCCAGAAAGAGGTCAAGTGTGGTGTGTGCTGATAACTTTCTTTTTCTGTTCCTGTTTCTTTTTTTGTTGCTAAGTCCTTCACTTCGGCAGGATTCTTCTTTCTTCCTTTGGTTCGCCTATTGTACAGCTTCTGATTTCATTTGTGCATTTATTTCCTCTCGAGGAAACCATCCACAACCGAACAGGATTAGCTCAATTATGTTTCTGCAGAAATATTTACGACTTTTTTCCCCTGATACTTTTGAACGAGTTTGTTCTTCCAAAGAAATGAGCAAGGGGGGATGTAGCAACGACGAATGTTTTGCAATTCCTAACAGCTTACTAAACATTCTTTTATTACATAGACAATAATTGTTATATCCTGTTCGCGCATGATGTTGTTTTGAGTCAGCAGTGCTTGCAAAATGCGTTTGCAGCAGATAATGATCTCTAGCATTTCCAAATTAGCTGCCTAAAAAGTGGACCCCGTGTCTACTTCTTACTGATTTAATTTGACATTTTACTTTGCATTAATAAAATACTAAATAATATACATTAAAACTTTTTACAAATTACTTTCAAAATTAAATTGTTACGTCATTTGTTTTCCTGAATCCTGCTTTTGTCTATCGTGTTTGTAATTCATATGTACAGAATTAATATTAAAACATTACATGAAAGTTTTTACTTTTAGAAACCTGCTTTAACCAAGAGCATTCATTTGTATACAAATTTACTTTTTAATGTAAAAACACATTAGTATTGGACATAAGAAGTATCCTTGATAATGTTATGATATTGTAAAAAAAAATATAACGCGAAGATACCAGTTTCATTTCAATGTCTTCGGTAATCATCACTAATTGGTTTAGTTAAGTTATACGAACGTCCCTTTTGGAAGCAACACGAGGGCTACTTTGGGATGGATCTTCTTCATTTTGAAACGCGATCAGATGACGAGGACGACACATGACTCCCTCTGAAAACTTCCACGCCACACCAGCTCTAGAACGTTTGACACTCAACGTCAGATTTAGATTGAACCAGGCCCACATACACGACGGTTCTGCTATGGAATCAGGTTTCGAACTTGAGTTCTGCGGTCACGAGACCTTACCACTTGGCGACCGCGGCCTCCCCACAAATGGGAGATTTCCCATTATGGCACATCCTTCAAATTATCAAATAGATATACAAAATATCGTACTTAGCTTCATTGTGCAAGTAGGTATTCACATAATATCCGGGTACTTTCAGTTTTTGTTTGTATCTACTCCTAATGTATATTTATTTGCATTTGAATTAATAAAGCACTAATATTATTTGTTTTGCTAGAAGAAGAAAACAGTGAAAGCGCATCGCTTTATCCACACGAAAAGTGCATATTTCTTATGTTCGTCTAGACAGAATATTTCACAGATTATATTAACGACACTTAAATAACGCTCAGATTTAATGTAAAGTTATGGCTTTGCAGGGATATTTTCAAGTTATAAAAGATTTTAAAATATTGATTAGTGCAATAATTCCTAATTTGGGGAGGAATAACTCTTATCATCCGCGTTGAGAAAAAATTCAATGATTATATATTTCCTTGTATTTTCATCCCAAGGACAAGAGCAGAAAAATATATTTGAGCTTTATTTTTATCAAGCGAAAATGATATTTCTAAGCCCGAATAGAATGATGCGTTCTTCGTCAGTTTTGAAAGGTTTTTATTATTCTTGTTGTGATGTCTGAAATAATAGTGCCTATATAAGGATTAAATAATTTGAAATTTCCTTAACTAAAATTGTATTGACTTTTCTGAAACTTGCTTTGAAAATAGTATAAATTCAGAAAGGTGATAAATTTGGAATTCCATTGCCGCAGTTGTACTAGATTATTTAAGAATCCAAATTTCAAAATTATGTAAAACTTAGCTTGAAAAATATTTTATAATCAACGTGAAAAAATATTTCATAAAATTAATTAAAACATTGTTGCTTCCTTAGAGTAACAAAAGAGAATTTAGCTTAGTTTACTTAAATTAACGTCAAGTTCAGAAGCTAAACGAATGCTATGGCGCAAGAGCCAAATATGACCGCACTAAATGCTATTTTTAGACAGACTTCAGAATTAAGAAACGCTATTAGATGACGATAAAAACACATGAGAGGACACCCCTCTCCAAACTTTCACACCACACCTCCATTGAGAGAAGAAGAGTTTAACTTTAAATAAAAATAATATATTCTAGTAATCGTCATACTATTTCTTCCGAAAGAAGTAGAGAAGCTTTACGAAACATAAAAATTACATTTTTTACAGCATTTTGCTTTACAAATTTAAGGAATCCACATATTTTATGCATAATATTTTCTCTGAATTTGCATAATACTTATTTGAAAGTACCAAACATTTTCTACGTATAAATTCTATTTTATTCAAAGCTTCAGGATCTAATAGATATAAATTCAAGCCGTAACAATATAATAAACATTTGTTTCTACAAATATAACTCTGCATTATTGCCTCTTCCGCATTTTTTACCGTTATATGCATCAAACGTAGAATGTAGCTTTGAAGGATATTTGAAATAAAGTTATTTCGTAGATTTTGCATTTTTTCTATATGCTAACAAGTTATATTACAGAACGTTCTGTGTATCGAACTTCTATCTGAAAGTAGTTTGATTTCTTTTGAAAGTTTTCTGAATAAATTAGAAATTAAAGCCTTAATTTTTTTCTGTATCATTAACAAATTTAAAGCTGTTTTCAAAAAGTCATCATTTTTAGCCTTTCTAACACATATCTAAGCTTTGAAATTTTTGTCCTAATATTAATGAATGTAAACAATACATTTTACAATTTTGAATTTTGATTTTATACGTAAGTGAAAGACACGGTTATTTTCAATTCAAAGCATATAATGTTATTTCAAAATTATCATGTTTATCATAAAGTTTCGTGTCTGAAAATATACTCTAAAAGGCAATTTGTTTGGGTAAGAAAAATAAGTCACGAACGGCACGCTGGCTTCTTCTTTAAATGTGCTTGAAAAGTAATTAAAATAAATATAAATAATTTAAAATTTATATTTAATTCCTGTAAGAAATATTTTTACCAATTTTCCTAGAGTGGCTTTACGTATGTTTGTTATAAAGTTTTCATTTCTAGACCAGAGATTATTTAATTGTGGGTCGTTTAACTCTCACGGAACTTTACTGTTTAAAGTTCATCAACATTTAAAATCTAAAATAGTGAAGGAAATCTTATTTACTTATAATATTTTATTAAAATTTGTTGAAAGAATATTTTTAATTTAAATTTCCATTTAGTTATGATTGATAATTTTATTTTCATATTTATTTTTCATCTTTCCATCGTGTCAAATCTTTTCTGTGATAAGCGGTTGCTCCGAAATCGCATTGCAATAATTTAAAAAGCTTTTATCTAGACTATATTTTTATTCAATTAATATCATCTCTTTTTGAGTATTAAGTGTTTCAGTATATTTCTTTTTGCGTTTGTTTTTATGGAAATTTTTCAATTAACCATGCCAACATGGTCTATTCAAAATTTTTCTTATTGTGAATGTCTTGTGTAAAACTAGCGCCGTCTTGCCAAACATGGATTATGTCATGTTCCTACCGTTATTTCTTTTGATTTCTTTTCTATTCATGAAGTAGAAATCCATTTTATTCAAATATACTGGGTAGACAAAACCTTGTCTTGATAATACGCAGTTGAAATGTCAGCCTCCTATGAATAAAAGTCATTACCTTGACGTCTTAATTACATAAAACGTAAAAATACATAGAACACGCAATGCTTAATTCTAATAATAGCAATTTTGCTCTGTACTTTTTATCCAGTGTATACTCAGACATTTTAAATTCAATTGATTTTGCTTACTTACCTAAAATATTCTTTACAATTATTTCAGGGTTTCATTTTATAACTATTTGAAAAAATTTTTGCCTACAATTTTATAACCATACTTTGAAATGTCATTTTTTAGCAATGATGTTATGACTAATTAATTTATATATTCTGAGCATTTTGCCTAACATGCTCATTAAAGTGTTGTAAGGTAAATAAGACTGTTGTCAGATATTTGCCTGTAAAAGTCTCTTTTCTAAAACTTACAGATCCATACGTGTGAACAGGGTACGCAAAGTTCACAGGCAATATTTTTTTCATTTCAAAGAAAAATGCGAAATGAAAGTATTTAAATGTATTTTTAGGAAACAATATACTTCTGAGGGTTTCGGAAATGCATATCTGTGTTTACCTACTTACAATCTAAATTAACTCTAATTTAAGAAAGCTGGATTACAGGAAACTGAGTCATTAACAAATCGTTAATGAAAACTAAAAAAACTATTAATTCACGAATTAAAAACTTTTAATGACAAACAAAATTAAAAAATGAAATTAAGCTAGCTGTACGAGTGCGTTGATGGAGAGTCTCTATGTAAAATAATAAGTAAATTGAGATTTCGAAGATGAGTGAGAGATTCTATAAAAAATTATTAAACAATTAATATTACCAATCCGTGGGCGTTCTATATGGGAAAGAGTTCATGGGATTACTTAGTTGGCAGTTTTCCGCCCACACAAAGTGATTGAACCAAAGACTGTGTTCCTTGAACACCAAGGAAAGGAGGGATAAACGAGAAGGGAATGTAATTCTGATTGATCGCAGAATCAAAATAAAAGCATACACAAAATATTGAAGCAATTAACTTGGATAGAAAAAATGCAGCTTAAAAAAACTCAGGCATTTTTCTCTTTGTGAATGTCGTTGCTAAAAGACTTTGTTGAAAGAACGTCAAAAAGCTATACTTTTAGCCATGTGGGTATGACTGCATTTAATAAATTAATATTATTTACATGTGTTGCAATAACTTGCTACTCAGTTTATTTGTTCACGATTGATAAAACTTGTGTCATCAGTAGAGTGCCTTGATAAAACTGGTAACACTTCTGTTATCAGTGCAGTACGTATGCCTCAAATGAAAAGTGGTCTCGGCGTCTAAGAAGTTTCTATTGAAAATATAAATTTAATGCGTCTGCCTTTGCAAGTTCTGCATGAAATGCATGTCTTCCGTAAATTGCATGAAGAAGCAATATAAAAATGCTTGAGTTCATTTCCGCGGTAACAGACTGCAACGTAATCTGAAATGTGAAGTTATAAAAAACCCCTTCATAGTCATTGTATTTTTAAGTCATGATCTTCATAAATTTACGTACATGTTAAGTAGTCTAAACTCCCATTTATTATGATATTAAAATGTCAGTAAAAATATATCAATACAGAAAACTTGAGCACAGAAGATATATCTGAGTGAATGGTAGAAATTCGTTTACTTTTAAGTAAAGGGTAACTGTTTCTGTTTTTAGAAAATAAAAAATGACGGGAGGCTGTCTTTTTCAAACAGCCGCTGATGTTAAAGGCTACTTTACTCGCGTGACTCTTTTCCGATTTTCAATTTTTTTGTAACTTCTGTTGTTACCCTTTATCTCTAAAATAAGACATTAGTTATGTTTTTAAAATATGTAGTTACCGACATAAAGAGGATCGCGTCACCAATTCATGGGTATTTTTGCCCAACTTTCCAACTCAGTAATCGCTGAACAACAATTCCAATTTTCAATTTTTTTTGTAACTTCTGTTGTTACCCTTTTTCTCCAAAATAAGACATTAGTTATGTTTTTAACATATGTACTTATCGAGATATAGAGAATCTTCCATACAACGTTTTCTGTGGCGCTTTGGCGTGTGAATCAAATTCCTTCCTGAGAACCCAATGGGAGGAACGTAGTCCTACATTAAAAGATATATATGTTCGAACTTCTGACGTCAGGAAAAAACCACATGTATGAAAGATTCAATAAATATATTAATTGCATGCTTTCTTAATTAGCGGCAAAACAAGGGCAAATTGCAGATTGTGTTGCTTTCCTTTGATAATACAGATGAAAGGAAATTCTCAACACTAGAAACAGTAGTTCGTAAGTTATCTTACCTTATGCTAAATTTGATTTAAGAGCAGGAAAGCCAGGGATGACAGTGGAGGGCTGGTGCATGTGAATGTATTATATTTGCTTGCTACAGATTTATGAATATTTTGAAAATACTGATTTTCTATGATAATTTAATATTTGTTGCATGTTGATTAGGTATCACCATTTCTGAATCGTGAATCAGAAGCAGATGCTTTCAGATTTACAGCACATTTGTTTCGAGACCTATCAGGGTTACTCATATTAAGATATTACAGATGCTTAAAAAAGCTACAAATATTATAAAAAGCAACAATCAGAAGAGATCTGTGTTTTTTAATAATTATTTTATATTTATTTTTTTACATAATTTCTGCTTTAACCAACTGCATAAAATAATCAATTCTGAAGTACTAAATCTTTAAATCTTTATTATTTTCTATAAACTGTAATTTACAAGACAAAATGAAAGTTTCTGAAAAACATATTTTTTAATTGAAAGACAATATAAACCAAAACTTTGTACAAATGTGCTGGAAAAATTGAGCTTTCGGTGACAGACATTCCTGAAACACGTTTTTTCCAACACTCTTTTTCTTATTAAACTAAATAGCTTTTTAAGTCAGGCAAAACCTCAGAGTTGCACGCATAGATTTCGGAGACGAAAGCAAAATGTGCGTGATCTGCCGCTGGCCGAAATAATTATCTTGCCCATCGTGTATTCTAAACCAATTTCAAAAAAAATCTACTTCTTTTTCTTTGTCTGTGTTCATTTTTTTAATGACTGTTCTTCAAAATAAAAGTAGAACAGTGTAGAGGACAATTTATAAGGGTGCGTCTTTTCGTATTTTTTATGTGGGATTGTGAATTTTTTTCCTTCTGGAGACAGCAACTATTTTAATGCAGTCTCTTGGACTAACTGTGAATTGTAGTTACGTAATTCAAGCAAAATGATTTATTTTCTTATACGCCCTATATCTTAAGTATGGAACTGAAAAATAAATAACATTTTTATTTTGTATTTTTAAAATCCCTAACTTAGAAAATTTTACATTTTTCATTTCTTTTTCACAATGCTACATAAACTTATTGAAGTGTTAGAAGAGAAAATGTTTGAGCACAAAGAGTAGATGTATATGGAATTAAATAATCTTTGCTTTAAATATAGAGTTTTGTTACACAAGATACTGATTAGTTATACTAAAAACTAAATATTTCCCAAATATACCAGTTACATTTAAATACTTAAGTAACTCATTCAGGCCTTTTTAATTGGGCGTAGTAAGACAACACAAAGTTTCTACCTTTCAGATAGTTTGAGTTATCAATGACTAAAGTTATTATCAATAAAAAATCGGAATTCTTGTACAGAGGTTTCAATATCCTTAATGAGTATGTTTAGATAAGTTTACTACAAATATCATGAGAAGCACTTTAAATTTAAAACATTTATAATTTTCGATTAATTGAACTTACTGTAAAATCTAAAGAAGGAAAAAATTAGCATTTTGAAGTTATCAAAAAATTTAATCATGGGAAAGTTGATATGTCGAATTTTTATTGATATTGAAAGAATAATATTCATAATATACATAAATTGTATCATATTAAACACTGATAAGAAGTTTTCATTTAATAATCACATAATCCACGTGCGTTTGCATGCTTATGAAGAAATTAATTCTCTCTCAGTAATGTAACATTCGGGAAAGATATTTTACAAATATGTTCAACCTTTTCCATTCAGTATCAATGAAAAAATGAAGCTGAAATACTTTCAAGATGAAATACATGTATGACACTTCAAGTTTTTACACAAAAATATTTTGGAAACTCTTCGCTAAAAAATGATGAATTTATGTATTATATTGTGTAGGGAGAAGAAAATGAAAGGTGGCAACGTAATTTTAATACAAGAGAAAATAATATATTCAAAAATATTATTCAAATCCCGAGATTTGGTAACAGGTTTACCATAATGCACAGTTCCAGAGAGATCTATATATTTTGTTCTTATTATAATTCTTAAAAAGTTCAGCATTTTGAAAAAATAACTTTCATAAAGAATCAAATATGTTAAAACGAATAAAAAATCATTAAATGGAAATAAATAATTATAAAACTATTCAACTCTAGTAAAATGAATAGTATACAATATTAAACGTGAAAGAACTCTTTCTCTTAATATAATTTCTTCAATTTCAAAAGTAGCAAGGTGGTGTTTTATTTATTTTTTTTTCATTCTAAACGGAGAACAGGTCTTTCCAACATTGAGGTCTGTTAGCATTCGTAAGATATGCTTTAATTTATGTTCTTTTTTTCTACAAGATTGCTGAAAATTTTCTGAAGTTCCACTAGAATTCTTTTTGAAATGTTAATAAAATAAAGAATAGGAGAAGGTGGTGTACCTAGGTCCCATTTTTACTTTTTAATTGGATAACTACTAAAAGAAAGGTAACAAAACAATTTTTCTTTCATATTTTAGGCCTTTATACACAACATATATTTTTGTACATTTTTTAAAAAAGTATTTCAGTGCATTATTTACAATTTAAAAAAAAGTGCAAATAGGACCAAGGTACACCATGGGTAGTGTACCTTGGACCAGCTATTTCTAGATTTAAAAAATCTAACCGAATAGTTTGAACATAAACATTTATTGGTATTTTAGCTACAGAAAAATGTTAATGAGCACTTTTACTTAATGAGGTCTTAGATTAGACCGAATATAAAATTATTACAGCGACAGTTTCATTCCTAAGAGTAGGCTTAACCAACATTGTAATTAGACAAGTCAATTCCAAATGTTAATTTCCGAAGCTGCCTTTCAGATCCTCCAGTCCATCACATTTTTCCACAACATAAGTGGTAGACCATGTAGTGGTCATGTACCAAGGTACACCACTTGGCTATTTCATGGAAAATGGCTGACTACTAAATTGAGGTCAGACTAACACATGTTGTTATAGCTAAAACTGTGCTTTATAAGTTAGGCATTTTACTATAAAGTAATTTATGTATGTTTAGGAACTATTAACACAAAATTTAACAGGAAAAAAAATTAGTTTTGATGGGTCAATTTCCTTTTTCAGGATTCATTCATTCAAATGAGCACCTTGACAAATAAGTTCAGGTACACTGGGACCTCTGGTGGCAATTGTACAAAATACATATAACATTTTCTATACATCTATACAGATGGCACTAAAATTGGCATAGGTTCAAGGTACACCACCTTCCCCTACTTTAAATGTATAAAATTATCTTTTCTTAGAAGCTGTATGCATAAATCCTATACGATCTGTAGAGCATATTTTAGATATTTTACAATGCTTCATATTTTATCAACATTTAAACCTAAATGGTACAAGTTTTTGAAACTGTTAACGGTTTTTAGAATAGTATTCATATTTTTTGCTTATAAAATTTTTCTTTCAAAAACCCAAAATAAAACATTGTGCTTATCTTTTTATACGGAAAAAATAAGATGTTTAGTTGATTCATTTATATACATTCATTAATATTTATTAATAAAATATTCACAGTGAAAATATTTTAATCAGTTCTCAATAAATTTAAAAGACTGTAAAAATTTTATGGGCATTCACTCTCTTGGACAACAATTTTATTTTATATTGTTTGATACTCTATACTATACTCCCTAATAAGAAATAATTCGTAAATATTCATCATCCGATCATACCATCACAACAGAATATTTTTATTGAATTAATTGAACCATTTACACAGTAACAAATTAAATCTTTTTGAGTATTTTTATTAAGGTAATTTCGAAAAGAATAGTTTAAGCTTCAAATTGATTGAAATCTTGAAATGTTACTAGAAATATTTAGTTTAAAATAGCATCTGACACATACCCTTTGCAAGAATTGTTCAATAATTCTGTTATTAAAAAATTGCAACGAAGTTAAAATACTTAACTATGCTCTAAGAAACAGGAGCTCGTTTAAAAAGCAATAAAGTTGTGCCTTCTTTCATATTTTAGTTTCGCCTCAAAAAAATGTTGCGAAGCTTCAGCAACGTTTTGTAGAAAGGTATTTTAAAACCGGATTTGCTTTACAGCTTCCTTAATGTTCAGGATTTACGTGAATGTAAAATGCTGGCGGTGAAGTTTTTCAGCAAAAAGTGGATTAAAACTCCCGTCACATAAGTATGTGCTTTATTTTATGATAATTATGCAGCATCATTTCTAACCTTTTATTCATAATTTTTTCAAATATTTCCTTTCTTCCATTTTAAGTCAACTCATTTAATGGGAGAGAGTGTGCTTTCGTGTAATTAAACGCGGGACATAAATCTCTTTGAATGGAGTTTCTTTATGAAGGTTAATAAGAGATCCCCAACTTTGAAAACGTGTTTTTACTATAAAATTGTTTTGCTGTTTTAGAAAAGGACTTCGCATTTGTTTGTAACGTTACCGCTGTATTCACATGGCAGAACCAAGTGTAATATATTAAAAGAAGGTTTCAAATTTTGATGAATGCGAAAGCAATGAAAAAAGTTTTTTCAAAGTAATTTGTAATATTCAAAAGTACAATATACATTGTATAGCTCTAATACTCCAGACGTTAGAATCAAATGCAATGCAATGCGCTTTATAATATAGTCTTTAGATTCTTGCATTTTCAGAACTACTACATATATGATGCTGCAGGTGAATTTAAAAGCGTCACAAGATACATAAGTTTATGGACAACTGCAACAATTAAATGTAAAATGAAAGCACAAAATTTCCAGGCTCTTCTGGAACGGCTAAAATTAACTTCACCATACCTTTATCGGAAAAACAAATGTTCGGTTCATGAAAATGGACTTCTGGAAAAATCGTGCTTTATTTTCTCGTTTGCTTCTCTATTCCTCTGAAATGTCTCTTTTCCTCATAAAATTTCCTATTTACTCAAAATTATTCATTAGATTGCTAAATTTGAAGGAATGAAACGGGTAGTAAGACGTTACTTCGTAACTATTAGTATTTTTGGAAAACCCTTGCCAGTGAATACGCGTTGTTCGCCAATCCATGCCCATCTTTAAAAGAATAAATAATAACATTTTGTCTACAGAGGGTGCCTATTCCTGTTCTTTTCTTTAGCAGAAAATTTACTGATGCCTAAATACCAAAATAAACAATTGCTCCGCTGATCTCTAAACATATTTTAATCAACCAAAATAAATTTGAATTATAGATATATTTTAACATTATATAAATTGGAAATGTATTTCCAATACAAGCCACAGGAAACAATTCCATTTACCAAAGAATTCGAATTTGCCATGTTCCACTATATTGAGTTATAATCTTTCTTTTCAATAGGTTGTACGCACAAAAAGATTTTAATTGAAGAAAGAAAAAACAAAACTGTCTGATTTCGGAAAAATTATTTTAATGGCTTAATAAATTAGTTTTGGTAAGGAGTCCAAAATCAGGTTTGTTGTTGAAGAAAAATAGAGTCTTGGCGTAAAGAATGTGAAACATGACAGAGAATCAGTTCATTATCAAAAATAAAACCTTACAGTATGAGATTCAATGATATTAGCAAGACTAAACATTACGATGCTATGACGATTAATATATTTTTATGAAAGCATTACTAGAAAAAGAATAGTTATAGTGGGAAAGAATAGTTTCATAGTTGGTTTGTTTCTTATTTAGTTATTTTATTATTCATTTGGGAATTTGCACTGTTGCATTCTGTTATCATCAGTTTTATACACACAGTCTGAGATGATGGGAATCGAAATTTTGAATTTAATTCGACAAAATAGTATTGCAGGATTACATTTTTGTTATGTATAATATATAAGAACCGGCTCTTTGATGAGACGTCGTCATCTTCTTTCAGTTTATTTCTTATTTTAACGCCCTCATTTTAAAGGTTTCGTTGGGAAAGAGCCATGTAATTCTGAATAGTAATCAGATAGATGTTCATAAATGCTTGGCCAGCTTCTAATAGCTGAAACTTATACTCTGAAGTCCCAAACTTCCACTCCATACCAACTCCAACATAAGACGTTTGACATACCACAAATTTCATGCGCATCAACCTACACACGTACAGAATTGGTGCCTAAAACAGTTACATTCCGGGAAACTCTGACACCGAGTAATGCGCAGTCTTCTCTCAGGCTAAAAATTACAGCATCTGTTCCTAATACGCGATATTCTTCAAAATGAAGTCTTCGCATGACATCAAATCGGAATGCGCACCAAGAGTCTTTAAGCTTGATGAAACAGGAACTAAATCTAACAATGCAATATCATTTTGTTATATAGAATTTATTATTAATGGAAGATAGCATACATTTGTAAGCTTGATTTATGGGTTTACTTTCAAACCACATATGGCTTCCATATATTACCGAGAATACTTCCTGATATTTACTAACTATTCCGTAAAGATAACAATCTTTTTGCTGTTTTACTGAAAGGTTTCTTTTGTTCAAAAACTTACCTGTCTGTGATTAGTTTTCTGCGTTTCAAGCATGACTCGTTTGTCCATTTAACATTGCCAAAACTATCACTCTGAAAATCGTGGCAAAATTCTTAATATGTGTTGCCAGGAAGACCTACATAGTTTGCCCTCTTTCCACCTGTACGTGACGAGCAAACCTAGTAGTTCATCGACTTATGAAAATTATGGCGTCTACACGTTTTATATTCACTCATGTCACACAATTTTTGTCTGTGTTGGTATTAAAGTAATGAAATGCACCATTAAGGATTATTAGGGGGACTTGTATGTTTTATGTACACAGATGGAAAAAAATTATAGTTTAAAAAGCATGACACCGAAAATATAGCTTAATGTGAATTCAGTGAGCAATAATTTATTTAAAATGACGATTTTGCTAAATATTACATAGATTATGCATAAAGTTTTGCATTACAAAAAATAATAATTATCTGTTTCCACACAAAAAACATCATTGGTAGCCTCAAGATACGACAGATGGCTGGTAAGACGCAATACAAGTGATTGAACTTTCTAATAAGTAGCGGTACAAAAACAGCAAGTACAAGCAAAATAAGCGAAGTAGTCTGGGAGCTGAGAAACCCGTATTCCGCATACATCATGTGCTTCTTATTAATGAAAAAGATTATGAAGAAAGTCTGAGAAGTAAGAAAACCTGAGGCATGACGTCATCAACTTTGGCACTCTTAGGATGACTTCTCATGTGGAATAATTGTCGGTAGTTTCTTTTATTTATTGTCAGTTGCAAGAGATCCCCAGTAGTACAAATAAGAAACAAAGCACATTAATCATTAGTCGTAAATGAACATGAAGATTTCAAAGAGAGGCGTCACAGCTGACAGAAATCAGAAATTTGCCTCTTAAATATCTGCGTAGAATATTCTAAGATGTTGTTAAGTCGCTAACAATTGCGACCTATAGTTCGCTATATTGTGACAGTTTGAAAGTACTATGCTAACCTAAGTCTTCCGTGATAAACTAGCTTGAAGACGAGGTGTCTGTTCTGCCGAATATATTCACAACTTTCCGAAATTTTGCCCAACTAAAGGTCTATAGCCTAAATATGGATACTTGGTCACGTTTGCGGTTAAATCATGCCGATGGAAAAAAAATTGGAAAGAGTGGCTTCAGCAAAAGTCAATTTTGTATTTCTGTTTGTCATATGACATCTCGATTTATACGATTGTACCACTTTGGCAACTTACATAAATTTCGGAACTTAGTTTAATTATATTAATGTCCCGTTTCGAAGCAACAATAAGACTATTTTGGGACGGACCTCGTAATTTGGAACCGCGGTCAGATGACGAGGACAACACTTGAGCTGGAAACACACTCTCCAAGCTTCCGCACTACACAAGCAGAAAGGCGTTTGACCCTTACGTATGGACGTATGAAACAGGACCAATATACGACGGATCTTCGGTGGAATCGGTTTTCGAACCTGGAAACCTCCGGCCCTTAGATCTTACCGCCAGGTCACCATGGCCTTAAATTTCGGAGCTACTGCTGCATATATATATATATAACGTATCCGTGGTTGTAGTCGTTGAAAATAAACAGGCCGAGCAAATAACTACCTCTCATTTTATTATCAATAGGAAAGTGGTGGATATACGTGCATCTCCGTTTAGGTTACAAGCGAAAGTGAACAACAAAATCCCTGTATTCTTTCGGATAAGGGAATAACATATTGACACGTGATCAAAGTGAAGGGAATATTGGGTATTTTTAATAAGTTACGTAGGCGTTTCAGGGAAAAAGTCTGGTGCCAAAGAGAAGGCCGTCATTATTTTCTGTGGGCACGTGAAAGCGATTAAATATTCTTTTAGTAATAAATATGCCAAAATGAGAGATTTAATATACCTCCAGTGCGGGAAAAGAACGAAACTGGAGTTTTAGAAAAGTGATTTTGGAATACTTTAAGATTTTAAAATATATAATATTAGAATTTGGAATAAATATAATTAAGTGAGATTATTACATATATATATATAGTAAATAAAAACATCAAATATCAATTCAGAATTCTACACAAACTACACTAAATTTGCAATATACATAATTATTAGAATTAAATTATCCCATCCATAATCATACATTCAAGATACAAAAAAACTTGACATAAAACTATTAGCACTAACAATTAACCAAACTTGAAAAAGACAATGCTTATTTGAAATTCCAACAATCAAAATGGCTAATTAGCCTGGGGACTAGTTCGTCGTGTTAATCTAGATTTCTGGCGCCAACCCTCCACGAAACCAATTGTTGGACAATAGAAAAGGGGAATATGTCCCAAAATCATCACGATAAGCATAAAAATAGAGAAAATATAATGTTGCAGCTGGCTAAGTGCTCTCTCCCCCATTTCTGATAATGGGTTCACCACCCCGTCTTTGGTGGCGCATGCGCCTTAGGGGCGAGGAGGAGTTCGTTGGGCGAGCGTAAGCTAAGCGTTGGATGTTACACATAAATAGTGTAAATTTCTGTTGTTATGTTATTAAACATATTTAAGAGCCTATAATCAGCCTATTTATTTTCTGCATCCTGGAATTTCTACGGTGGCGATAAGTATTAAGTGTATGCCACAATAATATGCATATATATGCAAAACAGATTATCACAAAGATCAAAGACTTACAAAATGAACCAGAGCGGAAAAAAAATACAGAAATTAATAACTGAACTAAAGAAAAACTAATTAAAAATCGAAGGAGGAAATGTGAGGAAAGGGTTACACTATGGTAAACATAAATTTGCAATTGAAAGTCCTTCAACTAACTCAGTGAATGTGCCAATGCAGAAGTGCATCCGAGTAGTGAGAAATATTAAAAAATATACAAAACTATTTTAGAAAAAGAGAGAACAATCAAATAATAAACAAAACGCTAACGGGTCATTCTCATGAAAAAAGTACAAATAGCTAAAAAAATTTTATTTTACAAAAGTATGTAAAAAAAATCTTAAAAATTGCATGGATGTTTCCATTTAAGCTTAATAAATAACCTTATATTAGTGGTCAAGTTTTCTGTTTTATTTTTCACTTTTTTTTTAGTTTTGAAATTTTTGGCCTGTCTACGAAGGAGACATGATAGTCAACGGAACTTTTACATTATAAACGAAAGCATAATTGACTAATTATTGGGCAGATTTACAGATTTATTTCTTATAATTAAACAATAAAATAAGTTTTTAAAAACTAGTGCAAGAAAACTTAACATTTTAAAATAAATAACACTTTTTAAATAATAACACTGACTGTGCATTAGTTAAATAATATTTACAAACAATTTAAAATAAATGAAAGTCAACATTTTGCAGGAAAGTAATCAATTATATACTAGATTAAGGAATATTATATATTTATTTAATTATAAACAATCTAGTAAGTCTCGGATTAAGTTTTTTCTACTCTCTTCTCTTCTGAATTTGAGAGTTTGACTACTTTATCTTTATATTTTTTGATATTCCCATTTCTTCTAAAAATAAATTTAGCTATTAAAATGTTTTTTATACATTATTGGAGTTTTAATATTATAAATATTCTATATGAATTGTTTATCTTAATTGTTTTTGAGAATATGATTTTAATTTTTATTTTTTAAAAATTACAAAAGAAAATCACTAAATTTCATAAAAAAAATACCTACCAAAGAACTTTTAATTGATATTATTTTAATTTTGTCTCTTTCATTGACAATGCCATCCTCTCTATGGAGATGCTGTGTACACGGAGAGGAATTCCAAGGAGGAGACAAAAACTAAATTTTGAATTTTTAAGTGCTTTGGTTTTTACGTGGCTAAAGTGGTACACTTATTTTTAGTAAATTCGATATTAAACCTATCAAGATTTTGTATTTTAATTATAAATTAGAATTTATGATGTCCACGGAGTGGATGCTGAGAACTTTACCAAGCTCATTTTAGTTTAGACCTTAACTAGAGACTTTAAACTATTTAATACTGAAAAAAAAATACAATTTTTTAAAAAATTGCTTGAGTTTCAGTAAATATTATTTTGAATTTCATGTGTAGGGACGTCCACGGAGGGGACTTTTGTCTTATATTCATTGAAAAATGAAAGTTAATCAGTAAAACTATTTTAGTAGAAACGTATTGAATAGCTTTGTTAAAACTTTCTGCATATGAACAAAAATATTAGGACATTTGTTGCACCTTCTAATTTTTATCACCGGGACTGTAAAAAGCGCCTTTTTGTGTGAATGACCCTAACATACAGGATGCGTTGTCAACAGGGAAATCCGGTACGAGCGTGGAAAAAAATTATTTTTCTGTGTTTTCTACACAAACTTAAGCCTAAATGCTGAAAAAGTTTGCTTCCCTGGAACACCGAAAAGATTTCACGTGTATGGAAAGAAAACAACTCCAGAAAAACCAAATATTCAAAGGAAATCACCCAATTTTGTTTTACAAAAATGAAGAAAAATTTCTCTAAACTCAGTCAAAAAAACAGGACCGCATAAAAAAATAATAAATAGGTAGTATAATTAAACAGAGAACATTGCCCTAGATAAATAAACTAACTTTTAACTGCTTAATAGTCTCGCTAACCTCCGCAACTATTGCTTCAGCAATTTTGAGCGTGCATGCATCAAGATCATACGTTTTTTATGCAAGTTTTGAGAATTTTTTCATCATTTTTGTTTTAAATGGGTGATTTCCTTTTAATATTTGGTTTTTCTGACATTGCTTTGTTGTTTTTCCAGACACGTGAAGTGTTTTCGATGTTCCAGAGAACCAAACTTTTTTCAGCATTTAGGCTTAAGTTTGTGTAGAAAACACAGAAAAATAATTTTTTTCCACGCTCGCACCGGATTTTCCTGTTGACTACGCATGTATGTTAGCTTTTTGCTTATTATTTGTTTGTTCTCTCTTTTTCTAAAATGGTGTTGTATATTTTTAATACTTATATATGTACTTGCTTTCAGTGTGCTTCTTTCTTATTCGTTATTAATATTGTCTTCGTCAAATTAGGAGATAAGTTAGAATTTTATCCGAAAGAGCTTAAGTCATTGAGTAATTCGAAGGAAATACTGTACAGAATATGTTTAACCTAGAAAATGCACGGCACACTTAAAACGTCAACCATCAACATGATAAAATTGAATATGGTGTCATTTCGAGTACTAAAAAATTTAATAAGCTTAGAGAAAAAAATTAGGATTTTTATTAGAGAAATGGCATATATAAGTATAAATAATAAAAATATACAAAACATGTCAAATTTAAAAGGAAACAAAAGCCGAAAAGGCAGTCTATAATTTCATAATTTAAGGTCGGAATAAAATAAAATCTACATATTCACAAGCTTAGTATCATTTTGAAAAAGGAAAAAAACAGTATGGGGAAGAACACGTATAAAGGTAACCATAAGTACAGTCACCCCGACCTGCCTAGGCATACGGGAAATCTGAATGACAGTCGTTGCAATAGAAACAAGTACTGAGGTTGGGTCCTAATGGCCAACACAGCCTCACGGCCCTACCCCCCCCCCGTAGGAGGTACGTACTATCACTGGAGGAGGGACTGAAAGCCTTCCCCATTTATGTAACCCTAGGCGGGCGAGTTCCTTCATATGAAACTTGAGCAACTCATCCACATTTCATGGTGCCCACATCAGTAGGGTAAACGTATAAAGGTAAAATAGCTTGCATCCTGAAAAATCTGACATCTTTTGTCTGCAATAACATTTCTTGCGTTGTGTCGTAGGAAACCTCCGAATTGCTCGCAATAATTACTCTCAAAATTGACCCGGATAAATCTTAGTTGCTTCTGATCTTACAGAAAAAAATATACTTTTACATCAGTATGAATAATTACTCATAACGATAAATAATTCCGAAACGTTACATGAAATTATTTCATAACCGAATTTTTTGGTGTTTCTGAGCCTGACTGATAAATATTTGTTTTACTCAAATGCAAAAGATTTATTGAAATTTGCCTTCAAACTGGAATCGCGCTGATTCTTAAATACCTTTCTTTTCATAACGTTAGAACCCGATTCTATGTTTCGACGAAAATGCAAATGGTTGTATGCCAATAATATATAACCTACAAAACGTATTTGAAATTCCGTTATACAGTTTAATTCTCTCAATTATTTTTGATGTGATGCAGAATCACCTAAATTTTATTAATGATTAGGAATAAGTAATAACACTCCTTAAAATTATTAATTTAAAATAAAATGTTACGAATTATGATTATTTTAATTCACGTTACATCTGAATTAAATGTCAAAGGTAATTGCGTGCATGGTATCTAACTGCATGTTGTCTTAAGATTCACGTGCATCATATGAGCAGGAATAAACTCCCTTACAAACTTTAAAATTGAAACTTCAGAAAGGGCTACATTTTCACTAAAAGTTTCGTTACACACTATTTTAACAGTTGGCTTGTAAAGGTTTTAGCTGTAGTCACCGAAGTTGACATAGTGCTGCTGTGACTTATGCCACGTTGTCTAGCGTAACTAGCCAGTGTCTATAATGATATGGCTTACAATAAAAGAAAAGTGAGACAATTTCTATTGATCAAAGCAACCCGGATCACCTAAGTAGCTCTTGAGGTGGAAGTCTGACTATGCTCCAATATATGGGGATTATTATTATTTTTATTCCACCCGGAGGGAGCCGACCAGATAAAGTTTACGGTTATACATAGCCCTTTCGGCGTAAAGAAGAATTACAGATAGGAGGGGATGAGTAAAAATTAAAAACAACAATTAACACCCAAAGTATACTGAAAAAGTCTGCAATGAATGTCTTAATGGCTGATGGATGGGAAAAAATTCTTCCTTAATCAATGATGATATCATGCCTTCGTTCATGTAGGACCCTCATAATATTCATGAGTCGTGCCAGGGACCTTTTGTTTTGAGCAATAGTTTCACAACAGGTCGATTGTTTTTCAGCACTGGGCTTGATGAATTGAAAGGGTTTTGTTCACTGAGCAGTCTGTTGCGTAGTAGTTGCGTTATCGCCTCAAACGCAACGACCGTGTGAACATAAACTGAAATATGTGGGGATAGATAGACTTCCTGGATAATTTTTCAGGGGTTACTAATAACTTTTTCTGTTTCGGTTGGGAAAAATTAGAAAAACTTACAAAGACTAGCGTAACAGAAGCGACTAGTCTGTTGCTTAAGTGCACATCGGGCTACTAGTTTCTGAATAACCACCATTATTCAAAAACTATTAGGCCGATGTGAACTTGAGCAACAAATTGGAAGGAATAAAAGAGGAAATTTAAAAGTCATATTATTTTATTTAACTTTACTTGTTTTATGTTTGTAAGGATTGAAATTTGTGATCTATATTTCACTCACTTTCTCATGGGCTAGAGTTTTGAAATTTTATCCGCTTATGTGTTCTCACAATACACTGTTTTAATATTTTCAAAACTGAATTATCAGTTAATTTAATTTAAATTTGGTTCCTTATGTGTGGTACCACCTGGCAGTGAATTTGAGAAAAAACTGATTTCAACATTCCATAATATTTATAATAATGAATTATAAATCAAAGGCAAAAATAGAAAATAATAAAAATAATTTCCTCCTTTTAGTTCACTCACAAAAGTGTGTTTTCAAAATATGTTTTTATTAAATTTATTTATAAATACCATCTTAAACGACCATTAACTTCTCTGCAACCGAAAGCATATGGAAGACTTTTTTTCAAAATAATTAGATCTAAGCAGTCATGTATATTGTTAATACTTTGCTTAGTTCTCAAAGATTAAAATCACTAGAATAGGTTAATATATACCTATATGCTTTTTTGAAATGGAATGCGGCATTGGTTTTACAGCTTTTACGGATGTTTTAAATATTGTGGTCTGAATACTTAATATCGTATTTAAACAGTGGCGTTGGAATTATTCAGTATCAGTCAAATGAAATGTGAGAGTATCGCTAAAAGTATAATATTGTCCTGACACAGAATGATACACACAAAAATTAAACGGAACTGAAAATTCACTGAATTTTCAACTGAAACTGAAAATTCATTGGTTTATTATCATGCAACTATCGCATTACATTTAAAAATAATATGACCAATAATTTAATAAAAAATTTCTAACAGTAATTGAAAGAAAAATGGATTATAAATATCTTTATAGACTACATCATCTCGGTACTGAGTATATGCAGTTATCTTCATACAAAATGTGAAGAATCATTAGTCAACCACAAAAATTCCTCGATTATGTAATAGAGACTTGAACATAGTGATACAATATAATGCAGTTTCGTTTCCTGTGTACCAAATGAGGCATGGGTATAACGTTCTTTGGTAAAATATTTCAGATTTTAAATTCCAATGCAAAACATTCTTGCTGGATTTATCAGCAAAATCTACATTTTAGCAATTCAACGTCTAAGTACTCTTTGCTAACCTCAATACTCAAAAATGAGGAAGTTATGCAGCGTGGTATAAAACCAGCAAAGTACAATCCGTATTATGTAAATAGGCAGGAAGAGGTACAATTTATATCCAAACTGCACGATATAAAGCGGTCTGGTAGAAATGTAGCCCATTTTCAGGCAGTTATTTGAAAAGGCAATAGATGCTTTAACTGGAAGCTTTTCCTCTTCCGGTATCGCATGTCGGAGGACGCTTGAGAATACAAATAGTGAAATAACCTAATTTTTGTTCACTTACATGAAAAGGAAAAATTAAAATAACCGGATAGTTAAAAAAGAATCTTTCTTCTAAGGATACTAGAAAAATATAGAATTACCCATTTCTTTCGAAAAGACTTCACCGACAACATTATGTCAATTAAATTTTCACCTCACGTATCATGCTTCCTTTGTTTTATTTGAGATTATGGTCGAAAAAATTGTATTTCTCCGTAATTTCATGATGTGATTCACTGCTGCTTTTTTATTTATACTTTTCTTCTACTCCCATTCTTTTTCCGAAGTAGTGCATGCATCGTGGATAATCCATTTTGCATTTCTTTCTTTAACCATTTAGAATTATCGAGAAATTTTTCCTTAGGGCATATTTATTTTTCTTGATTTTAGGGATATTGTTAAAAATTTACCATAAAAGAACAGTAGAAAAAAATGTTTTTTCGAAAAATTCGGACATAATTATAGATTATGGCTTGGGATATTCAGTAGCTCTTAATTGTAATTTGTTCAAATTCTTCTTCATTTTAACATGATTTTTTAAATTCTTATTTACTTGAATATATTTCTTCGCTCCTAACCTGGAGAAAATTCATTTCCGTAACTTAGTCTTTAACATGCTGTCTTAACTTAGTCTTTAACCACAGTAGCTCAATCTTTATACCACTCTGTACAGAGACATTAGACTACTGAAGTTGACAATAGTGTAAAACTAAAGTTTGTGATGATGCATCACTATCACCCAGCTAAATAAACCTGAATATGATCTTGATGTACTTAAAATTAATTCATTCCGTTGAAAAGAATTTAATGGAAATTAGACTAAAAGCAGCAATCGAAGTTTTATGTAGTGGAACTTTATATTTAGAATGAAAGTTGCTTAATTTCGCAAAATTCTTTCGGTGCTCTTAAGTTACTATCGATGATCTGGTCACTCGTAGTTTTCTGCATACTACTAAAAGAAGTTGTCTCTGACTACTGTATGACGAGTCAAAAATGAATATTCAAAAACAACCGAAGTGTTCTTGAAATCGGATTTGCATTTTTCAAAAATATCTGTCTGTCTGAGTGTATTATGCTCTTGAAAGATTAATTCCTCTAAACATTCTTATATATACAGGGTGTCCACTACAGTCCTTCTACCCCACATTAACTTGAGAACAGCAACAACTATTGCCACAAACTTGGTGTCTAGGTATAGAAAATTGACCACGAGCTACACGGTGAGATCGGTTACAGCGCCACCTGGCGGCAAACAACGGAATTAGTTTTCCTATCTCAAAAACTGTACAAGATACGTGAAAAAAGTCAATTGCAAAATTGTATAGTGCCTTCGATTTCGTACGAAAAGAAACCCTGATCGCAATGATGCTAAAAAAAACGTGTAAAACGCGCATTTGTTTGGTAGCGATTTTCAACACTCTTACGCCAGAAAAGCGTTAGAAAGAAAACAGAACAATTAGTTATCAGAAGGTACATTTATTTTCGGCTACTTATTAGTTTATTTATCGACTACGCCATTGGGTAGACGTTTATTGTTCAAAAGATGATCTTTCCGCCTGTTGTCGCTAGTTGTTATGCCACAGGTCTTTTCGTATTAATTCGAAGACGCTATACAATTTCGTAATTGACTTTTTCCCGCATCTTGTACCGTTTTCGAGATGGGAACGCTAACTCCGTTGTTTGCCTCCAATTGGCGCTGTAACCGATCTCACCGTGTAGTGCATGGTCTTTTTACTATACCTAGACACCAAGTTTGTGGCAATAGTGGTCGCCGCTCTCAAGTTAATATGGGGTAGAAGAACTTTAGTGTACACCCTGTATATTCCCAGCTGTATGTGAATAAAATTTCAGTTCTTTGTATGGCAGAGAAGAATTCATTGTTGCAAACATTTACTTTTATTTTTCAAGGGAATTTTATTGTTAAATTATAAATAAAAGTTCTTAAAAATAATCAAGATATTTTGTATGTCAATGAGATAAAAATAATAAATTACAGACAATAATGCATAGTTGTAATATGAACTAGACCGTTTTTAATTCTTATGTGCTGATGCTAATTTGATCCTTTAAGCCTAATAAAAATTTTTAAGTTTCGAAAATAAGTTTTTATTCAATAAGGTTATAACCTTATTGACAATATATTATAACCTATTATAATATATTATAACCTATTATAATATATTATAACCTATTATAATATATTATAACCTTATTGACTATAGAATAAGTTGTTTTCACCTAGAGATTTTGAATTCAGAACTACATCATTCATCAGAGCAAGTCAGAAAATTCACCTATGCACTTTTAATAATTTCCATGTCTTGATGATATAATTTTTAAGCATCTTGTTCTTTTTCTATTCTTGAAGGCTGAAATAAAATGCAGACAAAATCATCATTAGTTGGAAACTCACTCTGTCAATTTTAAATAGATAGGATATTAATTTTTTTATATTTTTTAAATGGTATACATGAAAAGAATTATATCATTTTTTATGTTTCTTTATTGAATATAAATTTAGTGCAGATAGCATTTGTACGGATTTAAAAGATTTTAATGAAATTGTTTGCATTATTTTATTTTTTATTTTATTTTTAAAGAAAAGCATACTACAAAGATAACTCCATTTACAGAGTGCAATGAACAACAAACACACAAAGAACAAAATCTCAATGATTGAATCATAAAGATATTAAAAAACGCATTAGAAAAAAAGTTGAATACAGAGAATATTAAAGTTCAAAACACAAAACCATAAAAAAATTTGCAAACGCATAAATAATTAAAACGAAAACACGCAATCACAAAAGCATTAAAAGACACACTAGGATGGTGATTCATTATGCGATATACTTAGTAAACTTTTAAATATTCCCTATCTATAGATTTTAAGGGATCATTTTCTCAACTGCTTTTCAATACTTTATATCCTCCCAACATGTATATTTTCATAAAACCATATTTCTAATTCATAATTGTTAAATTTTAAAAACAATACTATGGTTCTTATGTCCAGAAAATGCGAAATTCCCCACATATACAAAGACGATCGTAACAAATTTCATTTCGTACTATCATTGTTCAAAAATACATTTTATTAACTGAAAAGACGTCACACAAATTAGTCATCACTTGCATATACACAATTGTTAAAACATTAGTCATAAAAGCATTGTGTATTTGTAAGTGTGTCGGTAATTATAATTATTGTAATCCTTTCCGCTTTAACTAAATGTTTATGAATTAATGATGCAGCACGTTTTGAAATCATTTTGCTATTCGTATACACAATATTTGTACTATGAAGCCCATGAAGGAAAATTCTATTCTACGTCAATCAGCATTTTGGGTAGGCATCATATGTACTAACTTTTATTGTCACTAAATTAAGAAATCATATTATTTTTGGAATAGAGAATTTCCTTATAAAAGGGGAATATGTGTGCCGTATCATATACTCAGAACTCAGAGGTTGTTTTCTGCTTGCCTTGACTCACAACGCAGTGAAATGAGCTTTACAGAATACATTTGCTAGGACTGTCAGTTGACGCAAAATATGTTTTGAACAAGTTTGTGTCAATAAACAGACTTCATATCGACTCGTACTACTTTTGTTAAACATATTCTTCAGATAGAGATAATTTTTTGCGTCAATAATTCTTCACAGAACAAAATTCGTCCGTCTTTATTCCATCATTTATTCATAAAAAATTAAGAAATCAGATCATTTTAGAAATTCATTCCCCTTAAAAAAATTAAAGAAAAGAGCAGTATTTCCCGCTCTCAGTAGTACCCTCTGGCTGATTTCTCCTTCTTTTGAGTCATAACGCAGTAAAATTAGTTTTACAGATTTCTCAAAGTTGATATAACATGCAAATTCTGAATGCTTCCGTATTAAAAAACCTTAAAATCGACAAATATATATTTTTTTATTTTTGCATATTCTTCAGACAGATTATTTTTTAAATTTATAATTCATTAAGGATAAAAATTCTTAAGCAACATACTGACATTTATGGGACAATTATTGCATTCCTACCTAATTAGCCTCGTGTTAGTTTTTAAAATTATTTAAAGGCTTTCCTTTGCAATTTTGCTTGTGTTGTCAAAATACAGCACCGTCACATACTCCAGCCAAGAAACAGATACTTCCAAATATTCACCTCCTGCAACCAGAAATTCCATGAATACCCAGTTGAGCAGCAGAGAACACTAGCTTAAGAACAGCAACCAGCCACCACCAATTCTTCCGTAATTCATTCGAAAAATTCACCCTTCCCATCACTGCCAACCCTGGAGTAACAATTCTAGCGATCCCTAAGTATAAATAACAAGACAGTACAAAAAACCAGTCCCATAATTTTTAGGATGGTTGCGACAATAATCATCAATATAACCGGTTGTAATACATTATTCAATTCTTCTTTATCGTAGCATCGAACAACACTAACAACCCCGAATCATGGCGCTGCAACTGTATGAAACATTGTAACTAAAGGAAACATTCTACCCTTTCACTGCACTCACGTGATAACTCCTCCTGTATATATTTTATATTATACTCGGATTGTAACCTTCTATGTACTTTTCATTTTATTCTTCTTTGTTCATCATGTATAATTATGTTCCCTTTTATGTGTTTTTATATCTCATGATGGTTTTTTTTTTTTGCTTTTGCTTTTCAATAAAGTTTCACACAGACTCATCCAACTGACAGGGAGCAATTTAGGCTCCGAGTTCGGGGGTATGCTGTGATGTTATGTGTATTAAATTTGCTTTATTTTTAAAAAACGTACCATGAAACTTTAAATTTTATTCATTTTCATTTTTCTCGTTCAAATTCACGTGATACCACACCGCTTGCGCCGTCGCATTTTTAGCTCAAAATTATTAACATTCAGTACAATAAAGTGAGAATGCAATTAAATAATTGAATAGAAATGTGGGGTTAGAAAAGTAGTTAATTTTTATTTATATCAATATGCTAAATATAACAATTAAGCAGCCACTTCTTTAAAACATATGAAATCGTTCATGAAATTGTCTATTATAGAATTATAGGTTAACCACTATAAATTTTAACAACAACACTATTGAAAATTATGATACAGTTGCATAGTTTTACAGATACATATTCATGAAATCAGAAAATATTTTATTTTCCCATATTGTAAAACCAGATTTCAGTTCAATGGGATTTGGTTAAAATTAATTTAGTACAATGATAAATTAATTCAATGTGCAAAGTACCTCTTAATAATATACAATGATATAAAATTAATTCAGTCGTCTATGCAATGATTGATGCGAGTTTAGATTTGTTAATTTTTAACTAATCAACAATACACATTTTTAACTTGAAGTGTTTAACAATTGTTTAACTATAATGATGATATATTGTGGTGGGTTTTACATCAGCTTTGAGATAATATGAAACTCAAAACTGATAGTCTTCAAATATATAATTAATCCCTGCTTTTGATTTAAATAATGAATATAAATAAGGTTAAATAAAGAAAAACGAAGTAAAATTCAGTGCTCCTGAAAAGATTGTTTTCGCAGAAAAAAAAAAGACAAATTCGCTAGGAAATTTAAAAGCCCTCCCCCCCTTTTAAATAAGAGTTCCTGGCAAATAAGCTGTCAGAAGCTTTTTTCTTCCAACAAATTCCTGCTCTTTCTGTTGTATCTAATCCGTAGTCTAATAAAATATACTACATTGCCTTGCAACTGCATACGCAGTTCGAAATCATGTTGTTTGAGATGCCATTGTGAAGTGTGACGGCTAGCTGTCCTTTATATAAAGCTCAATAAATTTAGAATGTACTATGATTTTATTCGTAATGAAAATGTCAGAATACCACAATTTAAGCCCTTTTAATTGAGGTTTAGCTCGCTTATTATCCGTTATTGTATTATTCGAAGCATAAAGGCTAGAGAATATCGTGATTTAAGCCATTTTGAATGAGACAACAGGCATGTGATTTTCAGCGCATTATGCGTTATAAAGCGAAGGGATAACAGGGCTTTGGATTATCTGAAAGTGGTTTCATATTATATGCTAGAGAAACAAGTTACTCCATCAACACGAAATTTGCATCGTAATATACAACCAAGAGAAACTCCATCCACGTTTAAATTCCATACCTAGTTTGTCCACTGAAATTCCATACCTAGAAATTCTAAGCCACTTAAACATCAACAGCAACAACACTTCTTATTCAATTTGCTTTTGGAATTTTTTTCAAATGCAAAGCGTAGGAATATTTGAAAGTAGACATTCTAATCGAATAACGCGGAAGAAAAACGAAGCTACGAATGTGTTTTCTATTAGATAAGTCACGATTCTTCCAAAAAACAGCAACTGTCTTTAGTCCTTCCACATCCTTTCACATAAAGCACTCCACAGCTGCCAATAATTTTTGCCAGTAAGTCAGTTACTAACCCCTGAATAGCGGGCGATTTTTACTTTTTCTGAATAAAATCTCGGACTTATATTTTAATCGCTATTTACGTAAATGCAAGACTTGCGAGCAAATCCGAATCCAGTAATCCAAATACATTTATAAGGAAGCAAATTGAGGCACGATTTCTACGTTGCTGTACAAAAGAGAGTTGAAAAAAATTTGAAGTGGAAGTGGATTTGAAGAAGAAGTGGCCAATAATTTTTAGAGAAGAATATTGCACCAGCTGGCCTTGGTATACAGAGAAATATTTATCATTTAAACTTAAAAGCTTTTTTGGTTAATCTGGAGTCTACGGTGTCGACTTGCTTCGTTCCTTTTAGGATATCCAACTCTTTGCCGCCAAGAACGGAGATGAAAGAACATTTGTTTTGGTTGCGCAATAATGTTTTAAACGAATGGCATGCGCGGAAATTAATATTTTCATCGGTGTTTTGCACATCACGCTATATTGCGTCTCGTTTCGACTGGACTGTTTTGTTCATCTCTTCGATGTGAGTGGTCTATTCATTGGAATTTCAATAAAACTTCGTTTGGAATTCTTCTGTTCAGTACTGTGTATGTTATTCTGTGTGTTTCGTTTCTCAATGAATAAGCGAATCTACGAGTATCCCGCTATGCTGAAATCGAAGCCACTGATGTTTTCTTAAGTTAAAAAAATTTGCCCGGTACACATCTGCAGTGGCGCAGGCATTGCGTGCGAAAATTCTCGTTTTCGGAATTTTTTCAAAAACCTAGATTCCTAACATTCAATGAAAAAGCGTAGCTACTATTTTCCTGCTTTTCTGAAAACGAAACCACTGAAGTTTTTTAAGTTAAAAAATTTGCCCGGTACACACATGAAATACCGCAGGCATTGCGAGCTCAATCTCTCCTTTTCATGTGACGCATACGCAAGAGAGCAATAAAAAGCGCAATGCACATCCAAAACAGTATTTGGCGACGGCAAATGAAATTGCGCCAAGAAGCGCATCGTAAATTCCAGTTTACCGCTTTTTTCCCAATTAACTATTTAATTATCCCTTTACAAACAGAACTCATATCCAGTTTATTTTTAATTGCTTTTTGGTATATTTTATCAACTGCAATTTTTTTAGAATTTAAACAATTTTAAATGTTACTGTGTGCCTGTAGATCTATCATATGGTTGGCGCACTATAGTCAAATACTGCTCTTGCGCCAGTAAATTTCAATATCCAATCCAATCCTTGCATATCTTCTCTTCTAATAACTTACTTAAAAGATTCATTAAAGTATGACGAAAACATTTTTATATAGGATTTTTATGCTGTTCCTAAATGGGAACACTAGCCACTTCTGATTATGCTCACTACACTTGACAAAAAATGGAATATGGTGATGAACATACTAAATGAAAAGCAAAATAAGGAAAAATATCTTTTTTAAATTTAAGCAAAGATATGAATTCAGCTGAAAATTTATAAATTCAAATAAATAAAAAATTCTATTTTTGCACAAAAAAATGCATAAAGTCAAATTTTTTAACTTTATCCCATGGTATTCTGGAAATAGTTCAAATGGAGCCTCATTTTTTCACTCATTATTCTTTCATATACTCACATTTTGGCCGTCTACCTTGATTTGCTGATATAAGGTAATAACCATCATTATTCCGCTGAGATATACAACGGTGAATTCTTGGTCCTTGTTTAAGATCCATCCTTTCTTGTCATAATTCATAAAAGACCAATTGAAAATTCTCGCCAAAACTCAAAAAAGAGAATTAGCTACTTTTTCTAGGAGTTGCTGGTGTAATAGCCTTCCAGCGACATAATCATATTTAGTGCATTTGTAAATAAATTCCACAACCATTTCTTATTGCGAAGCTATGATGGTACCTGCTAAGCTTTTTTATACAAGAGATCAAATTCACCAATCCCTGAGTTATACCTATGAATCAAATTTTGTTGTTCTATGTGTATATATATATATATATCTATATATATTCCTTTTGTGTTTGAGAATATCTGAAAGTTAACTGGATTGGAAGATGAAAGTAATAATTAGAACAAAGAGCCCCAACAGAGCTATCATCCTAACGGCACATAAATATTAATCCATCGCATTGATAATAAAATGCCTCACATTAGAGATGAAAATGAAAATTTCTTCCAAAAAGAAAAGAAATTTCCCTTTAAAAAACAGCAGGGGATTCCCACCCCTGAAATACAAGGGGATTCCCATTCTTGAAATACAAGGGGATTCCCCCTTCCTTTTCATTTTCAGAGGAAGCTCACAATAAGAAATCGGATAATGACTACCGGCCAAGTTCCGATTTGGGAATATGGAAGTGTTTTCTACAACCATCATTTATTTAATTTGTAAATGTTAGTTTTTGATAGTATTAGGCTAGTTAGGCTTATTCAGATCATTGATATTATAAATAATGCCACAGAAAGTCTATAATTAATTTTTTAAACAGGAATGTTGTAATTCTTCTGCTAAATAGGAAAAAGATGATTTAAAATGGTATATTATGAGTTAAATGTAACTACGTGTGTAACGTAGTTTTTTTATTTTTCAATATTTACGTGAAATATGTAAGAAAGAATGCAGTCGATATATAAACGTTTCTAAATATTAAGATAGTTAGATAATTGTTAAAGAATTTTTCAGCTATAGAATAAAAGAAAATTAAATAATGCAAAGTATTTAGCAGCTTTTCATACTTTCTTGTCAAACAACGGATATATTTAAATTTAATTAATACATAATTAGAATTAATATATTTCGAACTCATTGACAAAAATGAAAACTGTACTTATCAAAAAATTAAGATTAATGATTTTATGTTGCGTCTTTTTAACGGTCAAGTTTACAGCTGTACCTTGAAAATCCTAAATCAAAGCATCGGTTTCAAGGTGAGCACGGAATACATGCGCGTGAATCATTTTACAACTAATCCGGCAGATATCAAACACCCAACAATACTAAACGAAGTAAATTATGAAGTAATCAGCCCACATAAAACATGGTTCATCCTTTAAATAACTCCTAAACTTCCTGCTGCATGCTAACTAGCAGATAAATATCAGACTACCAATCTTCGACCTCTAAACAGGCACGTACTAATTACTATGCGCTGATTTTTACATGCTTGAGCGGCAAGAGGCCACAAAAATTGATAGGTCCAATAAGTCCTCATTAGGAGGAACTTCGAATCAGAAATGTTAGGATGCACACGTAAAAAACACGGGACAGTAATGAGCGGCAGATAAGCTGTTTTTTGGAGCAAAGCGTGACTGCTCAGACTCCTGTTTTATATGCGACACACGTATTTGTAAAAGGGGGCACACCCAGAAAATCAGTTTGCAAAAGCTCAAAATCATCACTTCGGAATTGTATGGATGTTTGGCGGGTGTTATTCAAATTGGTTGTCTCTGTCTTTAAATTTAGAATCGTGGCGAGTAGGTATTTCTCGATTGCTCTCACGGGAATGCATTTCACGGTTCTATTTTTAAGTTTCGTAATAGGAAATAAATAACAGTTTTCAAATGAAAGAGCTGTTAGCGGGTTAAGTAGTACGCGGATTAGGTCAGTGATTTATTCCTTTGTTTTTGTGAGAGATGGCAAGAACGCGAGAGAGTGGGTATTTATTTACATTTAAAATGGTGACTAATAGACCCAGTTTTACATGTACATAGTAAAAATGAAATATACGTACATATTTAAATATTAGCTCAGAAAGTAATAATCGATATAAAATGAGATTTAAAGTGGGCGAAGACGATATATATATATATTTTTAATTTGGGTTCATATGTTGCAATCTTTGTTGTGATGTCGAGTTACGTTGTCCGATTTGAACCTACATTTTCGACATTTGTATCACAGCAGTTATTCTTTTATTCTGAAGCAGTGAAATGTCTTTATTGAAGGTATCGTGAATTTTAACTGTGAAACAATGATTAAAAAATAGTACTCTGAAAAAACTCTTCGCGACCCTTATTTAGAGACTTTGTTGTTTATTCAACAAACTAAAAAGAAAATGCAATCCACCACATTTTTTTTCTTAAGAACTGTGGGCGTCATGTGGCCGTGTTTCTGTACAACCAAAAAAAAGAGATTTTACATTTGGGTTAAAATGTCAGTGACAGGATTTTGATAGTATTCTTAACCCCTTAACGGTTTTATTTTCTTTGCTATTATTAAGATGACCCCTTATGCTTTAGAAAGGGACTATCGTTTCCATTCACCTAAGAAGGCATAGGTACTTCAGATGTTTATGGATCCTACGTAATTTTTGTGTCAAATTATAATACTAATTAATGATAAAATTTTAGTTTATAAGCCTAAAAATTCGATAATTCGATGAACGTACGATGTACGGGCACGACAGTTAAGCTGTTAACTGACAAAAATGAAATTTGGAAAACCCCTGTTTGATTAAGGAAAAGCAAAAAAAATAAAACTAATATCATTCAGAATTATAGAATTCCTAGTAATGAAAACATTATCTTCAATAAACGTCACCGAAGCGACGTGTTAGAGACACGAATAATACATTCCTATTTATACTATCTGTTAAAATTATATATTTGAATTTCAGCTTTTTACTTTCCATGCGAGTAGCATATGCATATTACTAATTCAATAATCCACTCTATTCGAATTTATTGACCTCGATCTAGAATCTTAGAACAGAAACAAGCAAATAATTTTATTTGTTTTTGATAAACAACCGATTATACAGATTTATTAAGATAATGCACCAATGGATCTTTTTAATTCATAAATCCTTAATAGATAAATTTTGCTTAATAAAGAGTAAAACTTTTTTCTTTTGCCAAGCATTTATTCTGGTAATAGGGGAAAGTTGGGTAAAACCGGGTACCTAAAACTCGAAGGCCTGTTGGAGCTACACTATTCGACATAGATCATGTCAAATTTTATTAAAACATTCATTGTTTATCGGAGTACAATATATTTCAATAAAAGTCATAGTCTTACAACTTTGTTTACTAATGATATATTTATAAAAAAAAGTCATACCAACCGGTTTTACCTCACTCGTAAGGTAAAACCGGGTACACATGTTAATTCTAAGGGAAATTAGGAAAACTGGATTTTCAGTGGAGAAGTAGCTGACATTTTTATTTTGTATCACAATTTAAGAATATTAGTTGCAGAATTCACATGTAAAGCAGTTGCCGCACCACTGCAACTTTCATAGACCCAGCTAAGACAGTTTCTACATTATATTAACCCTTCTCTTTAATTTAAATTAGAAAATATATCATTAAAATATAAACAATCAATGTCTGGTGTGTTTTTATCGTCTTCATCGGAGGAATCATAATTACTGATTATCCTGGCCTTACGCCACTTGGAGTACCCGGTTTTACCCCGAGTGCAGAGGTTATAAAAAACGAAAGGGAATTGCGCAAATATTGGACTAAATCCTTATTGTTTTATAGGGTATAAATCCTTAGTAAACGTAAAATAAGCTGTACTAAATATAGTTTTTATAATTGTAATTATTATTAAATAAGGATGGTTTAAAATCAAGCGAACATTAGAGAGACGGCGTCTTAAAACAAATAAGCCTTAACAGATGCAGTGAATTTAACAGCAACATCACGCCACTATGACTGTTCCTCTTTCTTGGCTAGTAGAGTGTATTTCAGTATCTGTTCGCTAGAAAGAAGAACAAATAACGTCAGAACAAAGGATACCCGGTTTTACGCCACTCTCCCCTATTAATTATTTTTAAAGTGTTCATTTCAATATTTTTTAAAATTACTCCTGTTACATGTTTAATTCTAACACTATGCAAACAATGTAATTTAGTATATTAAGAAATAAAAACTTTTACATTTATACTTTCCAGATTCGGCTCACCAAAACTATCATTCGATGCCTAACCAGGCCATTCCGTGTCTGAAAAAAAGTTTCCGAATTTCACTATGTATCAGTTTCAGCTTTGTTTCATCTAAAAAAAAATTAGTCTTGTTTTTTATTGTTCTAACACATAATTCAATGAAAATTTTAAAAAATTATTTTACATTCCTTGCTTATTTCATCGAACTTATTTCATTTCTATTCTACATATATGTAACTATCTTTATAGAAATTATTTATTACTTGATTATTTCACTACACGTTTCAAAATTTTTAATATGTATCCTTGATCAACCATTTGTTGTCAAAAACAAAATATCAATTCGCACGAATGCATTCTGTAAGTAATAAAAAGAGATTCCTCTTAAATACCAAAGCGATATCAAAGGACAAATGAAAGGAAAATCATCGAATGAGTAATGGACATCTTGATCTTATTGTTGTGTGATGATGCAATTTTCAATGAACATAAGCAGAAGCTTATCACATTCTTTATCTTTTACACTTGAGATTAATAGATTTAATTTAATGAAATTTATAAGCAATATTTTAATCTAAAAACGGTGTAAATATTGTAGTAATGAAAGAAAAATAGATAATGAAAGTGTTATACCGTAAGTGTGTAGAAACGAGATATTTATTGAAACACTGCCGGAAAAATATTTTGAAGTTTATAATCGCTATAGTATATTCCATAAGTTTCAGTTTCCAATTTGTTACCTTCTCTGAAATTGCCAATATTTGTATTAATTCTATCAAGTATTCAAGTATTTGTTTCCACGTATCAATCAAAAGGAATACGTCAGGGAATAAGTCTTTTATTTTTCTGCTATTAACTTTGACGCTGTAAGAAATAAAAAAATGAGAATCATCATATTTTGCCTGGAAATGCATCCCCTTACAGTTTTGCCCGAAATCCACTCATGCATCATATTAGGTCCTTTTCATACTAATAAGCAAAAATTAAATCACTCATAGACGTTATAACTGAATACAAAAATGACCGGTATTCCGCTAACATGCAGCTAACAACGCGGAAGTGCAGTTGAATAAATACGACAACACATCCCCAAAATAGAGAGGACGGCATCTGATTAGATGGTACAAAAACTATATTGTTAAGGGGTTAATCTGAATATTTTAATGAGATTCGGTTTGATGTTTTAATGATTTATCTCCACGCTTTGCAGTGATTCTTATTTGCGAAACTAAAGTTTTTCCGTTTGCCAATTTTTTTTTTATTATTTCAATAATTGAAGAATAAAATTATTTGCATATTTTACATTTGGCCTACAATAGAAAGCTTCTATTAAAAGAACTTTAAGTAAAAAGAAATGTTTTTTAAAATTTATTTTAACTAAAATTTTTTTTTTAATTTTATTTTTTAATCTTTTACTGCATCCCTTACACTAAAAGGAATTGTAATATTAAATTGTAGTTATCATTCATAAAATAAAATCTTTTGTTGTAGCTGCAGCTTATCTCTACTAACAGTGAAAACGAATTATGTGTTTCAGTCTTTCGGCAATCTACAGGACAGATTGTTGAATCTAGAACTACTATATTTCGTACAAACATACTTTGGAGGATAAGGATATGCAATTCGAGTGGATTATTTTAAAATTTTAATTAGAATTTTCATTAATTAAAAATTAATCAAAATTTTGGCTGTTTTTGGTAATAACTTCTTAAAATATTATCACACAAAAATTATTTTTACACCATCTTAAAATACAGAAAACGAATATTTACAATTATGCCAATTTAATTGTCGTGTAATTTTTTCCTTAATCTTTGACAATTTTTAAAAATATTTTTCTACACAATTATCCCAATTTAATTGTCGTGTAATTTTTCCCTTAATTTTTGACAATTTTTAAAAAATATTTTTCTATACAATTATGCCAATTTATTTGTCGCGTAATTTTTTTCCTTAATTTCTGACAATTTTTAAAAATATTTTTCTACACAATTATGCCAATTTATTTGTAGTGTCTATTTTTCCTGAATTTTTGACAATTTTTTAAAATATTTTTCTGCACAATTATGCCAATTTAATTATCGTGTAATTTTTTCTTTAATGTTTGACAATTTTTAAAAACATTTTTCTATACTATTTTCAACAATACCTTGCATTGTTGTAATGAAATTCGAACCAATTTCAATGTTTCATCAGATCTACAAATCACATTTTTTCTTCTGTAAAAAGTGATATAAAATTTATTTTGAAAATTAGGATATAAAACAACCTTTGTTATAATAATGCAGTACATTTCGCCAATTATTAAATCCAGTGTTTTTTTATTTTTCTCATTATTGAAATAAATTTATTTTTTAGATTGATTCCCTGCGTCATTCTGATAGATTTACTTTTAAGTTATGATCTGAAACCGATCTTCCAACGTCTGGAAAGATTATCTTCTTTGGAAAATATTATTAATTCATGTGTCAAAAACAGCTTAAAAAATCACTTTATAATTAGCTAAATGTGTAATAATTGTAATTTAAATTATGATTATGCATAACCAAAATAAAAATAAAAACTTTCTCTTTATCATTCAAAATTTAGTTCAAAAACTGATAAATTTCTTGACTGTTTTTTTACTTTATTTCTCAGTCTTTTGTGGTAATTAATGCTTTCAGCTTAACCAAAATTAAATAAGTTCTAAAATTAATAAGGATTCGTGACATAATTAAATAAATATGATGGGTGAACCAGCTGGTCGCCAAGGCGCCCGTTATTTATGTAAAGTAAAACCAAATAAAAAGCTTTTAATGTACCATTGAGGTAATAACAAATGAAACGAGATTATACTTTTAATGCCAATAAGAACCACTAATCATCTGAATTATCAAAATTTTGTTCGGGTAAAGGAATTAGTATTCGAAGTTAAAAAGTTTCAGTGAATTTTAAAGATATTGACTTTAAGAAATAATAACTACCTCGTGCTATTTTCCCGTTCTTTCAAGCTTTCTTTTTTAAATATGTTGAACTTCTTATTAAGCAGGCAGGTTTCAGAAATATAAAGGCCATGGCCATAAGTGACTGCGCATAAATTCGCATTTATAACACTCAAGATGGAGAAAAATTTCATAATAGGAATGCTTCTTGCAGTTAAACAGTTGCATATTAAAAATTTTAAATTATCTATTTTAATACGTGTATTTAGCAAAAGAATTTCCATTGTATTTTTACTCATACTATTAAATGCATCAAAGCGACAGATTTCCAAAATAAAGTGCATTATTTTAAATGCATACAAAATTCGAAACGAGCAAATGTATTAGGATATTTTAGCTAAACACTTACTAGAGACATGCCTAATTTTAAAGCCTTATCAATAAAAATATGATGCAATGCCTTTTAATAATTAATACTTGAAGCACATATTATAAAGAAACATTTATTTGCGCTCAAAGTATAATTTCTTTTTTTTCTAATTTTCTTGACGTCCGATATTTTTAGAGCGTTTTCTCTTATTTTTGTTGAAAAATATGTAAATGTTTTTATACATCGGCTAGCTGCAAATAGTTAACCAATGAGAGAAAATAAACATCCTAAATTAATGCTTGCCTTTAAGAGTGAATTCCCTTAAGCTTTATTTCTTGTCATTCCAAATGCTAGTCAGACTCAAGGGGTAAATGCAAAAAGAAGAACAATACCATTTGTTGTCATAGGAATATTCAGAACGACCACATTTGCTGAAGAGGTACTAGTTAATATAGTTGATTCTGGCATATCTGGGACGTCTCTCAACAATTCAGGTTGGTTGGTTAGTTTCAGTTTAAGGGCGCAAGAGCCAAATACAACCAAACTGCGCCAACTCAACAATTCAGAGTTAAGAATTAAACTCGCTTGAGATCACAGAGCACGGAACACTGAATCATCAGTAATCGCATTTCCAATGCTCTTTCCGAAACCTTGCTATGCCAGCTAATACCACGTTTCATCTTACATTTAAAATAATTTACCAGCAAATTTTAATGAACGAAAACATCCCTGTTTTTAAACACTTTTATTTAACTTCATCGTTTCATATATGTAAAGATGGAATTTTTTAATAGATTTTTCACTCACTTCCCGATCTGCCATAATTCTCAAATTTTGTAAATTATATTATAATGAAACATTTATTTGTGCTCAAAGTATAATTTGTTTTTTTTTCTTTCTTCTAATTTTCTTGGTGTCCGATATTTTTAGTGTGTTTTCTCTTCTTTTTGTTGGAAAATATGGAAATGTTCTGGTACATTTGTTGTCATAGTAATATGCAGAACGACCACATTTGCTGAAGCGGTACTAGCTAATATAGTTGATTCTGCCATATTTGGGACATGTCTCAACGATTCAGAGCTAAGAATTAAACTCGTTTGAGATCATAGAACACGGAACACTGAATCATCAGTAATAATTTTTCCAGCGCTCTTACAGGAGACTTGCTGTAACAGCTAATACCACGTCTTACCTTACATTTAAAATAATTTTCCAGCAACTTTTAATGAAAGAAAGCATATTTGTTTTTAAACACTTTTATTCAACTTCATTGTTTCATGTTTGTAAGGATGGAAGTTTGCAATCGATTTTCCACTCACTTCCCGATCTGCCATAAATTTTGCACATTTGTATGTTTTTGGTGAAAATACACCATTGTAATATTTTCAGAACTCAATTATCAATTAATCGATTAACCCTTTGAGGATGGCCGCACGCTTAGCACTACGAGTAGCTGGCACACCCGCGTGACAGTCGTCCTCAAAAGATTAATTCAATTAAACTTTTATTCCATACAGTGGCTTCACCTGATCGTGAATTTCAAAAAATTGTTTTACAGAATTATAGTATAGGGAATGTTAAAGTTGCATCATAAATTCTTATTAATTTTCCTCGTTTTTTTTTCAAACTTGAATAATTGTGATATTTTTTAAATTCATGTAAAGTCATCCAACATGTAAGAATTTCAAATCTTAAACATTCCATATAATAAAGGAAAAACGATTTAGAAATCAAAAAGAATTTTACGAATAACACATTTAACACTATTTGAAATAGAAAGAAATTGTAATCTGCTTTTAATAAGCAGCAGCAATTTTGAAACGTGAAGTACTTTCATTAGAAAAAGAATAAAGCGGACAATTGCTAAGAAGAAATCATGCGCTCTCTGATTCTTGCTTTCTTCCTGCTGTTGGTTTCCATCGTGAAATATTTGACTTCTGTTGTACTCAATTTATTGCTTCATGGAACACGAAAAGATTAATTGGGAACATTTACCTGAAGTCTCTTTGACAGGCATTCTAGTTAAGAATTACATACGGTTATAAATCAACATTATTAATGCCTCCGTTTATATTCTAAATCAACATTGGCGGACAGAAATCCTTTAGACAATGAGTTAATTTGTGCATCCAAGGCAGAAACTGGGTAACTATGGAGCGAACAGATGTTGCTAATTTCATATATTTAAGAAGCTGAATTAAATAAAGTTTCTTGAACATATCATAAAAATAGCCAATGTGCCTGTTTAAACAAGAATTTAAAAATCAGATTTTAGACATTATTTTAACTGCATGACATAATTTAATTAAAAATAAAAATAAATTCTGCCTTCAATTTATGAAATATTAAACACACCAATGTGTGAGGGAAAGGCATGGCTTTTGAAAGATGTATATGTTTGTGAGATTCAGATATTTTTAAAAATTAATTCGTAGGACTAGAAATAAACAAATTTATATAAAAGTACTTAAAAGCAATGAAAAGAATTCTCATTAATCATTGAAACTTCGGGTAAAATCTAATATTCCAGAACTCTAACCTTCTCAAAGGATTTTGATATAGTTGCAATATGCAACTGCAATGAAAAATGAAATATAAATTTGATTTCTATTGGCTTATGTTTCTATGAAGGACTCTTAATATCGATAATTTTATAGAAAACCTTTTAGCTGAAGTTAATTCATTTTGTTTAAATAAAGTATGTACTTTAAATCTGTTTTTAGCTTTTCCAAGTAAATTTAAATTATATTTCAGTATATAAGAATTATGTAATTTTGGAACAAATTAATCTTGAATTATTGATATCATTACAGTTCCATTTAAAACATTATTCTTTTTATGTTGTTATTATCTTTCTCTTTAAAATGATGTTCATAATAATATTCTATTCACAAAAAATATATCAGACAATCGAAATTAGCCTCCTCTTTTGCCGATTGTGAACAAACCTCAGATAAATATCAGTTTAACTTTGATTACTCAAAGTTAAATTATTGTGCAAAAAAAATTAACACACCCTCAAATTCACAAGAATTGATAATTAAGTCTTAAAATTCTATGTCTGGTCACTAATTCCTTTTGTACTATTAATACATATAACTGGGCATGTCTTTTCAGTCAATTACTGATTATGCTCTTCTATTTTGAAAATTTCTGACTAAAGGTACTTAAATTTCAGATAAAACCATCGAAATGGTTCGAAAGTTCTTGTTTATTTTACTCATATGAAGTTCGCGGTTATTCGCTTACACAGCTTGCTATACTATTTTTGCCCATAAGCAACTCTTGTAAAAGTTTTTTTGGAAAAGACTCTCCTAATGAATGAACGAATATTGAATAACACTTCGTAAGTTATTGATTTAATCCATAAAGGAAAAACTTTATAGAGACAGAGTAGATTAAATTTAAATCCCTCTGGTACCGTAAAGAATTTCCTGATGTTTCTTCATTTTGAATAAACTTCCTTGAAATGATTATAGCTTATCGCTATTGTATGATAATGCATCTAGTCTCTAATCAATACTAAGTATCGTGTTTACTATTTTATATAATTCCCTTTAAAAGAAGATAGTGGATTACACAATATAGTACTTTGAATTTCATATGAAAAAGCGAAAACTCATCATTTCGTCCAATTATCTTTGAAAACAGAGTATGTTTCCCAATTCTCTTAATATTAAATACTTAAATACTCGTTTTGAAACTGCAACCATCAAGAATTCTGGAAAGTGATTGATTACGGAGCAAAGGGATCAAAATTCTATTTAAGGTTAAGCTCAACCATTTAAGAAGACTCTAAAACTAGAATTCATAGAAGGAGGAAACTATCCACAGTTTCAACTTGTGATTACTTACGTATAAACATTTAAAAGAGAATTATGAGGCGTCATAGATATTTTAAATTCATTAATTTTTATTATATAAATTCAATATATATATGCATTATATTATATATTTATTATATAAACTTAATATTATTTGTTTAATTTTAAATCCTAGACTTTCAGTAGAATATGATAAAAACCATTCAAAATTTATTTAGCCGCATAATAAAAATGATTGTTCTGAAATCGTTTATATTAATTTTTGTCTGGAAATTTATAGCTCTTGTTATATCCCACTTCATTAACCATGGGCTTGGAGGAAACTTTATAACGATTACACGAATAATCAAGGCAATAACCAATTTTATACTAGTTTGCTGCTTATATAACCAACCTTGTGTGTCGAATAAATTTCATGTGGAATTGAGGTGTATTTAAAGCTGTTTCAAACAAATACACTTAAATGGGATTTTCAGCTATTTCTTCAAGCTTCGCACTGCTGCATCAATGTGTATTATATAATTGTGCAATTGCATCGTTTTGTAAAAATTTCATATATAAATAATAAGGTAAAAACTGCTCGATATGTGTCAAAATTGGACATAATTGTGTCTCATCAAAATAAAGTTCGCCGAAAATTGGACCAATAAAGCATTTATTAGAGTTTGTATACTAAATATTTGTTTTTTGGGGCAGATCAAACTGTGATCTGAACAAAACCGAAGATTTAGCGAAAACACACACACGCCTTTTGTCTAGGGCTAGTAAGAACTTCTACTAGAGCTGTATCTAACCCCCCTTAATCGTGAATGTATTCAACTTCGTAATTAGATGCTACATTTTATTTTGGACATTATATGTTATTTCCATTTATATAAGAACGGAAAGGACACCTGAGATGTTTAAGCGGATCCAAGTAATTTTTGTCCTTTAAACTAATTGTTTTTTGATTTAAATACTGATTTAAATATAAAAAAATTCTGTAATAAGTTACCCGAGTTTCACACGCCATTTTCAGTACATGGGGGAGGGGCGGTGGCCTAGTGGTAAGGCTTCAACCTCGAGGCCGGAGGGTGCCAGGCCCGAAACCCGATTCCACTGAAGATCGGTTGTGTATTGGGCCTGTTGCACGCTAAATCATATGTAGGGAGCCAAACGTCCTCCCTCTGGTGTGGTGCGAAAGTTTGAAGAGGGGTAGCCTGCTCAGGTGTCGTTCTCGTCATCTGACCTCAGTTCAAAATTAAGAAGTCCATACCAAAATAGCCCTCGTGTTGCTTCGAAATGGGACGTTAATATAACTAAAACATCAGTACAAGGGTTTAATGCTGTTTTCTTATATGTGATTTCCGAATTTCTTGAATGTGATTTACTTTCATTTCTATGCCTTACAACACGGCTGAACATTTGTTAAAGTTAATTCTTTTTCTAAAAAAATTAAATATAAAAGCAATGTCAAAACTTCATAATCCATCGAAATGATTTTCTCAAAATACTCCTCGTGTATCTTCAAAATCTAAGTTAATCCAACTCATTTCGTTGGGCTGAACGACCAATTATCTAGATGTATTTAATTTACAGGGCAATGCTGATATCTCATTATATTTGGTAAACTTAATTACATGTTAGTATGTCCCTCTACTTAACTATTTTTACATAAAATATTTATACAAAGTGAAGGAACTGTATTAGTTGCAATTAATAGAAATAGTTCGATGATTTTTAAAGTTAACTTAATAAGCCGTTATGATAAAAAATGGCTAGAAATAATTATTTCACAATTTTTAGGATATTCATTTTTAGAGATGTTCTACCATTTAAAACATTTCATGAAAGTAAAATGATATAAAAACGTTTCTGAGAAAGTACGTATTAGTAGTATTATTTTTAACTTTGATAAATATTATGCACCGTTTCAGATAGATTCCTTATAGGAAGTCTACCTATTGCAATGGTTCTCGTGACACGACTTCCGGAAAATTTCTACAGATCTTCACCGATCATGACCCCTAGAACCCAAAACCACCTCTCGTTCAAAAGTGTATATATGTATAACGCTTTGCCCATGTTATCTTGTGAACACGATAACTAAAGTACTTCTGATAAGATTTTAACCGGCGTGGGATATGTTGTATGAATAGTGAAAATCTCGGCTGAGTTCGTAGATGGTCTATCCATCCCAAAGGGGGTGGAAATGGTGGTAGCGTTCAAATTTTCATTTCCCCATAATTACTTTACTATTGAAGAATGAAAGAAAATTTAAATTAGGCGAATTATTGCCTTATCATAACAAACATTTTTTGTATTAAAAGTTTTTTATAGCTGCAATTGCTTAGAGGATTTGAGCTGAAAAGTGATTCCCCCTTTCCCCCTAACTTAGACTTCCTCTCTACCTATGCATGTTACCCCTTGTTGTAAAGCTCCCGTCATTTGCAGTCTCTTCCACCCTCTTTAATTCTTGCAGGTCTGATCTTTATGAAAATAGAGGGCGAAATGTTATTTTCCTTATATCTGAGGACAAAAGGAATCTACCTTTGCCTTATGGCTTGCTCACGGGGATTTTTATTTTTTATTTTTCTGCTCTATTGAGCAATGTACACAGGCTTTTTGGAGAATAATGTTGAATTTATTTTCTCATTTACATTATCAACATTCACAATGGATTCCCTCACAACAAGTTTAAAAAATAATCATAAATATTTTATCAAAAATCACCCAAATACATTTTTTCGCAACAATTGTTATAAAAATTTCGATCTTTTATGATGAAGGCATTCTTATTCTTTGTACCACATTCTTAAAATAACTGATATGTAGAAATCTTAATATTCAAATTGCTGCTGCTTTCCTCCAAATATTGTATATAAATGTGATAGATAGGGTGATTCAGAATTTCGGAGTAACTTTAAAAACAATAATTGGCAAACGAATGAAGATGAAAAAGATGACGTTCACACAGAAAGGATAGACCTGATAGCGGATTATTTTCTGTCATGAAACCAGAATTTAATGATAAAATAACTCTTCAAACACCCATATGGTTCTTCAGAATCGGAGAGTTGCGTTACATAGGATAAGACATTTGTCAAATTAACGGCTTACAAATGTTCAATGCGTTGTTCTTTATTCAGGAACACAGATGTTAGACTAGAAATCGCACTTTTTAATAGAAGTAAGCAACATTTATATTCTTCATGTTATTTCATATCATCAGCTATTCATCTGTTGACAAATTATTGATTTTTGAAGTTGCTCCGGACTTCCTAATCACTCTGACATTTGAAACACAAATGTGACGTATATATATATAAAGAGAGAGAGAGAGAGAAATATCTACTAATAAATATATCTACACAAAACGAAAGGCACTACTCAAGGTGGTACACATATATGATTCTATAGAAATTCTTTTCTAAGTATACAGTTTTGTGTGATACATGGGAGAACGCTATGCATTTCTTTAGAGAAACTGATAATAAAACTGTATATCTTAGATAACTCTCTCCTGGGTAAGTTAATATTTATCAGTTTACAATCAATTTTCTTGGGGAAAAAAGATATACGAATTCACCTTTCACTTAAAAGTCTTTGAGAAAATCTTTCATGTTTGGCACTTTAATTTTCTTTGAGAATAAACTCAAATTCTATACATGTACTTGTTTCTATTTACAGAAGAATGTGCTATTTAATTCATCTACCGGATAAATTATTTATTCAAGCTAGCAAAACAAACAATACAACCTAATGCTGAGATACGACTGAATATGGCAAAAATATTGAAAGTGAGCAGCAGTATTAATTTAAAAATCACTTAAACATAGCTTCTGAAGGCTTGACCTTCCTTAACTAAAATATTTTTTAATATTCTTTTTCGAATACAAATACGGTCTGCTGATATTTCAAAACGTAAAATCGGAAAGAACGTGACGTGGATAATCCCTAAAAGTTTGACCAAATCAGTTATTGACTCTACACTAACTATACGATGTGTATTAGCATTTGAAAGGATTTTACGCCAGTGCATCGCAACGTAATTTACGAATGCGTAGACGTTATTTAGCCAACGCGGAGAAGTTTGAACGGAGCATTGATATAGAATGAAGTACTTACATCTGAGAGAAATTTGAATATGAATGCTTTCCATACTATTTAGATATATTTGCTTCCATGGAAACTGATCTGCTGTTTGTCTGCTTATATTTGATAATGACTGTTTAGTACGATCCTACAAAGGAAATCAAAAAATACTTACTCCTATATTTCATGAAAGAAGGATGGAAAGGTATTTTTGAAAGTAACTTATCTCTATTCATGTTAGAAATTATCAGAAAGATGAAAACTCTTAAATAATTAAATTTTTTTTCTTTTAACACAAATCTTTAAAATATTGTTCTGTGGTTTTGTGTAAGGTGGATATTCTACAAAATAAAGAGTGAAATAGAACTTTCTTAAATATAAAGCTTAGGGTATAGTGGTTATATTTGTAAACTTGGAAAATTTTTAAGAGACAAAAATAACTAAACCTATATCTAGACATAACTTCTCCTGACATAATATGCATTTAATCATCAAAAATTAATGTCAAGAATGGCTACTGTTCTAAAATCAATAAGTTGAAATATAATACTTTGCAATCTGTAGCTGAAGTAATGTGAGGACAAAGTTACATTTAATTGGAAAGTTTCAACTTTGTGAGAAATAAATATTCTAAAATTTTGCTTTGTAAAAATAACTTGGAGTTTTCAAATAACTCAATGGTTATAAATTCAAAATTTTAAAATAACTTTCTGTTACATTATTAAATTGTGACGAATAATCATTTTAATTAATTTATACCTGTAATTTGTCAAAGATTTATGTATTTATTTATTTTGATCATTTTCACGTTTCAGAGGGAAATCATTTCTTTGCTATATTTATTTATGATAAATACTATAATGAAAGCTGATTGAATATTCATGGTTTTTCGAAACAATTTATAAAACCACATAATTTTTCAAAAACATTTTAAAGTTTGTGTGACATTCTATCGGTTATCTCTATGCTAATTTCAATCAGAGTTAAAACATAATATAAATTGATGATATAAATAAGGAAATCTACATTCCTTTTAAAAGGAATTTTTTATTTTAATTAATTAAGCAAAAATGATGAACCATGATAAATTATTTAGAAATATTTATTCAAGGTAAATTCGTTAAATCGTAGTTAAATAAAAGGGAATATTACATAAATAATAATGCTTTAAATGTAATAAATCAGTTCGAAAAAGCTTCCAAAAAAACATACATCGAACGGGAAAAAATGCGCCATTTTTATTATCAAAGATTTTATTTTCAGTATGTATTTCTTTCTAGCCCTCCACTTATATATTTAGTTGGGTATGTTAACATTTGCCATATGTAAACCATCAAATATCATTTTGCAGCTGCCCTCAGTAATGATTTCCAGATATCTAATGTTGATTAAACATACTGAACCAGCACTAAGTGTATGTTTTTTTTTCTCCACAGCCGATTGCAGTTTCCTGCTGGCCAATGCCCAAATTGTGGACTATCCTATTGTCTACTGTTCCGAATCGTTTTGCAAGATTTCTGGTTTCAATCGAGCCGAAGTTATGCAAAAATCGTGCCGTTGTACTTTCATGTACGGGGAGCTGACGAATGAGAGTGCCATTAACAAAATTGAACAGTGCCTAGAAACACAAACTCAAAATCAATTTGAAATTCTTCTTTATAGGAAAAATGGTAAGTTGGTATTTTATGAACTTTCTGATTTCTCATTTCTTTCCAATTTGTATTATCACACCTATTACTCTTCCTTTTAAATTAATTTAATATATTGTTTCCTCCAATTTAATGTCATTAATATAGAAATAAAAAAATACAGAAGTTTTATTTAATTTTTTTTCAAAAGGATAGCGAAATTACATGAATTCTTGCCATGAGTGATACAGTTTTTTATATGAATAAATTAAAAAATAGAAGATAATAGCAATCAAAAATATCTTTCGATTCTTTGCTGTTCGTGTCACAGGATGAGAAATTTTTGCCATTATTCAACTGATGAAATTGAAGTTCTCTAAATTTTTAAAATGAAATATTTAAGTATAATTGAGTCAATTCATATGGTGCCACATTCAACTGACAAACGTAAACGAGAAGGCCATCTAAATATGTCATAAGCTCACTGTGCCTGCGCCTGTCATTTAGCAACTTGCGATGAACTATGATGCTGTATTTATATTTTTTGTAAAATTTTTGAGTATAAAAATGCATTAATCTTCGGCTCAAGACTCCTATAATGCAAAAAATGTCAATTATTTTAAGAAACCAATCCTAAGTTATGAAAATCAAGGAATTCGAAAATTCATGGGGAAGTTTTTAAACCTTCACCATATTGTGTATGCGTTCATACAGTCATAAAAGTTTTCCCCCAACTTGAAAGAGAACATGTTTGTTAACTAACTTTAAAAAAATAAAAAAGTAATCAAATAAATGATATTAAAGCTAAGTATATAGAAAAGTTGCCAAATTTGGACCACCACACATTTGAACATTTTTTAATGTACAGCGATAATGACGTAATTTTAATAAGAATTAGTAGAATTTTTTGTAGTTTTTTTATTTTCAGAACAATGTAAGTAACTTTTTACGAAATGCACTTTAAAGTCGGAAAAAAATAGATTTAAATTTGCGTCATCAGTTCAATTAAGGAAAATGTTTGCCCAGACTGGGCCACAGATTTCCTTAATCGGAGCCTGTTTTCCAAATTGGTATTAGTTTCCTTTAGCTCAATTCAAGCAAAAATATTTTTAATTATCAAATTCACACTAGTGCACATGCATGAAAGCAAATATGACATTTTAGTCACTGTATTGGTTCTTCTTCCATTGTATCCTCACATAAGATACGAAACTATATCTTCAACTATAACTTTAGTTTTCGTTCTTTTTGAACCAACATTTAATATCTTTAATGTCCTTTTATAATTTTTTTACTGTGGTATGTTCCAATTCTAATTTACGAGGACTACTAGAGATTATAAAGTTTTCTGGGATATTCCTCTCGTTCAAGATATTAATCCCAATGATATAAATAGTCAAATTTAGGCAATTGTTTGTAGTTCAGTCTAAGCAACTTTTAGACAAAAACGAAAAAAATCCCTCTAACTTTACCTTTAAACTATTTGAATAAAGCTATAATAATAAATCTTAGCTAACCAAGTTTTCTATCTAAGGGTATAATAACATATTTTGCTACTTAGTTTTAAAAACCGTAAGTTTTGTTAAAATATTTAAATAATGATATAGAAATCTAAACACTTGTTCTCTAACTGTAACTATGTAGCATTTTCCCAGAAAATGATTTCATACGCCACGTTTACATCATTACATCAACATAATTTGCCTATTTCACGACCCAAACATCTAATAGAATCCAAATTATGATGCAGGGTCAATCTAGGAGCCGGTCCAAATTAAACAAACTCCCCTATTACCCCACTACCTAAATTAAGGTTAGACTTAAACAAATAATGCTAATGAACATGAATATTTCGTAAATAACAGAGAAAACAATACTAATACTGGACAAAGTTAAAGAGATAATTTAAAAAAAGAAAAACAAAAGAAAAAACATAAGAAAGGCGCAGTTCGGGTCCTCGCCGTAGATTTTTCATGAAATCGTCGGGATAAAATCATAAAACAAATGTTTCGTATTAATATGTAATTTAATTATCAATCTATTTACACAGAGTAGTATAATGGTTACAGAATAGATAAATCACATGCTACCGCAGATCTTTCCTACATGTGATAAACTTGTGATTTATCTATTCTGTAACCATTATACTACTCTCTGTAAATATTGTATTAAAGAGATTGATAATTAAATTACATATTAATACGAAATACTTGTTTTATGATTTTATCCCGACGTTTTCACAAAAAAATCCACGGCTCGGACCCGATCTGCGCCTTTCTTATGTTTTATTTAGAGTAGCTTTTGATGGCGCCATCTTTTGACAGTATATTGAACTACATTTCGCGTATGCGCAGTAAAACATTATTTACTACAAATGGTCATATTTCCCTTAATATTCAGATTTTAATACAATGTTTCTTTTACGTATTGTCAAGCATTCTGTAAGTTTTGTACAATTCGAAAGAAAACTTTGCATGTTATAATCAAAAAACATACGGAGTTTGAAATATTTAATTCAATCCTGATTTTTACTTATATTCTAATAAATATTTTTATTATCTCACTTTGGGCCATAGTAATACTGCTCAAGCTCTTTAAAATGATACTAGAATCATCCTCCTAGCTAAACGTGTTTCCACGCTACATATAATCTTACATAAAGTTAATTCATAACAATCGCACGTATGCGCCTACACTGGTATGATGACGTCAAAGGCAAAGCAAATACAATGAGTCAAACTCTTACAGATGTGATCTATCCGTTGTGGGGTAAAAAATTCTTTTCGCATTATTAATATCGTAGTTATTAGCGATTCAAATCTGACGATATTTTGTCACACAAGAAAGTTTGACCGTCTATCACTGTAATTAGCGGAAAGACGTTTTCACGTCAAAACTGAAATAAATTTCAAGTGTAAGAACTAGAATTATATTATTTAAGAAAATATAAAGAAAAAATATTTAATTACTTCAAACTATAAAGGAATTGTTCTTATCGTTACAAACAGTAACTCCAAGATGCAGATTGCATTCCAAATTTAAATGGCATGGCGCACTTCTTCGGGTACCATGTGAACACAAAATGTGTCCATTGTATACAGAATCAAAGCTTGGTTTTAAAAATTAGACTAAACTGTCAAAATTACGGTGTTTCTTTGAAGAAAATGATTTTTGGAGATTATAAAAGAGTGTTTTCTTTTCCTTTCTTTTGTGGTACATATGTTCTAAAACGGTCCTCCTTGAAGTTATGAATTTTTTCTATCTTGAAATTCGATCTCATAAGTTTAAAACAACTGCATTAATTCTGCTGTATGAAGTGATAATGCTTTTAGAACAAAATGAAAATGATAAATTACTTACATTTCAATAATATTTATAATAGATTTAAAGAAACTGATTTTTTAAAAAAAATACACCTTTGTTAGTGTAATAAAATGTAGAAATTTATTTATTTTTTATTTCAATTTTTTCTACTAAAGAGTACAAAAAATTATCTACTGAAAATACTATAATTTATTATTATAAATGTTATGGTATCTTAAAATCAGTTTTTCGCAAAATCACTACTCGGTGGCGCCACTCGTACAGAAACAAAATTTAATTAAATTGATCGATTGCTACAAATTAAATTATGAAAAAGTTAGAATATTATATTGCCATCAATAACACAAATACAAAATTTTTAAGCTCTGCCATATTCGGAAGTGTATAAAAAGTATTATGTTCATATTACATCAACATATGTTTATAAACAAATAAAAATCAAATCTGTATTTTTTTATAATAAAACAATGTATTTCATAACTTTCAAGAAAAAAACCATTTATCCAAATCACAGTACATACATCATTATTGTTCTTTAATGCCCATCTTTGTAACAAATTTTCGGAAGAAAATTATTTAGTCATTATTTAAGAACACTTCAGAATCCTATGTTTTATTACACAAAATTTATACGAATAAGACATAATGATCTGTTCAAATCATTTCCTTATTACTTTATCCTCCCTTTAAGTTGAAACCTTTCTTGTCTCGATACAAAATTGCGAGGATGGGAAAGATATTTCAGTCGCCAAATCGGCGATTGATTTCCACATCTGTTCACCCAGGAATTCTTCAGGTGAAAGCGCGCTTTCAAATCGATTGTCCACGGTATGCTTTGTAGTCAAGGTAGTCCTTCACCTTTAGGCATGCAAAGGATGAAACTACTTAAATGTCTTTATCGCACGCTATAGCAGGACAGTCCCATAGGGATTCCACTAGATTCATCAAAATGCAGCAAGGAATGTACAACTGTCAAGGATGTTCAGACTCTCAGAAAGCGCGTTACGGAATTCGCTAATGATACGTTTAAATCTGAATAACGAGAATTATTATTAACCGAATAAAACTATTTGAATAATTTAGAGCTGAACTTGTATTTTTAATGACACATAAAAAAGACCCCCTTCTGACTTAAATTGCCTTTGCCTATTTATAACACATTAAAGTTCTGTGGAACATAATGGGGAAAAAATCGTCAAAGAGTATTTTAGACTTGGTAGAAACAGCTGCTCTGCAGCTTTTAGTTTGTCATTTGCGTTTCTCGCAGATATATTACGAGATTTTATTTACGTTAAATTATTACAACAAAAATGTTTTATATTAACTTATTTCTAACGAAGAGGTTGTGAGTTGTCCTTCGATAATAACATTGATTTTATACCTTGAATCTTTCTTTAAGCTGAGAATAGCAATACGATTAATATTTAACTAAACTGTTAGATTTTTTTAGAATAGAGCTCTTTTAAAAATTTTGTTCATAAGATATTCTGTAGCGTTATTTTTCACTTTCCATAATAAACTACCCTCATTTAACACTTAAACAACGAAATGGTTTTCTTTTTCGTTAAATTATAACTATCCAATCGCCCTAAACCGTAATTATAGGATAAATTTAAGTCAAAGTTCATTTTATCATTAATATATATTATTTCAGAATTTTTGATGCGTGAATATAAGCTTCAATCTACATTTATTGAAATTTTGTTGATAGTTCATTCCAAGCCAAAATTTGTTTGAAGAATAAATTTCACGCTGATGGACATTAAATTTCGAAATATTTATGGCATTTAACTGTACTTTACAAGCTGAAACAATAAATTATCACTTATCGAATAGGTTTAAACATTTGTGATTTAATTGCTATGTATTATAACTGATGAAAATATTTCAACATAAGGAAATCTCAGATACAGGAAGGATAACATAAGTATTAAAGGCAAGGATAAGGCAAGATGGCAATAAGAATAAGTCAAGTATCGAAGAATAGGATTATCTTCAATACCTGCAATGCTTTCTCATCGAAAGAAACAAAAATTTCTGAAAAAAACTGCTAAAAGATTTACTTTCATATATCGCTAAAGTGAATGAATTTAGTTAGGTTTTCGTATTGATTGATTAGAGTAACGCCCTATTTTGAAGTTATACTTGGGCTATTTGGGAATTTGAGTTTTCCTGATAGATGACGAAGAAGATGCCATCTGATCTTTAACTCTCGCACGAAAGCATTGAGTAGAATTTTTATGTTTATTAATTTAACATATCGTCGCTGTTAAATCAAAATGTCGTGTCTCGAAAACCACTTACAGCAAAACAAATGAAATTTTGATGTAACTGCTGGAACCACTAGCGACATGTGGCATTTTGTGACAACATGCAACAGTTTGAGAGAAAATATAGAGAACCTATACAAGTCTATCAATGAAATATTTTAGAAACTCTGGCATACGACATTTTGATCTAACAGTGACAGCATACCAAACCCGAGTATAAGGTCTCAGTAAAATTGGTTTCAAAACCTAGAATTTGTCAGACTAATGCAGACCGTTGAGATCTCAATGAAGTTCTTTCTTCGAAAGCAGTTAAATAAAAAGTAACAATCACGGCATTTCAATTGATTTGAAGATAGTAAATAGTTAAATCAAAAGGAATAAAATTCGATAATGAATAAAAAATTATGATATTTCTAAAATTTTATAGCGTAGCAAACGCCATATTTTATTAATTATACTCAAAAGAAGATATTTAATACGAAAATACGAGAAATAAATAGAACTATGAATTATTAATGAATGATTATCAAAACAATCTATATATTTAAAATGATGTGGTAAAACACCTTCACCGAGTCCGCCTCAACCACTCGACAGATTTCGACAATTGTTTTTTCATATGAAAGCTCACGACGTCTAGATACGTCATCAAGGGTCGCCTGTCCCCCACCACCTCCCATTTTCGAACGAAATCGAAAAAAACATATAGAGAATGTATGGTGGAGAGAAGTTTTTTCGATTTCGTTCGAAAATAGGGGATGGTGGGGAGCAGGAAACCGTTCATTGCAAATTTAGACATCATAAGCTTTCATATAAAATAAAAATTGTCGAAATCGGTATGGTGGTTGTTGCAGGCGAAGAGTCTGAAGGGTTTTCCTCATATGATAAAATCTTCAGACAGTTCGACATCCCCAACCACTCGACGGATTTGGATAATTTTTATTTAATATCAAAGCTTATGACGTCTATATAAGTCATCAAATGTCGCCTACCCCACTCCCCATTTTCGAACGAAATCGAAAAAACACTTTCCCAGTGTACATTCTCTATGGTGAAGCCCTTTAGACAGTTCGCCAGCAACAACCACCAGACCCATTTCGTCTATTTTCATTTTATATGAAAGCTTACGATGCCTAAATTTGCAATGAAGGGTCGCCTGCCCTCCGCCGCCTCTCATTTTCGAACGAAATCGAAAACACACTTCTCCACCGCTCATTGTCTATATGTTTTATCGATTTCGTTCGAAAATAAGGGTTGGTGGGGGAACGCGACCCTTGATGACATATCTAGACGTCATACGCTTTCATATGAAATAAAAATTATCGAAATCCGTCGAGTTTTGGGGGCCGGCGAACTGTCTGAAGGTTTTACCATATTATTTTAAATATATAGATCCCAACAGTTACATCACAATGGCGTGTCAAAAAATATTGTAAAATACCTATTGTAGGTGATGGAAACTGTTTAGTTAGGGCGATTTCATTCTCTAATTATGGATCTGAAGACTTTCATGCCAAAATTCGTGAGAATGTTGTACAAAACATTACAACTAGATGAGGTTTATTGACAGATCTTACAATTTTAAAGGAATCTTCTGTCTACAAAGAATATGAACTCTACTATGGTTTTATGGTCTGTTCAACTGATCTTAATGCAGTATTTAAAACTGAAAAAAGTAGTGGCTGAAATCCTTGATGCAGCGAGGTGGCAGGTGTCGTGCTGAGCAAAGTGGGTGCTGGCCGCGAACCCGCCCGGAGGAAGGCGAGGGTGGCTAGTAAATAGTAATACGGATAAGGAATTTCCTTTAACATTGCAGAATAAAATATGGTATTCTCAAAAGTACAAATAAAACTAAAAAGATGCAGCCTCAAGTGAAAAACATTAATTTATTTTTTATTTTTTTTATCAATGCTTGGGCTGCCATCTATATGTTGTGAATTGATTTAGCACAAATTTCAATATATATCCTACTGGCAACAACAGGCATTAGAATTTTAGTCTTATTCTCATGATTTTATAGGACAAAACTGGGTATGTTACTTAAAGGCAATATTGGGCATTTAAGGGTTAAATGTTGTTAAACTCTTCGTAAAAATTACGTGTTTGACCTTGCATTGAATTATTAAATTTTCAACACTTAAATTTGTAATTAAAGTTGCAATTAATTTAAAAGAAAATAACCGTATCGACACGCTTAAATATTTCACGTGTCTTTATCTTCTTTTATGGATTGAAATAAAAATAATTGTGGATATTCCATCTAAATAGGCAGCTAAATGAGTTCGTCAAGGGGTTAATATTTCGAGATAATCCTTTTAGCATCATTACAGCTGAAAGTGTTTCAACACATGAAGGTTTTTAACTATTTCAGTAGGACGAATTTTAACTAAGAGAAAATTCTTCATAGGAATAAGATTATTCTGAGAACTAGGAGGCACCGAAAATTTTAAAGCCACGTTACAGAAATTACACTGACAAATCTCTGTTAAATAAGAGAATTTGCGTGATTCTGTCAAAACTTTGGAATATTTTAATTGTTTTACGGATATATACTTCAGTTATTGTGATTGAAGCTCGTATATTAGACAATTAATCTGTGTTATACTAATTTTACATTAACAAAAAAGACTGCGAGCTTTTTCTTCCATTATATCACTTTTAAAAATCGTTGACCTCCCGCTGGTGTGGTGTGGAAGATTGGAGAAGGGGTTACAGCTCAGGTATCGTCCTCGTCATATAACCGCGGTTCAAAATTACAAGGTATTACAAGGTCCGTCCCAAAATATCCCTCGTGTTGCTTCAAAACGGGACGTTAGTATAACTAAAACTAAACTTCAAAAATCGTTATTAAATAAGAATTTGAGTGATTCTATCAATACTTTCCAGTATTTTAAATGTTACGCAAATATAATTTTTGTTATTGTAATTGATGCTAATAAATTACACCATGTAACAGCATTTCTGTATATTAATGGCAAAAAAAGATCGTGCCTTTTCTTGCATTTTATTTTAGCACAAGCAAAAAAAGACAATTATCAAGAGCTTACAGCAAACTACTGAAAGTATTCATCACGCTTCTTTTTAAATATTATTAAAATTTGATGCTAACTATAATAGAATCAGTCCAAATACAAAATATGGCTCTGTAATTTATCAAGCTTTTCTGAATCAAATAGATTTAAACAGTAATTAAAATCTTCAGCTCCAAAAAATGCTTGATTTGAAATTGTTTTCCTTTCAATTTATCAACCGTGAAACGTTTAGTCGTTTTAAATGTATAGGTATATTTTCTTCTTAAATCAGATAACGTTTAATTAAAATTTAATAACTGGTTAAACGAAAGCGTGATTCTGAAAAGCCACTCCTCTAATAAAAAATGGCATTAAAAATTGCTCTATTTTGTAAAACGATAAAATTGAGTGCAAAAAAAAGAAAACTACGAGTATTCTTTTCAAATTCTTCATACTGAGTATAAAAAAGTTGCTTTACGCTTTATGAATTACTTAAATAAGAACTAGATTTATTGAGTAATAATATTTTTATTTTCCCTTTTGACTTCCACTAAGACGTGTATCCCCCATCTAAACGTAAATTTTGAGTGAATATGCTTGCAATCACTGGATTGCAAGTATATTTACTCAAAGAAATTTGCAATTATTTTTGATAACCTAATTGGATAATAGTTCTACATTTGATTTTTATGTATACTACAATTTTAAACAAAACATAGATGCCTTTAAGTTATTTTTTGAGAGGACTAGTAAATTCTTCGTTTTTAGATTGAAAATCTTTAAAAAAATTTAAATCTTTTTTTTACAGTGAAGCCTCTCCTTTTTTAAAGAAGATAAGGTTGCTTAAAAATTTTCGCTAATACAAAGTTGTGTCGACGTATCTTAGAAAGAAGTTAAAAATATTTTGTTAATAATGGTAAGAACATAAAACCAGCAACTCATTTGAAAATCACCCATAAAACAATCAATTTACCACGTAAAATTCTTATGTCTAGAAAAGATGAAATGCAGTATAGATAAAAAAAAAAGAATGATCTTCTTCAACTTCAAATAAGTTCGGTTGTATTCAAATATATCTCTTTTCGACGCTGGCATTTGGCGGAAGAACATTATATGACTCTCCATATCAAAATAGTGTAACATAAGTTGGCTATCAAGTTCCAACTCTATCAAATATAAGCGCGAGTTTTTCCCTTCGATGTTACTGTCTATCTCAATTTTATCGCTGTAGTATTCCTATGATGGAATATCTTATTACTGGTGTTCAGGAATTCGATAGCTTTCCGTGTTGGCGCAGTAATAAGCAGCTATATATAGCTCTAGTTAGCATTTTTGTTGATAAGTTTTGTATATTTCTCTTAGGCACGTTGATGCAAAGAGTTCATTGTCAAGAAAGAAACAAATAGATATTTATGTATGCGCTGCGATGAAACTAGGTGTTCGTTTCTTAGGTTGCAACTGTTTGCAGAATATTACCTGCAATGTTAGTCCTTTTTAGTGACACTCTTTTTAGTAATGCAATATTATTCACGGCAGAATGGTTATAATTTATTAAATTTTGAATACAAACCTCGGTTGGGACTTCGAAAATACAACTTCCTCTTAAGGAGACAGCTCTTTTCTTAGAATGAAAATCATAAAAAGTTAACATCTTTTGTAACAAATTTTTAACAATTTTTTTTAATATTTATTAGCAATACGTACGAATACATTATTTAAAATTAATATTAAAAATTTAGTCGTTTGTGATGGCTTTGATTTTTCTCAAGAAAATTATCATTTTAAATTGATAATTATCTTTGAATTGAAGAAATCTTACTAATGTGTAATTTGCTTTTCTTCCAATCCGTACAAAAATGTTTTGTAACATACAATTTTTTTATGATTTTTACTCACAGAGTTCTTTAATTATTAGTGTCGAGTATCATGAAGGACCTTTTATAGCACTTTAAAATGCGTCTGATACTTTTGGTTGCATTTTTGTTATCTTCTTTGTATTTCAACTAAAAAATATGACTTTTTTTAAATATCTGAGATAAAGCAATAGTGTTAAGAGGGAAAATGCTGCGACAAAATTGTTGAAAGTGTCTCTAATAGCACCGTTTATAAAATGGAGAATGTTTCATTATTCTGACTTTTGTATTTATATTTTGCTTTGCATACTCATTTAAAAAATATTAAAATAATATTTTTATTTTTTGAAGTAACCATTAATCAAATTTCGTCTTCAAGTTGCCACCCCGTTTAACCTATCTGATCACTCCTTTTACTAGTTCTTTCACTGTATAACAAGTTCTTCAAGAAATATTGCAATAACATTTCAACGCTCACAAGTCATTGGCTTTACTTCTTTAATCCAGCTGATTTTAGAACTCTTTTTACAGTGAATATTAGTATATTAGAAGTATCAGTATAGTATTCAAAATGGACTTGACATCATGTGCTTAGCCAACAAACCATACTTTTTAAAATCCATTTAGATAGCAATAAAGTGTAGAAATGTTTTTTTTTTTACTTATTTGACTTCTCTGATTTTAAACAAATTTTTAATTTTATAGAATACCACCTAAAATGGCAAAATTTTTGAAGAAAGATCTGGCTTTTTTCATTTATCACTCATTTGTTTCTCCACATATCATTCTACAAAGGCAACTCCAGAAAGCCATCAGTCAATGTCACAAATTTCTCGGAATTAGCATTTTTTGAATTCTACTAAATATCCTATTTCAGCGATAGCGTTTAAATAGCTATAACAATAAACTGTTTTTGTCAGGAAGCAGCAAAGAAGTGCAGCTGGTGACATGCTCTTATCATAAAATAAAATCAGTTAAAAATTACTTGAAATAAAAGTTTCTTCTATAGCAAAAGCACAAATAGCAAGATTGTGGTACATCTCCTTTCTCGATTCATTGTTCACAGAATTTTTAGCTTCTAACATACAGCGGATAAAAAAATGTGAACCTGTGTGAAGCTCATGCAATGTTTGATCTCAATTCGATAAGTTATTCAAAAAATAACACACTAGGAAAGGTGCCAAATTTGATTCCCCTCATCCATGGAATGGAGGTTATTGAGAATTTGACCTTAATGGTAATTCTATGGCATGAATTTCGCTCCATTAATACATGCCTGATCTAGAAGGCTTTGCTGTATGCTATTTGAATAATAAAGGTTACTTCCCCCCCCCCTCATCTAAGCAATGAAGCTGTTAAGAAGATATTAACTCATAATGTAAATCTGTTCCTCAGACGTAAACTGTTACAAGTCCAATTTTGCTGAGTTTGATATTTTTATCGTATTTTCATTATTCCTTCCTTCCTTTTCGGATGGGTAGAATAACGAAGTTGTAGGTCGAAAAAGCAAAAAATAATTTCGATTTAAAAAAACCGCAACATACCATTCATTGAACTCTGGAAATTCCTTTGACTCTCCTACAAAATGTTACCTAAGATAGTCTGCAGAATTATTCCTGACTGAATATTAAAAGTATGTAAATTGTAAATTTCATTGTGCGACAACATAGTGATGTTCCATTTTGGCCTTCAGAAAATGTGCTATTTCATTAAAACTACTTGATAAAGAAATGATTTGTTGATTCGAATATGTAGCCCGAGAGCTTACGGCTGATGTAGCTCGAGATTTGGTTCACTAATTATTAAGTGAATGAATTATTAAGAAAGAAAGTGATGTAACATTGAAACACTTTTCAAATAGGATTGATTTTCGAATATTAGATTGCTCTTGTATCAGAATTGAAGATTGCTGAAGAATGCATCATATTTGATTGCTCTTGCTGTTTGATTTACTTTTTTCTTATAACCGATAGATTTTATTAATTATTTCTTCCGTTTTTTCCTTTCACAATAAAATACACAGAAACAAATTATTTTTATTAATGTTTAGTTGTTTGGAATTTGATTTCAATTATTTAAAAAAACTACGCGTATGTCAGAAATTCTATTTGCCTAAACAGGCATTTCACACATTTTTAAAGGAAAATAAACTCAAATAATACAAGCCAACTTTTTCTGCCTGATATGACGCGACGTTAATTAACGTTAGAAGAATTTTTTATTAACTTCAAACTTATCTCTGGCGTATCAAAATAAACTTCCTCTAAAAATCAACGATTCGGCAACTTTTACGTTGAGGAGAAACAAGTTAAAATTTGTTTTCATTAAATATAATCTTTACATGAACAGGGAACAATGGGTGCTACAATATTTTTAAATTTTAAATCTCAGGTTCACAATTAAAACATGAATGATTTATTGCGATATTGAGTGAAATGCTGTAATTCCGAAGAAGCTCAAAGCTGAAAATGTGTGAAATATAACTTGCAAAAATGTAAATTTTCATTTCTTTCTTTGATTTTTACAAATATAAACATAATGACATAATTCAAAAGAAAATATTAGAGGTAAAATCAAGCAACTTCAATAATCAGGCATCGACTGATAAGAAGACTGTTACTATTTTTATTTTTGATATAGAGGAGAAAATTATGAGAGTTTCATTCAGAAATTCAGTAACTCAAAATATAAAATTCATGTTTTATACTAAGAATTTTAAAGTCACTGTTATTTGATACCAGAAATATTAATTTAAAGATTGAATTACAGTTTTGTCCTATTAATTTAATTTACATCTAAATTTGCAAGATATTTAATGAGTGCTATTGATTTTGAAATTTCTCATTAGTTATATTCCTATTACAAGACTGGTGTTTTGAGGAAGTTTGGAGAGGGGAGTGACAGTTCAGGTTTCGTCCTCGTCATCTGACCGCGTTTCAAAATTTCGAGGTCCGTCTCAAAATAGCTCTCGTGTTGCTTCAAAACGGGACGTTAATATAACTTAACTCCTATTACAAGAAATAAATAAAAGCAGTTTCAAAAACACTATTTTATTTGTGTTCTAAAAGATGGACATTTTAAAAATTTAATTACTATCTAATTTTTAGTTATTATTTTTTAATTTATTATTGTCAGTTATATGAAATCATGTAATCAATTTGTTTTCTCAAATCTACTTCTAGCGGTCGACACCCATAGTTAATCAAAATTTAATGAAATTCATAGATTAATTAAAATTAAGCTCTGAAAATGTTAAAATTTGTATTTTCATCAAGAGCACACAAGTGTACAAAATTTCAAAACATTTGAGCATGAGGAAGTAAGTGAAAAATCGATTACAAAATTCCATCTTTACAAACAGTAAACCAGTCAAGTTAAATAACAGTGTGTAATAATAATCTTTGCACAAGAGATTTTTCCCATGAACTTCTCACTCTCGTCTAAATTTTTAAATATTATCGCTCAGTGATAACCTCACCTTTAAGATGTATGATGTATAAATATTAAGAGAAATGCGTACAAACTGATTTCATTATATTTTTAAAAAACATTTTATAATAATAAAAGTCTGTAGAGTATTCTCATCAAAAAATTAAGAAAGATTTTACATTCGAAGTGAAACAACCAAAATGAATTCGAAACAGTTAAGTTCTGGAAAATAAATTGGAATATTTTTAAGTTATCAATAGCAATAAATGTATCATTAGGAATATATTTTAGTTGACTTCATATCTAAATACCTTTAAATTGTGTTACAATAGTTTCCTGAATGTTGCTCCATGTCCCACCACTTTAGCATCAGCACCATTCATTAAAGCACTTTATTATAAAAAATTAAATAGGTTTTCGAGCAAATCGAGCAGAAAGCCTCACAAATAACTTTATTGAATTTAGTTGTGTTAAGCATAAAGCATGGAGAAAGCATTCAGTATTTTTTAATTCATTTTTAATTTCAATATTTCATCTGTTGATGCGTTAAGATTTTAGCTTTAGCATTAACTGATACATTATGCAAGCTATTGAGAAGCCCCAACTTCTTACTCTGATAACTGATGCAGATGCTAACTTGCAAAAACACATAAATATTAGAATAAAAAATGAAAGAAATTGAGTTTCATTTTAATTCTCTTTAAAATTAAATATGAAATTTCCAAACAATATTTAATTCCCTTTCACTAGTTTCCATTAAATCAGTTATTAGGATGGTTGAATTCGCAGATACCTTAGATAAAGTAATTAAAGAAGATTGAAGAAATATAGTTTACTAAACTAAACTTCTAATCCGAGCAAAGGCTATTCTGTATCGATTTAAAACATAACGAATTGCTAATTGCGCTATCACCTCGCTTTTTAATATTTCTTAATTGTACACCCGTGTGAACTGTCGGTAAATGCGACTCAAAATATCACTCACATATTCATTTGGGGGAGGGAGGAGTTGCTCAAAACTAGGAAGGCTAAATTTTAATGTATATTAATCCGTAGTAAACCGAAAGAAACTTCTGAAAATATAAACCTACCCTATACGATCTTTTATTTTTTAGCAAAAGTGGATTAAATCTGTTTAAATAAGAATAACTGAGTAATTGAATGCTGGAAAAAATATTTTTTTAAATTAATTTTTAACTTGATTTTTAATGCAATTATTTAATTAAAACATAAGTCGTTTAAATTAAAATTTCTTTAAAGAACATTTTTCCTTCAAGTCAAAAGTGTACTAAATGCATTGTTTCATTAATCAATTATTAAATTATCCGAAACTAATTTAAAAAGACAAAACTGATAGTGATATAAATGTGAATCGCTGATGGGGTGCTACGGATTAATTTTCTAGTCTAAAATAATGAGCTTTAACAAATGTTTCAACGAAATTATTGACTCTCAGCGATAGAATTAAATGTTACTGTTATATAAATTGAAGGGTAATAGTAGAAATACGGAAGAAATTTCGATTAACAGTATACAAAGGACTGAACGTATCACAAGTGAAATGGTCATCTAACAATTTCTTTGGTCATTTTTCTGCCTACATAGGTATCCTCCCTTCATTTTTCTTAATTTTCGATATTCCTTTCTCATTTCTTTGAAATTTATTTGAAAACGAAAATGATTTACTTTTAAACAATTCCTGGTTTCCCCCACCGCTTATTTAGCGTTCTAGAATGATTTCTTGAAATGGAAAATTTTATAAGGATTTATAACAAAGAAAACCTGTTTCCTAACTGACAAGTTTGCATTAAATTATAAATTTTCGATGTATTCATAGAGAATAACGAAAACAGTCGTAATATTCTTAAAGATTTCACGGTTGTTAAACAGCTGTTTGAGTTCAAAAAGAACACAAAGATTTAGACAATACTAGTCGGATAAGTTTGCAATCAAATATTGGTAAGCAGTTTTCTAGTTTTGGAGTGTAATTTATTCAGATTGGATCACCGGTTTGAAGCTACACGAGGAGCTTTTTGGGAGGGAAAGCATAATTTTGAACCGTGGTCAAAGGATGAAGATAACACTTGAGCCGATGTCCCCTACTAAGCTTACACACCATATCAGCGATTTTGGTTTTAGATTCAGTTTTGGGAAAGAATGAGAAAGAATTTTCCGTTTAACTTGAGGATTTTATCAATCTTAATTTGAGATTTTTAAAAATGTGGAAGGAAAGTTACGACTAATAAATTTCTTTAAGACTTTTCCAAAATTTCACTGATTAAAGCAGTAAAATTTTAGAGAAAAAAATTTTAATTGAGTTCTATTGGGAAATTCTGCCAAGGCATGGTACACTTGCAAAATGTCACATAACGCAGTTTGTTAAAACTATTGATTTAACCGGTGCTTCATATAATTTGAAAACACACATAAAATAAAAAAAATTATCACATTTTAATTTAAAATTAGGTCTTGTTTTTTAAAAACTGAAGGAAAAAAAGATGTAAGAAATAAGAATTGGAAAAAAGTATGTCGTTGATATGAGAAAATAGCAATTACACGAATAGGCTAGTGACAGAAATATAAAGTAATATCGAAATCTTGAGGATCGCTTTACAAGTTATTCGTGAGGAAGGGAAATAAATGTTCGATGAAAAGAAACAAGGGGAGAAAAATTGGAAGATAGCATCTTTTTCAGTTAGCTGTATACAATAAAATTAGAATATTCTGTTTGAAATACAGTAAATGTGGGTACGAAATGTATGCCGTCGAAAATTAAAAATTTAGGAAAAAGTGCGGTTAAAATAAGATACACATATTTATTTCTAAATTACAGAAATTAGCGATATAGCTTTCTTTCTGTCTTCTTTTCGCGTTTAGAATAAAAATTGAACCTTTTCGTAACTGTTTTGTAAAAATTGTTAAGTTTATTTTTGAAAATAATATCATGCTTATCACTGTTTTCAATGAAATGGACCCTTTTCAAAACCTGCTAATGTATAGACCTATAAGTACGGTTTGTTTGCTCTATTGTTTAACATTATGCTTAGACTATAAATATGTAATATGCTTCTAATAATATCGAGTGAAAGAGTTCATTGTTTTTATAGATGCTTTGAACTAGCACAATAATTTTTAGTTGAGTTAATAATAATATCTGTAGGCATTTTAATTGTAGTTGTAAAAATAATTACGGTATTATTTACATCAAGAATTACAATGAAAACCGTTTAGTTTTCATATTCTTCTTTATACAATTTACCCTAGTATAAATTAATGCATCAGCAGCTTGTCAGATACGTCCCATTTTAAAATGATATGAGCCATCACTTCTTCAATTGAAAAAGAATTAATGTTGTACGCAGATGATTGAAACTGAAATACGAATTTTACAATTCATACTTATAAGCAAGAAAAATCCTTAATAAAAGTAACCTCTGCTTATTCTTGCTAATTCCCGCTATTGTGTATGCACACAACATAAAAAAAAATATGCAGTCATCTTCCCTCCTGCACAGTTTCCATACAGCACTGCAGAAAAATTGTGTCACTCCTCCTATAACACGGAAGTTTGACAAAGTGGTTTCTATATAACACGTTGCAAAAATAGTGACAATAGCAACTCGGAAGCACAAGCTCCGTCGACCCACAACGTAGCATTCTTACATTCCTCCTACAACATGGTAGGGGCCACGGTAGCCTAATGGTAAGACCTCTGTCCGGGGCCGAGGGGTTCCAGTCCGAGACCCGATTCCATCGAATAATTGTGGTGTAACCGGGTCTGGTGCTGAATCCATGGGGGCCGAATGCCCTCCCTCTGGTCTGCACAGAAGTTCGAAGAGGGGTTACCGGCTCAGATGTCGTCCTCGGCATTTGACCACGGTTCAAAATTACGAGATCCATCCAGAAATACCCCTCGTGCTACTGCAAAAAGGGACGTAAATATAACTAAACTAACTAAATATGCTGCTACAACATGGTAATTTTTTTATAATGCAAAACGTATTGGCCTTGTTAAGGAGAGTTGAGTATTTTTAAATAACATACAAGAGAAGAAATCTAACTTCAGAAATAAAACCATAATAAGCAGATCAATTGTACCTTTCGTGATGCTCCGGAGGCATCTATGAGCTCCCAAGCATCTTCCTTTCTACCAATTTACTAAAAGGAAAGCGTGCTTTAAAATTGTATTTTATCAGTAATCAATTGTGAAAACCAGCAGCTATTTGCCTTAGCGAGAGATCGGAAACCGCGTTTCGCAAAGAAAGCAATAATGAAGTCTGTTTCCCCCCTGACTTAACCGTCTTTCTACTCACATGATTAGTGTTGGGAGTATTCCATTAATTGACTTCAGTAGACTGTAAGCAGACCTACCTCAGATGGTGGAATTCCAGAATATTTTACTCAATGGCCCTTCAGGCTGTAAGATATAAAAACCATCGTCAAAAACTATTTCAATTAACCATATGACAGTATTCGAAAAAAAATTGTGGCAAGAAACAACAACAAAATACAAAAGTTTGAGAACAAACAAGAGAGTTTTAAAATCTACAAATGTATAAATTTAGAATTTCAGAATGAATCAGGTGGTTAGAATTGAAATAAGAAATGGAGAAATGAAAGAAGTAAAAAGACTATTTTTTAGCACTTTTATTTAACTTGAATTGTGTCATGTTTGTAAAGACGGAATTTCGTAATCGACTTTTCACTCACTTTGCGTTCTCTCTCTTTTGTGCTAGAGTTTTGAAATTTTGTATACTCGCGTGTTCTCGATAACAAAACACTATTTTAATATTGTAAGAACTTAATTATCAGCTAATCGATTAATGTAATTAAATTTTTATTCCATACCAGTGGCGCCACCTTGTAGTTAATTTGAGAAAAATTGATCTTAAGATTTGTAATTTTTAAAATAATGAATATTAAAGAATACAAAACAGAAAACAAAATAAAAAAAGTTCTACTTTTAGCACACTAATAAAAATGTATTTTTAAAAACTATTTTTATTCATCTTATTTATCTCAGGCCTCCTTGCCTTATATATAATAACTGATTTATATTTGGGCTGTCGATGACATTTGTTAGTATATCGCTCTTTTGTACCACTTACAATCGCAAATATTATGCATCTTGACTATAAAGAATTATTATACGACAGCGACTGAATTATGCTTACGCAAGGGACTGTTTGCCTTTCTACCTCTATCGTTCGTGTGTGGAATATTTTTTATTCATTTCCCGTGTTCTGATGTGCATACCATCAAGGTTTTACGACCCCTAGCTATTTCTCTACAGCACGCTTCAATTCTAACTATCCGATATTAGTCCAGTCATTAGGTGCTAAAAAGGGATGGTTTAAAACAAATTCTGGTGGAGTCGTAATTTTTTGCTCCTATGTGTTTTTTGGGGTGCTGATTACGAATCTGAGGTTTCCCACCAAAACTTTTTGTTGGAATTTTAGTTATAGCCAAAAAACATAAAAAAAATGGACTTTCCCCTAGTTTTTTGCTTATAACTCAAAACTATCAACTTTTTTTATGTTATCATCATATATCAAAATAATCAGCACAAAATTTCCTACAATTTATGTCTATACTATTTTTTTCATTACGCGTACCGTTTAGGCGCTATAACTGGTTGAAGTTTGGCGAAAGTTTGACTTACCTGCTAGCGCGGCTTTAACAACAACAAATCATCCTATCTGTATGCGTTAATTTATCTATCTTACTAAATAAATTTCTGCTTAATTAATATACTTTTTCTATCGTAAAGTTCTTTGCACAAATAAAGATTTTATCACTTATATTTTGAATATACTAACATAATCTGCACAAAATTCGTTCTAAATCTTTTTACCCCTGGTATTACCTGGCTTTCGCTTTCGCGGTTGCGAAGTAAACAACAGAGTAAATCTCAAGAATTTTTTAATAAGTTAAGAGACTTCAACATAGCTATATCTGTTATTGTCCATACCTGCTTTACATTTCGTATTTCTCCCCGTCTTGGCAAATGAACTCGTCTGTCTGAAGCCCTGTTGAACAGCCATTAATGAAAAACTTGAAAACATTTGCGGGCCTCACTCAAGTGCCGTGGTGTCAGTGATAGTGTACTGGCTAGGTGGACGCAGGGAATGACAGCGCTCCAACATATTTGTTATGGAATTGAAGAATTCTCTGGTGTTGATTTGACCAGCTCTGATCAACATTTGAAAATCAGTGACTCAAGAGTTCAGCGAGATAATGATGATTGCAGGAAAATGGTGGAGTGGTTCAAGCACTATAATCCTTTCCCAGAAACTTCTAACTTGATTTCATTAAGCACTGGCGTTGCTGGAGTCTCAAGAATCAATTGTCACATGGTCAAGGAGGAAGGTATTCTTGGTATCAAAAGAGTTGAAGGAAGTTTCTGAATTTTTATGAAATTCGGAAGAAATAACCGAATGCAACCACTAGCTCTAAAAAGGCACGAAATCCTCTTAATACAAAGCTTTCAAACTATGTTCACCATGTTCACAGGAATTTAATGTTGAAAGCAATGTGTATATTATTGATGGAGGCTACTTGCTGCACAGACTCATCTGGAACAGGGGTTCAACTTTTTCATCAATTAGTGATAATTATGTAACATATGTTCGTACAAAGCACAAATCAACTGCTCTAGTCATTTTCGATGGGTATCCTGAAAATGAAACAATAGGAGACACTAAATGTGCATAACGGGCCAGAAGAACACGGAAACAAATGTCAAGCGAAGTAATATTTCATTGATACCAACAGTTTCCCAAGAAAAATTCCTGGCCAATCCGAAGAACAAGGATCGACTCATCTCCATCCTGGTGAACAAGTTCTCCTCATTAAACATGGCATGCAAGAAAGCAGACGAAGATGCTGATTGTTTAATTGTGAACTCGGCTCTAGCCTTGGCCCCAACACATCCGTCTGTGGTTGTCATAAGTGAAGATATTGATCTTTTCGTCATCTTAATAGGCATTTTCACCTTTGGCCATGTATATTTCCTAAAACCAGGAAAATTGAAAATTGCTGAAAAGATATTTTCTCCTCACACTGCTTTAGAGAAAATAATCGCCGATAACATTTTATTCATACATGCCATGAGTGGATGTGACACCACATCAGCTCTATTTAATTATGGTAAAATGAAGTTTGTGCACACTTTGAAAAACAATCATGATCTCCTCAAAGTAATTGAAATTTTTAAGAAACCAGATATAACCCCTGAAGTTGTTGTGGATGCAGGGAACCGCTTTCTTGTGGCATTCAATGGCTACCCAATATCTGCCTCGGATATTAATATTACATGAAATCTTCATTTAACAAGAGTAGCAACATGGCTTCGCTTCCTCCAACCGAAGCAGCTGCCCACCAACATTCCCGAAGAGTTTAGAATCAGATCCAAAACTGGCTTGGCAATAAAAAGAGACCTGAAGACTGGGGTTGGGAAAGAACAATCAGTGGGCTCCAGCCTGTCAAAACTTTGAAGCCCCCTGCACCTGACTCTACCTGCTGAAGATATTCTGCAAGTGCACGTGAAATTGCAGCTGTAGGAAGGCCAGACTGTTTTGCTCAGTTTTGGGTCTTCACTGTTGGGACAACTGCAATAACAGGAAGATTCAAGTAATTAATAGTGATGATGATGATGATGAACCAATATGGCTCGATTATTTAGTTGAGGCGTCTTTATCTTTGCATGTCGAGGAAGACACAGATGATCTTCCAAAAGATATTGGACCATAAGCTTCAAAGCAAGCAAGATGAATAAGAGACTGGGATGTAGATACCAAGATCATGTTTCTAATTGCAGGTTGTATTATTATTATTAAGTTATTATGACTTGTAAAGTTGAGAATGTTATCTTTTTTTCATGTCATTTTTTTTCTTGGTTACTAGATACCAAGTTATTCAAATTAATTAATAGAAATTAATAAAGTTTAATTAAAAGCTACACTAAGTACTTTTAGTTGTTCCTAAATAACATTTATTTTGAAAGGGGCTCTAAATTTCCATCAATATCAGCCTTTTTAGAGGTAATTAAGGAATTTTATTCATAAGTAGTACTTATGCCCTGCATTGCTCGGGACTAAATTACTTTCATTTCTAATATGAACAGATGAAAAATTTATTTGCACAAGGAACATTACGGTAGAAAAAGTGTATTAAAAAAGTAAAGTGTATTAATAGTAGGATAGTAAATTTTAGTGCATACAAATAGGAAGATTTGTTATTGTTCGAGCCGCGCTAACAGGTATGTCAAACTTTCGCCAAACTTCAACCAGTTATAGCGCCTAAACGGTACGCGTAACGAAAAAATAGTATATACATAAATTGTAGGGAATTTTGTGCTGATTATTTTGATGTATGATGATAACATAAAAAAGTTGATAGTTTTTGAGATATAAGCAAAAAACTGGGAGAAAAGTCAATTTTGACATGTTTTTTGGCTATAACTAAAATTCCAACAAAAAGTTTTGGTGGGAAACCTCAGATTCGTAATCAGCACCCCAAAAAACATATAGGAGCAAAAAATTACGACTCCACCAGAATTTGTTTTAAAAAAACTACCTAATGACTGGACTATATATTCTCCTGTTAGTTCCATATTTGTTAAATATTTATTACAGTCTATAGCTTAATAATTTTTTGTTTCATTTTCCTTTTAAATTTCTCTTGCAAGAAATTGAGATTTTTATATATTTTAATACATTTATGACAGAAAAACCACTTGATTCCTTGCCCTTAGATTTCACTTCTTATTAAAGCTTTTTATATTAATGGATTTTAGAAGGAATTCTGCAACTGGATGTCTGGAATGAAAGAGTGCTTGTCTAGATGAAAAAATAAGTTCATACGTTTCTCTAAAATTCATAATTCAGTGATAATTTTCAGTAGAATTTCCAAGTAAACTTTCACTTACGGATTCCTACAAATAGAGGAAATTTATGCGAAAAAAAAAATCTCTTCTGAATTGTTTCTTTCTTAAAATAATCTCTTATGTGTTTAACCAAAAGAAAATTCGCCTGTTTTGTGAATCTCCCTTTATTCTAGTAATGAACAACATAAATTCATGATGCTCCTTTTTAGTGCTGATATTTTTTATTTAAATATTTGGAATACGATTTCAAAATAGTGCATTTTTTTGCCTAAAAATTAAATAACTTAATAAAATCCTTTTTGAATAGATATTCAATTTCAAATTTAAGTTTCTTTTAATATCTAAGAGCGATTTTGGTATGAGCATTAACGTTTAATCCATATTTCCAGAGACGTTTTGAATGCGTTATTTGATTTCTCGAAAATACTAAATTTCCATTTGGCGAAAGTCTGTGCAATAAAATAAATCGAAATATAAAGGTTTATCGATATGCAGTCTAATTAATCTTACTTGTAATTTAAAACTTCAAAACTATAACTGAAATGAAATTCTTCCACTTATTTGTTCTAAATCCCAGTCAATGAAAGGAATTACGCATACGTCAATAGGAATATTTTGAAATTTGATGCGAAAGCAATAGCGTATATATTTCATTGGTTCATACTTTTATGCTGTAGACCATTGCGGAAAATCCTCATTGAAATTATTTGACGATGCTCTATAGAATAATCTGTTCTGTAGACTAAAACAGTTTCGATTGTGAATTCACGTCGTGTTTGTTCTGGAAACTCTTGTGTTTACTTGTTTGAATAGAGAGACAAAGAGATGATATAGATATTAAATGTGATATTGGAAATAATGGATTCTGAATTGGCTATTAGCTGCTATTGATTCAAAACTGATTTCAAAACAATAGTATGATTCAATATATAAATATGTAGACAAATTAATCCCAAAGTTTGACTTTATTTTCTGATCATATACGCTTTAAATTTTGACTACAAGTTAATTCTTCTGTCCTGGATAAACTTTTATTATATAAGTGGTATTTATTTTTCAAATTTCTAACTTACTCTACATTATTGTAAAAATAAAACTTTTCAAATTTAAAAATTTAAATAAAGTTTAGTTGTATTTCAAAAAAATAGCCAAATCCGACGCAAAACACTTTGAATGTCAAAATTTCGTCATTCCTAAACAGAAATTGAATTGGTAAACAGATAAGAAATTAAGTATTATGTCAACAAACTAATAATTTCAAATATGGAAAAAAAATTGCATTTCTGTTAAATATATGCATTTTTATAGGTATTAAACTCTCTTCTGCACGTAATTGCGCGTTAATTTAATATATCCTGTCGATAGAAATAAATATCCATAATTACAATATCTAATGCTAGTTAGAGAGGATAAAACAATGAAGCTTATAAGTGCTAAAAATAAATTGCGCATATATGAGATAATTGGCGTTCTAGATATTAAAAATTAATAAAGTTTCCTTTTGATCAAAATTATTAAATGTGTTGGATCTTATACTGAATGAGCTTAAAATCTCATTTCCTAAATACTCTCTTTTCAGAATATTGATTCAATTTTAACACTAGAGACCGATTTTGCATTATATTACAAAGCATTACTTACAGATTATGATTTGCATATATATTTGTTTTAAATTTTACGAAGATGTTTTATATTTTAACCATGAATATGGTACTGAATAGCCATTTGTAACTTTTTTACAATTAAACCTTACTAACTTTTCTAATAGATTATTTATATCTCAGTGGTAGAGCACCCCCATTCGTTTAAAGTCAAATTTTCAATAAAAAATATAAAACTATGAGAGAAATATTATTGACAAACACTTGTTAAGAAATTTTTATACAAAATCAATTTTTTTTCATAGCATCCAAATACTTTCTTTTCGCTCGATATATTTTCGGATGGCACAATAAAACTATTTGATCCTTTATAATTACGTACTTCTCGACTGACGTCACCTGCATTCAAAATCTACTTTTTAGGGCTTTTTCAGCGCATGAGTAGTTGGAGAGTTCATCCGGGAGAGCCCATGTTTTGGAAGGCTAAATATCCATGAGCAATAAAAAAGTCGTATTCTTCAGAGAAAGCATGTAACATTTCTCTCTGTAACTCTTCATCACTCTTTATTTCCGCCTTTACTTCCTTCGTGCTATAAAAACTTCTCTCTGGCTTTATTTCTTTGCGTTTCTTCCTTACTTCGGGGATGTTATGTGAGAGGTCGTTATCATTCAGTCCAAGTGATGCTTGAATTCTTTATCGGAAATATTCAGATTTTAAGCTACATTTCCTATTTGTTTCGGTCACATCAAATTCATTTGCTCATTCTTAAATTTTTTTATTCAGAATCTATTAAGAGTATCAAAATTGAGTAGGTATTTTCTACAATACCTGATAGCAATAATATCTACCAGTAGGTAAAATCAAAATATGACACAAATTATGTACAATCTCTGAAACCGGATTTGTAAGAAGATCGCTGCCACATGTTTTGAATGATCCCGAAAATTACCGTTGAGTAAAAATCAGATATAATTTGAAATTTTCCAGAATATCCAAATCATTTGCTCATTCTTCAGATTGTTTACTCTTTCAGAATCTAGTAAAAGTATCACAACTGAGTAGGTATTTACTAAAATAACTGATGGCAATAATATTTGCAAGAAGGCAAAAATTGAAATACGACACAAATTATGTACAGTCTCTGACACTAGATTTGCACGAGAATCGTCTCCAAATTTTTTTAACACGTTAGTCGCCACGATTCACGTCTGAAATTCGAATCATCTATCTAAATAGATGACTTCTTCTCTGCCATCGCTTAACTACAGTAGACGAGGGGTCATCTGATTACATAGTAGGCAAGAATCGTATTTGATCGCCGTGTGAATCGTATTTGATTCATATGGCGGTTAACGTGTTAAATATCCTGCAAATTACCGTTGAGTAAAAGTCAGTATTTGAAATAGTCTCGAATATTATTATGGCACACATCATGCACAGTTATTTTAAAACAATTTCATTAGCAAAATATGAAGTGTAATTATTAAAAATGTATTAAAAGTCAATATTTTCTTCACTACATCATTTCATAGTAAGCTCACTGTTTTGTGAGTGGGCGTAAAATTTACAAACAATTATTTCTTCTTTGCAAACAATTCAGAGTTCCGTTTGCTAAGAAACACAATTTGTTTCCAACGTTTCCGTAACTGTTCTTTAAGAGATTGTGGCATGCTCATTATTTAATTTGTAGGCTGCAGTTATTCTACTCATTCACTCTCCGAATTCATATAATTCATTATATTTTAGTTGGCTGAATACTGAGAATCCTAAAATTTCGGATTCGAGTAAATAAAAAAATTCAGAATTTGGCAATAAATGTAATTTGATAAAATGTATGTTGAAACTTATAGCCTTTGAAGGAATATTAGTTATAAATAAAAATAAATTTTTAAATATATCCTTTTTCTACAGAATTGTTTAGCTCTGCTTATTCTAAATAAGGCTGGTTATTTTATTTAAAGCTAAATTTTATCCTTTTTAAGTTGAAACTAGAAGAATGTGGAGCTGAAAAATCTTATTTATGATAAATTTTACTCTTATCAAAAATTCTATCTAATTTTTTTTAAATCTTAAAATAAAACGTGAAATTTTATTTTCCGAAAATAGAAGTAATTCATTTCAAATAATTCCGTAACATTTTTCCCCTTTATTTTATTCGTTTGCTATTAAAATTTTTCTCATGACTGTTACCTAATGCAAATTTCTGCTTTTTCACAGTATTTTATTTTGTCAATTATTATGAAGTCTTAGTGACATTTTTTATCTTCTTGATAATATGAAGGAGAAAATAAAATCATATTTTATTTGCATTAGTTTTAAAAAATTTCTTATGAGTATAGTTATTAATTTTGTTTATACTCTTGCAATCATTCATTTAACTGAAAATGTTTGATTCATTTTCCAGCATTTTTTATCTGAACTTGAACAAACTCAGTAAAATTATCTTCGTGATAATATTTAAATCCTTAGCTTAGAAGTGTTTCATAAACTCGAGAATGTCATGGTTTAATTCTCTAAATTTATTCATTGATTAATTTTAGTCTTTATCTCAAAACCAATGCAATTCCTTTAAGTTTTATTTTTCAGATAATTCTTTAAGTTTAAACAAATCAAAACTGAGCGTCTTTTTAAATACAAAAGCTAGGTAGATTTCTTGCGGTTTTGAAATTAGAAACGCTCCTAAATAGAAGTTATGTATAAAAAGATGACATACAGATTCAGGTAAGAATCGACATAGATGATCTTTCAAATTACAATTCGAGGCAGGAAAAGATCTTTGAAAAATTTGTTCATGAATGTAATTCTTTAAAAGCTGCATTATTATAAAACAGGCTTTCTAAGCAATGAAAACCATGCAAAGAATATAAGAACTTTTCTGTAATTTTGATATATTGTTAGCATTGTGCGAGTATAAATTAAGTAGTACTAAAAACTGATAACAAAAATCAATTCTTATATTGGTTATTTCCTGAAAAAGCATTCAATGTAACTGAAACGTTTTACTTAATAATTTATATAATATGTTTGTACAGATTTAAATGCCAGATTTGTGAATGGAAAGTTTTGTTAAAATCTTTGATTTCTGTTGACGTTTAATTATTCAATTTTTAGTTAACAAATTGAAGCATACTGATCTTAGCTAAGATGTTCTAATCTAGATTAATGCTAAGCGCAGCATAGCCTAATACGGTTCATCCATAAATGAATCGTAAAAATCAAATAAAAATTTTCATTGCTGAGTGCTTGCTCAAGGCTCTCTTTGCATTGCATGGTGATTAATAAAAAGAAATCATTCCTTATTGATGCGTAATGAAAGCATTGATAAGTGATAAATAAAGTATCTCAATGCAACCATTGCTTAGTCATAATTTATACAAATTTCAATGGATTCAATACTTGCTCACGTAGCACATGCCAAACGTTTTACGCCAATTTAATTTTGAAATTAATTCCGCGTCTTTCATGAGGAAATACAATGATAAATGATATTACATTGATATTGATGAGTTATTGTAATGCATTCATAAGTGTAAGTCATAAATGAAGTATTTATTTGTGATGCCCAGTGAAACCATTACTTAGTCATAACTAAAACGAAATTCAATGGATTCAATACTTGTTCACGTAACACATGCCAAATGTGCTGCTCCAATTTAATGTTGGAATGTGTTGCTCATCTTTCAGGGGGGAATGGGCGTGACATCTTAGCACAATGTAAAACAATGTGCAGTTAAATGCTAGATGATATGAGCAGTCCCGTTTGTCAGGTGTCTGTATTGTCACGGGATGTGACTCTCTACATCCAAAAATTATTTCGTCACAAATGCGGTGAGAGAATATGCATATAAGTTATTACAACGTAAAAGAAAATTTATCTACAAAAACATTTTAAGCACTTTAGAGTTAAAATATTCATTAATGAAGAATAATTCAATACATTTGAAGGTGTGAGTTTTATGTCGCGCTCTATAGTTTTTGAGTTTATATGGAGTGGACTATGTATAACACATTTAAAATGGTATTTTAACCGGACCTCAGGACATATATCATAAATTTTATATTAAAAGCAAACACGATAGACCACAAGGACAAAGAAATACTCAATGGATTAAACAGCAATAATGGAAAACAATCCCGAAGGTTTTCGTGACGTTACTGTCATTGAATTGCGTGCCGGGCGAATTCTTTTTTAGCTCCATTTTTCTAATACTTTCCGCCATGCCGTTCCTTGTCGAGCTGCTCTAGATAATTACTTTTCTTGAAGAAAATAGATTATTTACCTAAACCGCCGTAACGGAAGAAATCGCTGCAGTTATTTTCTCTTTCAATGAAAAAAAGGTTATAAATTCGTTGTTTGTATGAAGGATTTGTGCAAGTGCTGGAAGACAAATTTCTGCCTTTTATTGTCTGAATTCTGCAATTCTATAGTATAAAACAGGAGTATGGTATTCATGTAATAGTTTAAAAATATTGAATACCTCAGAGAAGATTACTTAGCCGATTTATCTATAAGCACTTAGGTTATCAGTTCGTATATTCAAATGAAATAGTAGCGGATAAATCATTAATTTATTTCTTCCTTTTTTCATCTTATTTATAAACTTTCTATAAAAGTCTTTCTCGCGACTTTGTTCAATTGCATTATATTTAGTATCAGAGTTGTCATTTATATGCGCTTAAGAGCAAATTTAAATATTTTTGTCTAAATCTGTTGCATTGAAATGGCCCAGCATGGAAATCTGGTTTCTGCACTAGTGTCATTATACTTAGAGAGTATCCGATTAACCACAGTGAAAATAGTTGAAACGATTGTCGTCAAATTTAATATATATATACTTTAAGCATGCGGGAGATTATTGGCGGAAAAAATAATTTTAAAAGATTTTCTGTATCGGTAAATTAAGATTCTGGCAGTTAAGTTTCCACAAAATGAAGATCACTTACCAGAAATCAATTTGCAATAAAATATGTCAATCAGCAAAAAACTGAGGTATTAAAAAAGTCTGAAGTCTTATGTCGAAGAATAAACCAAAACAGCAAACTGAAATTCAAAACTTTCACAGAAAGAAAAAATAAAGAATTTCGTGAAAGTATGTCGAAGCGGGCTGAAAGAATATAAACCAATAATGATTGCAGAAATCCAAATTATTTAGTTGTTTCCCATAATGAATTAATGTTATCAAAATATTTTAGCACTTAAATTCCCATACACGTTTTAGATTTTGAGAAATACGAAAATATAACAATGTTTTAACAATAAATTATTTTTATATCGGCTAAAAATGAGCCGACAAACTTCACGATGATGCTTGGCATGCTGTTTATCCTGCCTCAAGAAATGAGATTTATAAATTTTGAAAAAGTTATAAAAAATTATTTAAAAAAAAAACGGGAGTCAAACAGTCGTAGCATCCTTCAATACACGCAAAGACTTCCACGCGCAAAACTTGAAAAATTATCGTTGAGTAAATTTAACAAAACTATCTTTTAAAACGCACTTTTATTAGTGTACTAAAAAGTAGGAATTTTTAATTTTATCTGCTTTTTAATTTTTAATTTATATTTCATAATTATAATTAATATGCAATCTTGAAATCAATTTTTATGAAATTCATTTACAGGTGGCTCCACTGCCATCGAATCGAAGTTTAATTAAATTAATGGATTAATGGACTACTGATAATTGATTGCTTAAAATATTAAAATAGTGTATTATCATTGGGAATACATAAGTGTAGAAAATTTTAATCTTCTGTCACTTCAGAAAGTGAGTGAAATATCGATTTTTACAAACATGAAACAATTCAAGCTAAATAAAAGTGTGTAGTTAGCAACTGATGAAAAACATTGATTTTTATGGAACATCTCTTCGTCTTGCTGTTTTATGTATGTGTTTAATTGTATATATTTTCTAAACTTTTTTTCTGTGTCTTTACTGCATCAAGTTCTATAGTTTAAATGTTTATTATCATTTCCGTCTGTAAATGTCAAACTCTTTAAGAGAGTGTTGCCCTGACAAGGCGTTTATTTGTTTTGATTCTGTAATTGCTCCAGTGTAACTTGTGTGGGTTTTTTCCACAAGTTTCCTTTGTTGGAAGTGGTTGTACTCATCCACCCTGCATCCATCCAACTGGTTAGGTAACCTTTGAGGTTATAGGCACCAGGGATGTGGGGTGGCGTCATGTCATGTCTCGATAAATAGTAATATAACAAAATATAGCAAAAGACATGCACAAAAAATGACATATGATAGCAAAGTAAGATACAAATATACAAAAAAAATTCAAAATATAAAATGTGGACAAAATGAAGAATATTAATGCTGGAGAAATGTACAGAAATATTCAAGGGGGAAAATATTTAATGCTACTCAAAATAGAGATTTCTGCCGTTTCTTCACGAGCATTTAACGGTTCGACGTGAAACACATCCCGGCTTTTTTCTCCGAAATTATAGGCCAAACCCATTTGGAAATCCTCAGTTAGAATCTTCAATGAAACAAAACGAGAAAGAAGGAGCTAATCCAAGGAGCGTTATAAAACAAATTGGAGTATAATCATTGCAAAATATATGAAAACTAAGCCCTGATTTATTTATTTTCAGAAAAAAGTGTTTAATAGAAGCTGTATCTTACCTTTTAAGCACTTTATTTAACTTGATTTGTTTCTTATTTGTAATCGATTTGTCAAATTTTTTCGATTTTCTGCCCGGTTCCTTATGTGCTAGAGTTTGAAATTTTGCACATTTATGTGTTCTCACACATTAATACTTTCAGAACTTAATCAGCTAATTGATTCATTTAATTAAATTTTGATTCCATGCAACTGGCACTACCTGTAAGTGAATTTGAGAAAAATTGATTTTGGAATTTCATAATATTTATATTAATGAATAATAAATTAAAAGCTAAAATATATTATATAATTAAAATTAAAAAAATGCATTATACACTAACAAAAATGTGTTTATAAAAACTGTTTTTAATCAATATTTTAATTTTCTTACGAAATACGAATTAATTAATAATTTGCTTACGTTTGACAGAAACTTTTGTAATTTTAGCAAGGAAGACACCTAAATTAATGGAAGTGCATGACAAACAAAAATGAAAATGAGCAAAATATGGCAGAAATAAAACAAGATAACAAAATTTCCAACACATTTTAAAAATTTTAAATAAATATATAGGAAGAAAATTAAGACAAAAGCTTTAACTTCACAATTTATCAGTTTATATTTTTTGAAAATATTCCCATTATTATTTTGTTCTTTTCCTTCGTTTACAATTATTATATATACATTTATACGGTGTATTCATATCTAAGGGTCTTTAATAACTAGTATTGGAATGGAAAATTAGATTTTATATGGTTATTGCGAAAGTTTCTTAAGGGGAGTTGGTCCGAAAATATTAAATTGGCCACTTCGATGTACCTTTTCTCAAAATCTATTACAGATTCATGTTTCAAATTTTTTTATACAAGTAAAGTGCATTTTTCTCATTATGCTAAAATCATTTTTTTAATTCAAAAATTTATTTTTTACAATTTTTTTTTGTGTCAAAACAAAAATTGTTAAATTGGACATTTCGATGTACCTTTTCTCAAAATCTGTTATAGATACATGTTTGAAATTTTTTATAGAATTAAAGTACACCTTTCTCATTATACTGAAATGAGCTTTTGGCTAATTTTTTATAAATTTACAAAATATTTAATTAGACATAGTGAAATTTTACCCTATTTTGACAGAAAAAAATTGTAAAAAATAAAGTTTTGAGTTTTTTTTAAAAAAAGCTCCTTTCAGTATAATGAGAAAGGCGTACTTTACTTGTATAAAAGTTTCAAATATGTATCTACAATAGATTTTGAGAAAAGGTACATCGAAATGGATACTTTCACATTTTGTGTTTTGACACAAACAAATTTGTAAAAAATAAAATTTTGATTTTAAATAGAAAAACATTTCAGTACAATGAGAAAGATGTGCTTTACTTGTATAAAAAATTTCAAACATGAATCTATAACAGATTTTGAGAAAAGATACATCGAAGTAACAAGGTTAGGGTTGACGGACTTAGGGTTCCAACTCCCCCTAAGATTTCACGAATCATAAAAGCTTAGGTAAGTTAGATCAACGTCCCGTTTTGAAACTGCACGGGGACTATTTTGGGTGTGATATTGTAAATTTGAATTGTGGTCTGAAGACAAGAATGGTACTAGAGACGACACTTCACTCTACATACTACAACACTGCAACAACGCTTGGGCATTTGCCCCACGCTGACAATTTTAGTGTTCGACCGGACCGCATACTTTTCTTCTTTAGTGCAATCCGATAGCTAAATCGTGACCTTAGTCACATTGTGTTCACAGATAATAACTGCTGTAATATCTGAAAATATATAATCACTTGAAAAATAAAACTGTCTTGCTGTTTTTCCAGAGATTTTTTTTCCTACATTTTCACAAATGTAGTTTAGATTTTTTCACCTAAAATTCAAACTGATATCAAAAATTCTGAAGTGCTATGCAAATCTTTATTTTCGAGTGATAAATGATAAGAATAACCTAATTTTTTTATTAATCGGATATAATTTTCATGAATTTTCAATACGATATATATTTTGCATGAAAATTATATCCCATTAAAATTATTATTCCGATTCCGATTATTTTTCCGATCTAAATGAAGTCAATTTATGCTCACGTGATATGAGTCAAGAGCGCAACGCCAATTTCATTTTTGAATCCATTGAGTATCCCCTATTAGCACAAAATGCTCTACAATATTCATACGATATCTTTACGATGTTGTGCAGCATTCAGAATATTGTAGCAACGTCGTAATATATCTTGTGCTAATAGGGTCTTAAAGGAATTAAAAAGAAATGATGTCGCAGTACAGTGTACGACGATCCACAGTTAGTTATTTGATAACATGCACAGTCATGAGACAGAAATCACCCAAATTTGCTTCATTTAAATTTTCACGCAAAATATTTTCCTATAACTCTAGTAATGCATTCGAAATCAAAGAATGAAACAAAATTTAGTTGCAAAACATATTTCTTCAATACTATCCATTCATATATATTCGTGTTCCAATCAATAATTCTGGAATATCATTTGATGAGTACAGTCATGAATTTTTTTCTTTCAATCTAAAAAATCTATCTTATTTTACGTTTCCTTTTTTTCATAATTGTAATTTCGTTATCGTAATTTATCAAAACTCATTCATGGGAACGAGTCAAATAATCTTACATTATCTGTTAGTCGAGCCTTTGATCAGTTCCTGTTCTGTACTCGTACCTTTAAGATTAATGATACTTTCTTCTTAGGAAAACGAAGCGATGTTCTTTGTTTTCCAAGAAGTTGAAAAAATAAGTCTGGCTAAAGGCACGTGAACTGGGTGCTTGCATTTTTTTAAAGGTCAAGTGTTTTACTCGGCGTAAGAATTGATTTTTTCCAAAGTATAATATAAAAGAGAAAGGAAACTTTTTACGTTAAGAATATTTGATACGAAAGAATAAATCATTGAAATTTATTCACTATTAAGTTTATTCATATTCCTTTTTAATAGATATCAGCTGAGGATACTAACTTTTAAGATTTCTGCAATATCAAATGAATTATGTCCTTTTAAAAATGTTTATAAAAAGACATAAAGCTGAAAAATAAATTTTCATATAATTTGTCTCTTCATGACATATTTTTATTGTTTGCCATTAAATTGCGCTAAATTTGATAGAAAGAACAGAAAATGATTTATAGGACAGACCCACCAGTTAAAATATGGCACAAAAAATTGTTATAACACAAAACATTGTTAGCTATGTGCATTAATAATCGATATGTATTTTGTTAAACATACACAGAAAAGCATTCTTTGGTTCATTTACATAATTTGTGGAAAAAGAGAATATAAAGAAGGATTTATATTAACAATGAGCCAAACAATATTTGAGGTCTATTGTTCCAAAAAAGCATTCTAAATATTCTTAGAAAATTTTTCACATAATAAAATTTATTCTACAAATTTAATGTTAAAGTAAAGATAAAAGGGGAGAGATGTAAAAAGTAACTATTTTACTACGATCTTCATTTGAGTAATTAACCTTAGTTTGAAGAGTTCAGATTCTGATTCTCCAAAATTGATTTTAACGAAAATAGAATCATCTTTGTTATCTCTAAATATATTTAGACGCTTTGTCCGATAGTTCCTTACATATTTGGTGGTTATCCACAAAGCTAAATTATGTAAAGGTCTTTTTCCCATTTCTTTACATTATTAACTCCAGACAGTCATTTTGACTAAAAAGGTCAAGGAAACGCCCAGCTTATCAAAAGAACGATTGCCTTTTTCAACTTATTGACAACTATATTAACAAATGTGAGGTTTGAATGGAAAAGCACGTAAGTTAATCTTTTGATTCATTCATATTCACTTTTCTTTCTGAGCCAAATGTCTTTAAACACAATTAATATATTCATATATAATTAATATAACAAATATTCCAAAAATATTCACTATTTGCATATTATTTTAAAATAATAAACTTTTTAGTCAAAATATCAAATATCTAAACTATTCGGATTTCAGTTTTATATGCAAGTATATTATTCTGTTTAAATGCGAAATTAATAAATAAATATATAATTATAAAAATATATTTCAATTTATTGCTAATCTTTTAAAAAGCCATGTATGAGTCAGGTGATAACAATATTGATTTTTACGTCGGTACATCTAAACAGAATTTTGATTCCTATTTAGTTCAATTACTCCTTATAAGCTATGAAAATTTTCAAAACATTTTTACACTTACTTTACATGCATTCAATAAATTATTTCACAAATAAAACAGCACATTTACTTGCTACACGTGGCTAAAATAAAATTTTCTTAAATTGGAAACGCCTCTTAGCTTCATCCGGTTGGAAAACGGGTTTATGTATCCTTCCCAATTAATGCTTAAATTAGAACCGTGTAAATCTCTAACTCGAGGGCACGAATGTGAGTGATGCTAATATCCAAGCGCCGAGATAGCCTAGTGTTAAGGTCTCGGCTTCAGAGTCAAAGGGCTTCAGGTTCGAAACGGGCTTCCACTAAAGACCCACAGTGTATGTGGGCCTGGTAAATCACGAAACCCCCAGCTGGTATGGTGCGGAAGAATGGAGAGAGGGGTGCCATCATCATTATCTGCCCACGGTTCAATATTATGAGGTCAGTCCCAAAATAGCCCTCGAGATACTTCAAAACAGGACGTCAATATAACTTAATTAAATTAAACGATACTACCTTGCATCACTGAGCAGTCAATAGCAGTTCTTTGGATTCTGATGTATTTAAAATTCCCTATAAAATAAACTCAACGGGATTCTCTTCTTCACTAAATCTCAAATCTAGTACATAAAATTTCGTATCTATAAGTATTTAGATTTTATATATTTAAAAAATTAACTGATAAATTAAGATCTGTTGCTAATAACTTTTTAACTAAGAATTTTTTAAAATTTAATTCTATCAGTTAGAATCGGGAAATATCTCGCACATTTTTAGCATAAAATATTTTTATAAAACCACAGTGAAATGAGCTAAATTTATTTAAAATTTTCACAATTTCGTCAGTGAGTTGGAGTGTTGGCTAAGCCAGCGAAAAATACAGAGTACACATATTCGAAACGAAATCGTTCTTTGTTCTCATCTAAACCAAAAAGATATTAAAAAAAATAATTTATTTTGATAAAACAACTTTAAACGAGAACATTCCTACATTTATAATGATAAAAAGGTCTTAAATATTAGTAATCAAAATATAATGTTTTATTACAGGAAATTCTCGACATATTCTGGATATTCTTGAATGTATTTTGTTTGTCATTATTCTACACTTTTATTCAACTTATTTTGTTTCATGCTTGTAAGGGTGAAGAGATACTGCGATCGTTTTTTCACTTACTTTCTGATGTCCTAGAGTTCTGAAATTTCGTACGGTTGTGAATTTTTTAATATCTTCAGAACTTATCAGTATTTCGATTTATTTTTATTAAATTGTGATTCCATACAAGTGGCATCACGTGCAAGTGAATTTGAGAGAAAAATCGATTACATGAATATACAATATCTATAACGATGAATTATGAGTATTAAACGCTAAAATGTAGAAAATAAGAAAAATAAAAAATAGTCAGTCAAAACACATTTTAGTGGTTCACTAAAATGTAGAAAATCTGGGAGTCAGAATAAAAATATAAAATAGCAGGTGCTGAAAGCAATATAATAGAGGAATCAAGCTAGAGTTGCTAACATACGAACGAAAACTCCTAAACATTCATTAAAAATGAAACTAGGGGGAGATCGGGTAGATTGATACGCGAGAACATTGATAAATTTCATAAATTTTGATGGTTGGACTGCTCAAGATGTTCATATCCCCTCACATATATGTCACTGTAACCCTTAGCACAGGGTATATTTTTCGACCATATTCAGTCAAAAGTTAATTTACAAATGAATCAAACCGCTAATTTTCTCGTCTAAGTAAATTTTACTCTAAGCACGTGTTGTGTGATTTCTTTAACTATTTACATTTTTCTGCCAGGGAATTTACTCAAAAGGTTGGAAGAAACATTTATTTTTTGAACTGTAATTAAGTTTTGACGTTGTTTAGCGTTGATTTTGCGTGAACACTTGTGTTCATTAAATAGGGCTCTTAGGGCAGATTGATATAATTTACTCCGGGGCACATTTATATGCGTCTTCTGTGTGTATAAATGTGACTCAACAGCAACTGCTTTGCAGAATCGTCTTTAGAAATTGAAAAAACGTAAAAATGAACTATCTAAGAGAAACTAGCAATTATGAACTTCTTTAAACAATGAAAACTGTTTGAATTTCATTGCAAAAATGAAAAGTATTGTTGTAAATTAAGTTTAAAATATTTTTTACGAATTTATAAAAAGTGGAGAAAAATTGTACGGAAACTTAATTAATATCATCGAAAAGATAATTTTTTACATTTCCAGGTGGTGTAAAAATTATTTTCCTGCTATATTTTTTTCGTAAACCATCAAGGAAGAAAGCGAAAATTTCTCTTAATTTTTAATTAATTAAAATTTTCAAAAACGGATTCGATGTACATATTCCCTCCAAAATCTTTTAAAACCCACACACACCCATTATCCTTTATTATTTATAAAGATAAATTATTTTCTGAGGCAGTGTTGTTTCCTTTTTCCCGTATCATTAAAAATATTGAAGTTTGATTAAAATAAAAGTTGGTTACTTTCTTGAACTTTTAAAAATTGATTTGGAATGCAAAGTTTAATGATAAAACATATTTTGTGTTGATCCCACACCTATTAATCATCATTATTTTAGATATTTCCGTGAGTGTCAATGTATCCTGTATTTTTTGGGGGGTGGGGGAATCAATAAAGATTCTACTACGCACACCCAACCGAACCGCAAACCGGAGATCTTTATATCTCTGGAGTCAGGGGTGTGCGTAGAGTAAAGCAAAAGGTATGGGGCAGATTGATACAAATCAATTTTTGGAAAAAAGTTCAACAAATATTTTATTATGTCATTAATGTGCAAAATTCGACTGAAATCCTATATATATTGTATTAGTTCTAATTATTTCCGTTGGTAAAATTATTTTTTATCTTTCCAAAAAAAAGTGTATCATTTTCCCATCATTCCTCCTATATTGTAAATGTCATAAAAAAATCAATTACTTGTCTGTTTCTCAATGCCCAAGTTGACCATCACATTAACATTAAGGCCATTGTATACCCCCGAGCTCGGAACCCGAAGGATTCCTTGTCAGTTGAATGAGTATACGTGGGAGGAAGACATGATTGACCTCACATCTGTCCTTGCTGCCGTTAAATTGTCCTGACCCCCGTGCGATGTGTCCATAGGAAGCAGAGCACAGAGACTTTCTTGGATTAGTGTAGTTGTGCACATACTGGCTATAAGGGGTATCGGTTGGATTTACAGGACCAAAGGGCACAATTCAATTTTAAAATGATGAATAATGACTAGTTATGGCATGAGAAACAGCACATTACAAAATACTTGATATGAAATTGGCAAGAAAAAATGTTATCTTAATATTGGGAAGGGTAATAGACAAGTAACACAACAAATCTAGGTTATATAAAAGGGGAAAAAAACACAAAAATGCATACTCCTAGTTGAGAAAAACATATAGATACCTATGTACAAAAATATACACTGTATGAACAAAATAGACTAATAATAAAATAACAAGACTAACTATAGGAAAAGGAAAGCATGAAAATTTGAGCTAATAATAACATGGTGATGATAATGCATTGAAAGGAGGCAGACTATTTCATTCAGTTCTGCCAAAATGTGCGTAAATGCGCCAAACCCAGCAGAATTATACTACGAGGTTGACGAAAATCTCGTACTGTTCCAACTGTGGTAAATTTATCGTTCATTTTGTCTACTTTTGAAAGTACGAAAAAGCACTGAATATTGTTCAACAATAAGTCCACTATTTTGAATATCGCAAAAGTAATGCGAAATTCTTTTCTCTTTCGTTTTCAATAAACCAAGAAATATTAAAATAAGTATTTGAAGACCTTCATTTTGTTAATTTCTCGAGATATATTATCTTTTTTTTGGAAAATTATATAAAAATATACTTTTCTCGAAAAGGTTTTAATGAACACCTATTCTTAATATAGAAACTTAAATCTAACGTAGATTTGAAAACAATCCAGAAGGTTTAATTTAACTTGAAGCTCTCGGTAACTATTCTGAAATAAATAACATTAAGATTAAAGATTAAGACACTATTAAAGGTTAAAACTTAAGCTTCAGATAAGATGAAAGTTTCAAATAAAATGCTAACAATTAATTCACTGTTTCTACATACTAAGAAAAATTTCTACTCTCAAATGCGTTAAAAGTATTATTGAGCTGACAATAATTATATGAACTCATACCATAACATGGAATTATTGCCATATAAATAGTATACTTTATCCATTTAAATATTTTCAATTACTGAACATAATTTGTTATGATTCAAAGTAACTTGTAAAATTAACTTCTTAACATACAATGACGTCTCTGACACGTGCATCGAATTACGGAATTTTTGCTATTTAAATCCGTATCTAAGCAAACGTAACAACTAATTTTAAATACAAAAAGCACCTAGAGACGCTTAATTGCTTCAAGTACTCTTTATCATCTTAAATATATTGAAATAATAAAAAATATCCTAAATGGGTGGTGCCATCTTATTAGGAGGTTAAATAAAATAGTATGGAAAGGAGTTAAACTCGAATGTAGATCATAAATTATTGTAGAAACTAAAATTCACAGATAAATCTTGCTAAACACACAAGAAATTGACATTAAAATGTTTTTTTCAAAACTGTCATTTTAACTTTTGATAAAATAGTAGCTTGCCTTTCCATTACATATTGAAGACATAATTATAAAGTGTGTAAGAATCGTTATGGGGTTAATTCCCCTGACATCACAACATGAGAAAAACGTCACCGCGCATGCCATTTAACTGCACGTTGCCTTATGCTCATATGTGACGTCACATCTTTTTTCCTCCGGCAAACAGAGCACGGTATCCAAAATTGGTACGGCGAGCGTGACATGTATCACGTGGTAGCACGAACTGACCTCATTAAAATTTATTATATAATTCAAAACTTAATAAAAGTAATCTTGAGAATTATTCTGGTACATTTACTTACTAATTTATAAATTTCTGACAGTTTGACTAATTTTTCTTGAATTTTTACTTCATCGTCACTTGCAAAATATTTTCTGAACGTTGAGGAGAGTTAATTTTTTTAAAGATCTCTTTCCAGTTCAAAATTCTATTTTTATGGTAACGAATGATAATTTCTCTAACTTCACATTTTGAAAGCACTCTTCAGAAATCGCTCAGTGCTTCCCAGCGTTTAAGGGGAAATACTGGTACATTTACTTACTAGTTTATAAATTTCTGACAGTTTAACTAATTTTTTCTTTAAATTTTACTTCATCGTCATTTGCAAAATATTTTCTGATCGTTGGGGAGAGTTAATTTTTTAAAAGACCTCTTTCCAGTTCAAAATTCTATCTTAATGGTAACGAATGATAATTTCTCTAACTTCACACTTTGAAAGCACCCTTCACAAATCGCTCAATGCTTCCCGGTGTTTAAGGAGAAATCCTCATTTCAAATGTAAATGATCATCTCATTTGAAAGTACAATTTATAAGACACGTTTAAGCCTAGAAATAAACTTTTGTTTCTGTTTATCGACTTTTAATGTTCCGTTTACTTAAATGTATAACAAAATTTAAATGCTTCTGTTGGCATTTTGAAGTTTGACTTGCAGTGGGAATTTGACTTAAATGCAAATTTCACCTCAAGTGACTTTTTTCTCAAAATGTTTAGTTTGGTATTGAAATTGGTGAGTTAATGTAGAAGGTCATGTCAAAATGAATTTTACTTAGTATTTAGTTCATAAAAAATTAATTTACTTTGTTCACAATTGATACCATATTCAAAAAAAGCCTAGTGGTAAGGTAGCGGCTTCTCGGTCTGAGGGATTTAGGTTCGAAACCCGATTCGCTCTGTGTGAGAGGGGGGGGGGGACAAGTTTTGCACAAGGTAATCTTTGCAATCAATATAAGAAAGATACTTCTGTTCACACTGAAAAAAAATACTACGGTTAAAAGTAGGTAAATACGTGAAATAAATTATGTCTCATCGAATGCCGTTATTCAGTGCTTTATTTCTGATCTATTCATATTTGTCTTTTTGTGTAATTCCTGATGAAAAATGGTTTCCCAAGCAGTTCTAAGTGAAATTATTTTCCCATTAATCACTCAAAAATATTTTATTATTTTAAATATGTCTTACTGGACACAATTTTATAGCCTAAAACTAGTTGCATGTAACAATTTCTTTCCTTCTCACTTTTTATTTTAGATATGAAATAGTAACACAAAAACCGTTCTGAAAAAAATTTCAAATTCATTGAACACTAGAGGAACAATATATATCATTGAAAGATACCGGTATATATGTTTAATAATGTATTACTGAAGCATATATTATAAAGCTTGCATTATATAAAACATACACGGAATATTGTGTTCCAAATACAGATATTCTGTGGTATTTGGTAAAATTATATTCCGTAATATTGCCACTAGGGTACCACTGTAGTCTAGTGGTAAGGTCTCGGCTTCGATGCCGGAGGGCTCCAGGTTCGAAACCCGACTTCACTGAAACTCCATCGTCAGTGCAGGTCCATTGCATGCTAAATCATACTTAGGGCGCCAAACATCCTCTCGGCGGCGTGGTGAGGAAATTTGGAGATGGGGTGCCTGCTCAGGTGTCATCCTCATCATCTGATCGCGGTTCAAAATGACGATATCCATCACAAATTAGCCGTCGTGTTGCTTCAAAACGGGACGTTAATATAATTGAACTAAACCAAGTACCAAAAGCTTGGCGAATTGTTATTGTTTCAGTTCTGAATGGAAGATAAGAAATAAATCACGACTAATAATAGACAAAAGGGTTTTGGAAGTATTTTTTACCAACCTAAACCAACTCTGATGAAAAACATTTCGAATATTTCATTCAACTAGCCTCACTCAAGAAAAGGCTATTTGTGTCTTTCGTAAAATTCATTACAAATCTAGTACGGTGACTTGCTTTGCAGTGACTTTTTATACCAAATCTCATTCAGATTGTTGGAGACTTTTATTAATTTCAAAGTAGAAAAATATTTTTGAATGATATATTCGCATTCCTATAACTAAACAAAATTGTACGTTTCTAAAGAAAATAAATAAATAAATTCTTTTAAACTGCTGTGCCCTCTACCTTCATTTCACCTTCGAGTATGTTTCTAAATATGTTTTAAGTAAGTTTCGAAAATTACGATAACAGAAGAAATGTGGATGTTTCTCCTAGCTCTTTTCATGTTATAAAACAAAACTGTGCGTTTCAAATTTTAAAAAAAATTCGTATTCGACTTCTCTTAAATCGCTGTTCTCTCTTATCTTCATTTAACCTTCGCCTATGTTTCTGAACATGTTTTAATTATTATTTCGAAAATTGTGATAACAGAATAAATGTGGAAGTTTCTCCTAGCTCTATAACAAAACAAAATTGTGCGCTAACAGAAATATATCGTTTTCAACATTTTTTAAACTGCTGTGCTCTATACCTTCATTTCACCTTGGCCTATGTTTTTGAATATGTTTTAAGTATTATTTCAAAAATTATGATTACAAAAGAAATGTGGAAGTTTCTCCTAGCTCTAGGCTTAATTAACCTCTGGAAGTTCCTTCCAACTTTCAAGTATTTCACCTGTACTGCCTTTCAAACGCTTCACAACAAATCCATTCTTCAGACTCCCATTTCGTCTCGGAACACAAAGTGTTTCTTAATTCTTCATTACCTTCGGTTAAGGCTTTCGTGACACTAGTGTGTCGAAAGTGCTATAAATCACTTTGAACACTTCTGGGACTCAGTAGCAAGGTAATGGGGACTTCTCCTCATAGATACTTGGGAGACTCTTTTCGCTCTCACTTACCCAATTACGGTAATGCAATACGCAAATGCAATAGACTTCAGGGAGCTCAATAACTCTAGCAGTTAATCTACGGCAAGCAATTTATGACTGTAATGGCAGGCGATTGGAATTGTTCCTGCTGAGGATCATTTTGATACGAGGATCAGCATACATGGCTTCTCTCGAAACTCTAAGATCTTGTCTTTATTAACATCGAAGGACATGAAAGGCTAAGTTTTGTTCGGAAACACCATTTCTTTGTGGGATTAACTGAGCTAGTTTTCATGGGCCTCAACGCTCTTTAAAAGATTTGAAGTCTAGTTTAAGTTCGTATTTTGTGATAAATAGTTTCGTACAGGAGATTAAAAAAGATATATATTATGATGCATTTGCATCGTAACTCAATGTTTAGAATCAAACTGATATATATATCAGTCGCAAAACATGTACACATTATACAATATTAAGTAATTATGTTGTACTTTCTTGTACCTTTATGTATATTTTCTATTCAGAGTATGGCATTCTGTTTTTTTTACATTTATTTTGTAGCCAAAAATTACCTTTAGGCTCTTTGCAATATTTGTTCAAGGACCCAATGTGGATATATTATATTTTTCAGATTTATTAAACACTTTTATTTAACTTGACTTGTTTCATGTTTGAAAAGGTTAATTTTTAATCGATTTTTGACTTATTTTCTGATGTGCTAGAGATTTGAAATGTTGTACAAATTACTCAATGAGAATACATTATTTTAATCTTTACAGAACTTAATTATCAGTTAATCATTAATTAAATTAAAATTATATTTCGTTCCAGTGACTCCACTTTTTGGTGAGTTTGAGAAACTATAGATTATATCAAGATTAAAAAGCAGAAAAGAATTAAAATAAAATTATTATTCTGCTTAATGCACCAATAAAAGTGTGTTTTTAAATACCGAATTTAATTAAATTTATTACATCCAGTTTTCTCGAGTCTCATTAAACAGGCACATCTTGTATTCCAATCTACCTATATGCATACTCGCTGCTAAGGAATCTTCATTATTTTGCAGTAGAAATGTGCAATGTCATTAAATTTAAAGAACTTAAATGCAAACAAATTCTAAGAGATTTACATTTTTCTCGCTTCAAAACTCTTTTTTTTTTTCCTTAATTCCAGAATACGTAGTCTGAAATACTCAGTAAAATTTAATTGTAGTCCAATGATCTGTGCCATTTATTTTTAACAACAAACAGCTTTGATAAAGATCTTATTATAAATTTAATCCAGATTCAGATTACTCAAATGGTTTTTTTCCTCCAATTGCTAAGTTGTTCTGTTATAATTCACTGCCAAGTTTTTCAATTGATGAAAAACGATGAAAAATTACAGGTGGCTTTTTAATATTTCAATAAGATAAATATTTCCTTCTCCAAATTAATATATGTTTAATTTTCCATCGATTCAAACTATAATTTCGTCTGTCTTGAAATTATAAATCTTTAATCGTAACAAAATATTCGTTCTTTTAAGTATATAAATAAGGAATGGTAATATAAGAAAAATGTAAATAATTATATACGTAAAAAATTAATGTTTGATGTATGTCGAAAGCAATCTAAAATCATTTCTGCTAAAATTTCAAGCTTTGTCAAATTTTTCGTCATCATACAGAAAACGAAGAATGGATTAAAGGGACTTCAGTGCTCCTCACAGTAAAATGTGAAATGAGGGTTTCCCTTTAATTTCTCTTTCGTAAAAGATTATATGAATATCTTTCGTCTTGGAAACAAAACTTAATGTTTTGAAACTGTCATCATCATCCTTGAAAAAAATCGCGGCAAGTCATTTCAGTTAAATCGATCCAATATCTTTTTTTTTGTTTTGTAATAGTTTAAGAATATAACTTTGGACTGCATATATTTTAAAATCGCTTATACATTTTAAAATTATATTGTTTATATGGGCACTCCAAAAAATTAATGATGGTAATTTTTTATTTTCTCAAAGGTAGAGAAATTTATATGTGATAGTATTTCGTTAAGCTGACTAATTATGTTAACAAATCGTCTATGAAAGGCTGGACTCTGTAGGTATACATGCAACTGCAAACTTTTTAAATCTTTGTGATGATTTGACAGCTTTGTAAATCTTCATAGAAAAGTATACTCACTGTGTCGGACTGATCTGAATTTCGTTATTGACAATGTCGCAAATCACCCCGATGCACTTTAAAAATATATTATTACCCTGCTTTAACTCCTGTCATAAGTTTTCATCTTAAAAATATTGTATTGTACCATAACAGTGTAGCCAAGAGACGGAATTGAAGTTTTCTTATGATTACTGTAGAGAACTGCAATATATGTCCTTAAATGTAATTTTAATATATGATATTAAAAACGCATTTTTAGACTATTTATTCATGTCATAAATGCTGCAGAAAACTCTATCTCAATATATTGTTACAAAGCTATAAAGTTGTTTCCCTGAGATGCTAATCTTGGAGACAAACTTGGCGATCTTGGCGACAGATTTGGCGACAAAAGGAATTTTCTAGAAAGACCTTGAACTGTCAACCTATTTCTACTGGCTTCATGAACTTTCTGGAGATTTGATCACTTCCTACGTAATGACGTCACTTCCTGTTGAAAAAGTACAAAAGCAAGCTCTCAAGCCAAAAAGAGTTAGTTGGCAATTCAATTCATTCTCGCCTCTGCTTCCAGACCAGTCAGTCATGGCAAAATCACACATCTGAAGATCTCTAGTGCATCCTGCTCAAAGTTTTTTGAAGACTGGAGGTCTCCGCTGCATCGCAGCGGGCTGCGCTCCACATTTCTCGTCACGTCTCTAAGAAGAGTTAGTTGGATTTTGATCAACAAGCAAGCTGGTAATAAGAAACCTTTGAGTGCTGTGTTGAGATTTATTGGTAATCTCTGTTGCGAATTTTTACAAGTGCTGTTTAAATACTTGTGCTTCGTTTCTTTTCTTGAAATATTTGTAAAATAAAGAGTTTTATTTTTTTTTAATCCTGTTTATTGGACTGCATTCACTTACACCCACACGACGATTTGCTACAATATGATATAATTATTTCTAAAAATAATAAATGCATGGCTGTCTATCTGCGTTTGTGCGCTGGTGATTTACAGTGCGCACCGTTGGACCTAGATGTACCAAATTTGACATATATATTTTTATATATTCTTTACTATACTATGATACTCTATATACTTTAGAGAGTGAAAATGTTCACCTATTAGAGAATTTTGTGACATTTTAACTAATTAAATTTTGGTAGTAAAATTTTGACGTTTTTTGGTGACAATTTCGAAAAATATTCTTCTACGAAAATGATTTAAACAAAAACTTATAATTCAGAAAATTTTCTTTTAAATTCAACCCATTTAATTGCCATAAAATATTTTCCCTAAATAATTTCCAGCTATGCATTTTATTGTTAAGTAAAATAGGGCATGAAATTGCTATTTATGTTTAGTAAAACCTTTGATAATGTTTATAAGAAGTAAACAAAGTTGAGTAAATCTTACGGTTTCCCTAATCGTCACAATTCATGTTCTTCCACTTAATATAATCTGATGCATAAAAATATTCTACAGACCTTTTCGCTTAAATTTTACTTTCTTAATTTATTGCATTAATTTTTTTGACGATTCTATGGACTAAATTGTACTCTAAGATAACATTTTATGAAACATATTTGGTGCACATGCGATTTCAATACTGACTAATGAAACTTATATTAAAGCTGGATGTTTAAAAGTTGCTAACATATTTTTCTATTAAACGAATTTTCATCATCCTCTTTTTTATTAACTTTAAATTTTGAGTGTGCGTAGGCATAATGAAATGTATATCACAAATTCATCTTAGTTTCTGATTTAGCATTAAAATAAGTTATTCCTGAATTTTTTTCAGTTATGTAAAAATAAAGCTTAAATCACATTTCCTTATCTTAGGACACGCATATTTTCTCTTTTTATTTCAAATATATAATCGCAAAAATACACTCAATTTGTTTCAAATAAGTTTTCTATTTTAGCCAATGTGTTAGTTTGACGGGAATGCGCTACTGTATGCTGCAAAGTAGTTAAATAACATTATTTTGGAAACGGTGTTAATGATTCTGAGGGCTGGAGAATCAAGTGGACTTTTAATTTGAAGGTCACCCTGTAAACAATGTGTGCAAACCTCACATAAAGACAAACTGTATTTGCTATATCAAAATACAAGCATTAAGTTCCCTGAGAATGTTAAAATATATAACAGGCAAGCATTATAATATTTTATGTTTCCGAATCGGTTTGTAAATCAAGTTTCAGATGATTTATGAATATTGATAAACTGAAAAATAACGAATTTATCTGCTTGCAGTCAACAAAGTATGGATGTTTTCAAATTAGTTTAAAACGTTTTGTATTAAAGAAACAAACTCATTTATAACGATTAAAATAACAAACTGTACATTTGTCTATTGTTTGTAAATTGGTTAAAATAGGCTCTTTATTAAAATTATTTCGTTGACACGAGTTCTTCGAATAGGGTACCAAAGGAAAAATCTATAGTTCATTTTACATTGCTATGAGTTTCAACTTCTGCCTACGCATGTACGTATGTATTGCTATAAGAATTTATTCAAAGGCTTTGTATTAAAATTATTTCGTAAACATGAGTTTTTCGAATATGGTACCAAAGAAAAATCTATAGTTCGTTTTACATTGCTATGCGTTTCATCTTCTGCCCACGCATGTACGTATGTATTGTTAAAAGAATTTATTCAAAGGCAGAGAAGATAAGCTGTTCTTTCCGCGTCATTTTTAACTTAAAATCATTTTTTAACAACAATTTTATCTGCATTACTGTTTTGTTATGCATCCAAACACAACACATCTTGAAACACTCATAAAAGGGTGTTAGATTCTTCGCATGTAGAATAACAATGTTATTCTTTCAGACTTTCTACAATATTTATATGAATAACGATATTGTTTTCTGTATTCAATATAAGCCTTGTTTATCTTTTCACAGTTGATATCTTTAGCAACTCAAACAGATTTTCCATAATTCTTTTTTTAATTTTGGTCTTTTTGAATGATTTTAAAAATTCAATTATGTTTTCACTTTCTCTAAAAATGTCATAATGCGTTTTATTTCAACTTTCGTAATTAAGTTTTGTAAAAATTTGTTTACCGAGAGACTTTTCTTTATCTAAATAGTTCGATAAGATTTTTTCCATAATGTTTAAAACGAAAATGAAAAGCTCATAGTGAATAGCAGTAGCAGTGTTTATTAGATTGATTTCGAAATAAGAAACAAACTTTTATTAGATTTTAGGAAATTTTGAATAGTTATATTTTTCTAGTTTGAAGTAAAATTACTAAGAAGTTTTACATAAGATAAATATAAAGCAGGTAAATAACTGAAAATTCTTAACTTTTCAAATGCTTTCTAACCGCGATATTGTTGCAGTTTCATCTGAAGCACTTTTGGGACAAGAGTTTTTTTAAAATCATACTTGAGCCAGAATCATTGCTTTCCTAATTTTACCGACTATAAAATTCCATTTCTTACTGTAATTTTTAGCTCATTGAGTTTGTTTTTACAACCCATTCATTAATTATCTAAACGGATTGAATGTCTCCGCTATCTATACTAAAATTACTTACACTGGGCGGTGTCAATAGATTGGCATGCGAAACTGAGTATACGTAAAAGTGAACATTTAAGACGTAACTGAAGATGATTTTCAGAAGCATTTCTGTAAGTATGTGTTTAAAGAATAGGATTTTGTCATATTGGGGATAATATCTTAGAAATAGGCATGTCATGTAAGGAGAGTTATGGCAGAAAGTTTTATAGAAAGTAAAGATTGTCATCTTAATTATTTAAACGGACTGAATGTGTCAGATATCTATACTAAAATTACTTACACTGGGCGGTGTCAATAGACTGGCATGCTAAACTGAGTACACGTAAAAGTAAACATTTAAAACATAACTGAAGATGATTTTCAGAAACATTTCTATAAGTAAAGGTTTAAAAATAGGATTTTGTCATATTGGGTATAATATCTTAGAAATAGGTTATGTCATGTAAGGAAAATTATGGGAGAAAGTTATACAGAATGTAAGAATACTCAGTGCTTGATGTCTTGGTCAGCTTGCTGCGTATTAATTGTGACCTGGTTAGTGGTTAACATAAGTAATAACATTAGTAATAACGGATTACAATGGAACCCAGTTTGTAGAGGCCACATTGCGTGGAAATCGATCTTCACAAGAGTCACTTCGTAGAGAAAGCATGGTAAACGTTTCGATATATACTTCCCCTTTAACAAACTGAAGCTGATTAAAAACAGGAATACAGTAGGATGCTTTTGGAATTCTAAAGTTAAGACGCATTAAGTAATTTTCAAAGTAAATGCCGTTTGGATACGAATTATTTAAAAATATGTCCCAATTAGCACAAGATTCCCTACGATATTCATACGATATCTTCATGATGTTCTGCGACATTCAAAATATCGTAGTAACATAGTGGAGATAACCGCAGAATATCTTGTGCCAATAGGGGTACTCTTATAAAAGCATTAAAAAGCGCGCGTCAGTAAACTGCAACAAATTTGACTATTTAATATATATTATATGCGGAAAGCTAATTTATTTCTTTTAAATCTGAATGGTTTCCACAACGATCTTGTGTTACAAATGCTAAATGAAATGCTACATGTGAAATGTTTTCCTAAATCAGAAAAAAATCATTTTAAGGTTTACTTTTATATTATTCAAAATCCAGAATCAATTACTCATCGAATGCAAGAATATAAAGCCATTTTATTTAAAATAATTGATAAGCCCTGTTTTTAAAGTTTCTGAATTCTTTTATGTGAAATCTTTCTCAATAATTCAACAATGAGTTTTTTCCCTATTTCATGACCGTACAAAGGGAGCAAATAGTTAATCCTTTATTTCATTTCCTTTAAATTTCAAATAAATACCATACATACATTACATTTTAAAGAGCGGTATTCTTTATGTTTTTATTAACATATTTACCTGAGCATAATCTTATTTTTCAAGCAGTGTCTGCTTCTACTTGAATGTAATTAAATCTAAATTTATATCTGCACTTGTTCACAATAATATAAAGTAAGATTTATATAAAGCATGTGGCTTTATAATATAGAATTTGAATGAATTTGTGTTTAATTTAAAATCCCAAAAGAGCGATTAAGACGAAATTCCCTCTATTGTATTTTGTAATCTTTTACACAATGAACCTTTTCATAACTCTGTATGTCCAAATAGTTACCGAGGTTCCTCATTTAATTTATGTCATCCAAAACTCTGTAAAGAACAATTAAGTTCATCAGTTTAAGTTCATCTCAAATCTAACTTTTTCTAAGCTATGATCACCTAAGTAACTCATTTTTTCCTAGTTTTTCTGTTTGTAAATGTTTCTGGAATATACTAAACATTTTCTCTAAATGCATGGTAGCTACAATCAAAATAGGCATTCGGTCTTCCTTAGAAAATGTTACGTTAAATATTTTTACGAAAAATCATCCGGTGGGTTTGTGTGAATGTAATTCAACAGGCAGGATTGTAAAAAAATAATGACTCGTTATTCTACGAATATTTCGGAAAACAAAACGTAGCACAGGCAACAAAACTAATTAGCACTTTTATAAATTAATAACACAAGCAGAAACCAGATCACTAATAAATATCAGTAACAACACTTTCAACAGCCCTCAATATCTATCAGCTCACCAGCTTGCACTGCGGTCAAAGCTCCAAAGACGATTGATTCCTCGTTTGAATTGTTTGCTTTTTATACCTTTTCCGACAGGATGTGACGTCACATAGAAATCCCTCGAAGGTTCTCTAAATTTCCGTTCCCAGTAGAGATAGAACCAAAACTTAAGTATATTCGAAAACCTTCATTTTGTCGCCAAATGGCCGCAAATGTCAGGGGGCATACGCTTGATCTCCCCGATAATTAGTAAGAACCTCTATAAAATTGGATTACTTGTCATAAAATTAGGATGTCAGGGAAACAAATTCGTAATAATATTGCCCTTAGGTCTTTAAAAAAATTAAAGATTCATAATATTGTGCTATATTGTAATGTATACCGAATAATGAGTGCATTACTTATTCAAAAAGAATCATGAAACACCTAATAATAGAGAATTAATAGCATTAGTTATTAATTCCGCAGTCTTAAACATCATTATATATGAATAAATACGATAAAGTTAAGTCAAACAATCACTCACTCCGTTGACAAGCTTAATATAGGAGAATAATAAGCTGCTTTTATGATAGAAGTTGATAACAGAAACGGTGTATTCGTTTCTGGTTGTTTTTATACATGAGTTTTTATACATTCTTAACTAGAAGTAAGAATTATAAAACAGACACATATTAATAAAAAGTCAGAAGCATTAAATCTGCCAATTTTAAGTATTATAAAAGAAGAACTACGACAAAATTAAGTAAATCAATTCCCACTCCGTTGACAAGCTTAAAACAGGAGAGCTTCTTCTATTGTATAAATCGATAGAAAACAAGAGAGACATTTACTTCACAAACAAAAACGGTCTCTCTACAATCTTCCTGGCATTTTCTCAGGATTTATGAATGATGAATTGTTTCTTAAAGCTTCTACTGCATATTAAATCAGACTTGGGCGCGTCGCTGTCGTTCCTTTACGATATGTTGAGAGCTAAAAATAAATTTAACCACAAAAAGAACAAACTCAGCGTTTCATTTTTCAAATGCCCCTTTTTTTCCAATCGAGAAAAATATTCTCTTAAACAAAGAGGATTTTTAAGAAGGTTTAATCTTCAACCTCTTGCAACACTTTTTGAAGGCACTGTCATTGAGAATAATTCAGTAAGTAGGGGAAAAAAATGAGTACAAATCCCAATTCTTTCATTTCATTGTGATTCGTATTCATGAAAGATTTAGGCATTTTTTTGTTACTTATACATTTATTTGATCTTAGATATCTTTCCAGTAGATGCGGCATAAAATATTCAGAATTTATCAGATCAATCATGTCTGTAGTTAATAATACGACATTTACTTGTATCAAATTCTAATTTTTTTTCTTTAGTGAGAGCTTCGATTGGTAGTTTTTTTTAAAGAAATAATTCTCGGTCTAAAAAAAACCTTCTAAAGACATTTGAGTTCAGGAGTGGATCAAAAGATAATTCGAATTACCTTTGTATATATTTTTAAAATTTTTATTCAAGAAATAATATATTTCATCTTCAAACCATTTAATTTATAATAATTTCATTGGTCACAATGGTGTTATTCAAAGTAGGAAACATTTATATAGCTTTTGATATCATGCTGTTTTATCATTTGAATAACATCTTTGAGGAATTATTTTGCTATATTGCACAGAATCTAAAAATTGTGGCGACTGCAAAATCGACTTACTAAAAGGAAACTAATAATTATTTATAAATATTTGTTATATTATATTATTATTATAAATTTTTGGTAGGCGTTTCAAGACTTTCGCATGTTTCAAAACCTCTCGAAACTATGACCATATGAAATGATAGGACATTACTTGATTTTATTATTTTTATTTTATTTTATTTTAGATATATTCTTTAAGCAAACACAGAAATTGGAAAAATTCTGAAATACAGGACTCTTCCGCTGTAGAAGTTGTTTCCTTCCGTCTCTTCAGTAATAATTGCAAACCTTAAAAAATCTAAAACTGTGTTAGGCTTCAGAATAATATTCAAAATAATGCAACGTCCTGCATAAAAGTGAATGAGGCACTGGATGCGAATGAGAAATTTTGTAAAATAAATAAAATGACTACAATTGTAGAATATCTTCCTTCTTAGAAGCTGGGGTTTTTTTATACTTCCCTTAATACTGGAAATCTCATATAATACAACTAGATATTTCAAATGTATAAAGCTCATGTAAAACAGTAATACATTAACAAATTTATAAATTGATTAAATTAATGCTCATGTAAAAATGCACTATCGTGAGAAAGGATGGAATTGCTGAAAAATATTCTCACGGTTAAAAAATTATGGGAATAATTCCAACAGCAAGTTTTGGAATTGATATAGAATTTAGAGAAGGGCTAACATAGGTGCATTCATTGAACATTAAAACCTAGGTGCTGTCTCCTTCCAAATACCTCACAATTATTAAACATTTTCTATAAATCTTTGAAATACAATCATGTCTCAAATCTACCCTAAGTTATTACTCTGCAAAATCGCACCTACAAATGCCTTTATCGTCATATTGATCCATTTTTCTTTCAATCTCGGACATATTTACGGCAGTGGAGGAATGAAATTAAATTTATTTTCATCCTATAAATCAAAAAACGTCGTAAAAAATGTCCAGCTCTAAACTTTTAAGCAGAACCTTGACATTGATCCTTCCATCGTCATTCTATAATTCATTGAAATGCTTAGAACCAAAAATAATTCAAACTTTAACTTAGAAAAATTCAAAATATTCTTTTGTAAAAGATTCTTGAGGAAAATTGATACCATATAAGTAAAGGAGAGTTTCAGAACCCGTGATTTGACTTTCCCATGAACATAAACATGCAAATTATTGTGATTATTTGAATAGAAAACTTTTGTAAAAGTTATTTGGAAAGACAAACTCCAGAAAGTGCTTAAAGCAGCTAATTATATGAAATTAATGATAAGTTGAATTTGATGGACAGAAAATAGGAAAACTGTGAAAAATAATAAATAAAATTACGAATACGAAAAGGAATTAGAGAAAGCATTTACACATTCTAAATACTAAATACAAAACCATAATCAATTTTAAGTAAAGAAAATGAGATAGGAACGCTGAATTTAATTAAACTACAATACAAAATTCATTAAGGAAACAGAAGAAAACAAAATAAAATAAGAGACAAGACTTCTCACAAGATTCTCCCGATATCTATGAGTTTCTCTGTAACATTGCATAGAAAAATAGATTTTGGAGAATTTTATGTTTTTTTAACAATTTCAAAAAACAATTTAAGCATACTATTTTGTTAGTTTTAACATATTTGATTCTCCAAAAGTGCAAATTGAAACTTAAAACTTACTAACAAATTGAATAAAATCGGAAGAGATTCTACATTATTTACAAAAAATTCTATGACATATAGCCAGCAAATCGTAATGAACAACAGTGTATAAAAATATTATATTTTAGATGCATGTTTATATATTCCATACCTATGCTTCAATTTTATATAAATTGAATTCATATTTATTTTTACAATTATTTAAGGACAAACATCTTTTGATGGTGGTGTTAAAATGCAGTCTCTACGATGTTTTTGAAGGAGACTTCAATATAAAGGGTGTTTTGCTACCAAGTGTACGAACTTCCGGAGGAGTAGTCTTCAGCATACAAACTTCGGAGAACCAAGTTTCAGTATTCGTATATGCAACTAGTGCAGTTCTCAGAATACAGTAATGAATATACAATCGGAATCATATAGCAACTCATAGTCCGAAATGTCATCGTTTTGTGCTAGAGTGCTTAGAATACAATAAATTGTCACACATGAGTGAACAACATGGGTGCTGTTAATAACAATAGGCAAATTTTTGAATTGCATTGAGGTTACAGAAGATGTTTGAAATTACTCCCACGATCTATAATACATGCCTGCTATCATCAGTACTAGAATAATTAACATCCAAGCAGATTCCCAGCCTTTCTTGTTTGCGGCAGTTACAGAGATGCATGAGGAAATATTCACAGCATTATCCTTTTGGATATGAAACATGAAAACTTCCAGTTGGCCCTAGAAAAAGTAATGAGAACAGGATAGGGCCGGCAATCCAGTGAATGGGACCACTATGTCCGATCTGCCTTTGCCCAATTGTTAGGATTGTGTTGAGGTATAAGAATTTCATGCCCATCATTCTCAAATTATGACAGGTCTCTAGAAATAACCATCTCAGTCTAATATCTGATAAAGCAACGCATATATATGTTGGTTGGGTTGAGCATCTTTGGGTATCGTTTCTAATACGCACTTTCAGCAGCTCAGCCTTTACAGTGCCCGGCAGATTCAAACACTCTTCATTTATATAATCGGTCCACTTTTGCGGATAATGTTTCCTTGCGTAGACATTATGCGGTCCTTACAACCCCTTCTACTGTGTGAAGATGACATTTCTGACTCTGCATAGCGATATGATTCCTAATCGTGTTTGAACGTTTTATCCCCTTCAGAAATTTATACAAGTTGTACTTAAATAACCTTGAATATTTCACATTTTAAGATTACGTCTAAAATCACGATTTGAAAAGATTATTAATAATTATTATTATTATTAGTTTGAAAAGATTATTTTAAATTATCTAAGGAAATGAAAAATAAATTCAACATCTCAAAGCTTTTTTTTCTCTGCTTATATTCGTGTAACGCTTTCTGGTTAATCGGATTTTCGAGCTGCAACGGCTCCAGAAAAATTTCTGTAAGATTCAAATTATGGTCACCAGTCATTTAAAATCTTAAATAATTTCTCTTTGATTCTCAGAACTTTTTAAACAAACTATTTATTTTTAAGAAACAACAAAGTCCTAAAATAGCATATTTATTTTTTCAAACCGAAGAATCCTTCAATTCTATCAACACATCCTTCTTGTTTCTGCAGTTGGTATTCCGTTCACTGGAGACAAATAAAACCGAAATGATCATCGAGATGTTCGTTTGGAGAAAGTTCATAACATTCCCTCTGAACGTGTACCAAAACAAAACATTCCGAAGGAATCATGATATAAGGAGAAAAAGATAGCCTCTTGGTTTTCATGATACACTAAGGTTAAAGCTATCTTCTGGGCTTCTCTCGTCTTTTCTTGTCAGTCTTAATTTGCAGGAAAAGGATTTTATTGGTTTGAAGGGGGAACTTCTATCCCTCCTGCATTTCTAATCAAAGTTGGAAAGACTGTTCGAACCATTCAAGAGGAACGAAAGGAGACGATGCTATTCCAAACATTTCGTGCCAGTTTGCATCGGAGTCAGTAAGGAAGAGAACAAACGAAACGTTTCACTTGGGATCTCGAAAAAGACAGATAAAAATTCCGCGATCGAAGGATTCTGAATTGATTTTATTTTCTTGTTAGCATCGCATCCTACTTTTACTGCATCCAAAATATTTTCAGATGCGGGGAAAAGAATTAACTACATAGCATTGATTCTAAAATTGTATACAGTAGAACCTCGGGAATCCGAACTAATTGAGGCTGACCGCTGTTCAGATTCCAGGAAATTCGGTAAAATACTCTTGGTATACCGAATGCACTAGAGCAGTGGTTCCCAACCTTTTTGGTTGTGCGGACCACCTGTTCTGTAAAAAAATTTTTGAGGCCACTAAATAAATATACAAGTAAAAAAATACAAACACATATATTTATATATGATATATAAACAGGGTGTCCACACTTATCGCAGTCCGATAGCTAATTTCTAAACCGTTAGAGATAGACATATAGTTCCAATTGGAAAAATGCTTTAAATGAAGGGAAGAATTTTAATAAATGTTTTTTGAGTGAATAAATATATTCCTGAAAAAGTTACGAAATCTAATTTTTTATGTAGTTCCACGGTCCTATCAATCATATTTAGTAAAATATTTTTGACACTCTAACATTTTAAACAAAAAAAAACTATCACTCTTTTGCGACTAAAACTGACCAAGTTATGGAGCTTTGAATATCTCTGACTTAGACCACTTTAAACCATTTCAATAGCCGTCTTGCAGACGATTCACCAAGTAGTAGCAGTAGTTACTCGACGAGGCCGCTGATTGGTAAAAATCATGAAATTCAAAGCTCCATAACTCGCTCAGTTTTAGTCGCTGAAGATTGGGACTTTTTTTGATTAAAATTTTAGAGTGTCAAGAATATTTTACTAAATATGACTGATAGGACAGGGGGAACCGTATAAAAATTTAGAATTCGTAATTTTTTCAGAAATATATTTAGTGACTCAAAAAACATAAAATATAATTCTTCCCTTTATTTAAAGCATTTTCCCATTTGAACTATATGTCTATTTCTAACGATTTAGAAATTAGCTATTGGACCACGATAAGTGTGGACACCCTGTATATTAGATGCCCTTATATGCTACTAATTAGTGAAGCTTACTGTAAAAGGAATAAAATTATATTGTTTTATAAAGCAAGAAACAAGTGAAGACTCTTGAAGATCTGTGGCAACTCCTGACGTCTGCACTCGTAACTGCGGAACTGATCTCTGGCTGCATTATATAACTGAGCCGAACGAAATGCGAAGCAGTCTCGTTGAGTCTTGCTTGTGCATGCATTCCAGTCGCGTTGGAGCTGTGTTCATGCAGTTGCGATTTCTGTGTCTACTTCATCATGTTGTATTTACTGCATCTATGTTTAATCCTGTTTTAACCTATTTTAAGTGTTAAATCTAAATTACAGTTTTTGAAGCATTTTAATAAAAGAATTCGTTAACGCTGGAATATCCTCTTGTGTCCCACCACGATGCCTTCTGATTAAGAGTAATTGTCGGTGTTATAGCCATTTGAACCCCGACAGATCCTCTGACTTCGACTCTTGACCAGCATTTCGCGGCCCGTTAATACGCTATCCAAGGCCCACAAGTGGGCCGCGGCCCGTGGGTTGGGAACCACTGCACTAGAGTATTGACTCTGGGTACTCTGTGAAAGAGTACGGAAAGAGCTATCAGCGATTTACACAGTACAGTGGCAAACAAGTCGAGAATTAAAAGCAGATATCTTATTTTGTTTCTACTAATTAAGGTATCTGACTAGGTTGAGAAAGCGATTTTTAAAGAAAAATTCAAAACCTTTTTTTTATGATCTAAAAATAAGGCCACAACTTTTAAGATTCTAAAACACTCCTTGTTTTTTTTCTTATTCCTTTAATATTTTATTCCTTGATATTTATTTGAACTAATGTTTTATTATATTTTTAAATGAGTTTTCTGAAAAATGAAAATTTCACTAAAATTGGTCCACGGAAAACGTGATTCTCTAAAAAAATTCATTAAAATTCATTGAAATTTGGTACACATGTGTCAAAAACCTTTGAGGGCGTAATAGATCGCATATTTTACGATAGCTTTATTTAGTCATGTTTTACAGTCACTTTCACTTCGAAACATAGGATAATTTTGGCGAAAAATCAATGACGCCAACTTCGAATGTTCATAAAATATTTATTTATTAAAATAAATTTTATCTTGTTGTTTATTACACGCGTGCGAAATTACAATTAAATATGTCCCATATTTTTTTAATTATGCTGTTTTCCTCAGCATTGAAATTTTTATTAAAATTCTTGAAAAAATAATTATTTTCAAAAATTACTGATGGTATATGAATTTTTATTTCTATTTGTGACTATTTAAGCTTATTTTTGTTATTTAGCTCTGTAAATCTTTATTGTGTATGCTTTTTAAAAACTTTTCACCGAACCTAGTCGGCTACCTTAAGATGCTGTATTCATTCTTAAAGACCAATTCAGAAACTTCTTTTAAATTAGAAATAAACATTAGCTTTATTTCTGATTCATAATTATTATTTTTCATTCATTTTTCTGTAAAGATTTTCATAAAATTAAAAAAAGATGTTCGGATTATCCTAAATTTCAGATTCCTGGGGTTCGGTTCTATTGTATTTCTAATTATTTGTCTTGCTAGACTGAGAATTTTTAATAGAATTTTAAACTTAATTGATATTGTAATGTATTGATTCATAATTAAACGATTATAAGTACTGCGTATCAAATGCTTTCAAAATACTCATTAATTGCGTGTCAGTTATCAGGAATTAACGGTTATGATTAAAATGTTCATTTTAGTTTAGCGTACACGCGCTACGCTGCGTGATTTGTCACATATAGGGTTTCACAAAAATCTATACATACTCTGAATAACTACTGCATAAATAACTAATAACATACATCAAAGTTTCATAACTCAAATTAATTAACGCAAATGTATAATCTTGTCAGCCATCGTAACCGTTCGAATTGTCGGTCGTTATTATCCAGGCACTGCTGATAATGCAAACAGGTGGACTTGCAAACATTGCTAAGCATATCAATTGGTATTTGGGCGCATTCTCTTTCAATGACTGCTTTCAACACGTCAATTGACTACAAACCTCTTAATTATAATCGTTTGACTATAATTATCACTTGTTTATAATCGTTTTGAGTTATAAGCATTATATTTTAAGTATTTTTACAAAAAGTAAACCACTAGGGGGCGACCTGGTGAGAATGTGTATAATGGCAGCTTGATACACTCCCTTCGATCTAACCATCTATTCAACAGAATAATTCAAAGATAGGATCTCGAGTCGTGACAGTTATTAATGAATTAATTAATTTCATTTATGAAAATGTAATGCATTTTATTGATAGTTTATTTTATAGTTATTGAAAGTGCAAATGTATTTTTGGAACACTCTGTAAAATGAATAATAAGAACATATCTTGGTCAAATGCGAACAAATATATAGTCGCACAACCTTTGAAATTTTTGCTAGCGTTAACGATTTCCATAGCATCGATTCAATTTGGAAAGTGATTTCGAGGCATTATGTTTTGAAAGTCCTTAGTTTAGCTTAATTTAGTTTAGTTACATATGCGTCTCGTTTTGAAGCAACATGAAGGCTATTTTGGGACGGACCTCGTAATTTTGAACCGTGGTCAAATGACGAGGACAACTCCTGAGCTGGCACCCCCTCTCCAAACTTCCGCACCACATCAGTGGGAGGACGTTTGGCTCCCTACGTATGATTTAGCGTGCAACACGCCCAATACGCGACCGATCTTCAGTGGAATCGGGTTTCAAACCTGGAACCCTCCGGCCTTGAGATCAAGATCTTACCACCCGGCCACCATGTCCTCTTGAAAGTTCTTAGAGGGTGAAGCATTAGTGCATTATTCTAAATAGTACGAGGTGAACATACATTACAACTTATCTCAGTTCTTGTATTTGGTTAATATCATGAACTATATGTGTATATTTATTACTGTAGAACGGGGTTTTCTGCACCAGTGGAGGTAACTTGACATCATTATAAAATTTTTGCTAAAAACTGAAATAGAGTTAAACTGATTAGGGGTAAGGGATTGAGAATTTTTCTGGTATTTTTGGCAACGCTGACTAGTGTATTCCATTCCTTAAACGTATATAATAATCATTCAGGTGGTTGCAGAAGAAAGAAAACACTGAGGTAGCTTCTCAGCGAAAATTTTAAGAATGAAAAATCTGTCTCTGGTAAAAAAAGTACAACATTTCTGAAGGCAAGTGCATTTAAATGTGAAAGAAAACAAACGTAGCTTTCTTTTTGTTGTAATGAATGCCAATTATATTTGTTAGTTAAGTTGAAATTAATATTTTCCTAAAGTGGGGTAGCTTTGCACAGGGAAATTTGTGATACAAAACAACACCAGTTAATTTTTTCATTTATTTTTGTATTAAATAACAATAAGAATAATGTTTGCGGTTTCTTCAGATACGTCCAGGGTGTATCAAAGGAAATAAGTGACTTCTCAGCATAAGGATTTCTTTCCAGGCTCTAGAAGCTTGATTAATGCCATTTTCATAAGGTTAGTGTTCTCTTAAAGAGGCAGAAACCTTTTTGGGGCACTCCAAGCGCACAATTTGTTACAAATGGAAGCTACTTCATGTAAGAAAACCTAGAAATCTCCTGGTTTTCTCCAAGGAGAAAGAAAAGACCGTTGCAACTTGTTCAGTCCAGTTCAATGAGTTTGATTTTCCTGTCAATAATGCAGGCCGTAAAATGATAATAAACGCTTATCTAACTAAAACATATGTGGTAATAGACATATATATTAATAATACACCCAACGATGACAGGATAAAAGAAGTAGAAGAAGAAAAATCTTCATCCCGGTTTGACAGGATACAATCGCGTATAATTCTTTATTAGAATCAGTTATTCATAGAATTTATTTTTCATATATATTTACATCCACATTTTCAATAAATATACATAATATTTCAAAAAATGAGTTTGTTCTGGAAATATACTGAAAAAAAATAACCAGTGCAAAGAATCCCCACCTATGAGGTAACTTTGCATACCAATAATTCGAAAATTTATAATTTATTATTAAATTACTGTAAAATCCAAATCTTGATGCAAAACGTTTCTCTAGCAATCACCCAACGAGGAAAAATCAGGAAAGTCAATTTTTTTAGAGAAATACATACAGAAAATGTTGAAATTCCATTCATTTAGTTACAAAACTTTTTCCCTTATTTAGTTACAAAACTAAAAAGACAGAATTTTCATCAAATTAAGCATGATATACCAAAACTCCGTTTCTATCAGAGCATCAAATGACAAGCTCTTAGAAATAAGTCCAAGTCAACAAACACAAATTCAAAATACAATTTATATAATGATTATATTTTGATTTTGTCATCCATAAATTTCTAAAACTTGCCACTTAATTTTTTTAAATAGCAGGATTTTTAAAGTTAGTAACTGTAACCTAAAGTTTATGAAATGTAATCTATTGTCTGAAGTCTCACAATGCAGGGAGTTTATTTTTCGGTAGTTTTTTAGAAGCATACAATTTAGATAATGCATGGCATTGCTCTAGCCAGATTTCACTCCAATCAATGTCTGATTCCTACAACGTTTACACTGCTCAAATCATCTGCATCGAAAGCAAGGATTAAGCAGAGATTTGGGCAAGGAAAATTAACCACCGTTAACCGTGCAACCACTAACCGTGGCTACTCTCCAAATTTGCAGTCCCCCAATTTGCGTCTTGTAATATCTGAAGCACCTTAACTGAGAAATGCAATTTAAGTTAGATACTGCAACGCGATATTCTGTCCGCAGATTGCCTCATTTGACATCTAAAAGCACTTGGAATAAATTTGGAGCACCGTTTATTTTAATAGGGAAAGTGTAAACCAAACTCCTCCTGTCTGCTTCAATCTGCTCCCCATAACATTACATGGAAGTGTTCTTTACACAGCGCGCTGTAATACAAGCTGAAAATTAAGAATCTGTATTGCGATTAATGATGTTTTAAGCTTTCAAATTTACCTAAAGCACAGTGTTTAATTTAATTAAATTTTTAAGATTTATTTAATCCAGACATATATTTTCTGTGGGGATTACTTGTTTATTATGTTAACTAGCACATTGGCGCTTCGAATTATTTCAAAATGGTTATGGATTTTGAAAGCAAGTTAGTTACAAAAAAATTAGTCATTAGTAAAAGTTAGAAAATAGTCACCTTAAATATGTTGGCAATATGTTTGGCTTAGTAGTTATTTAAATCTTTGTTAAAAGCACAAAATCGACATTGATTCTTTGTTTTATCATAACTGATTTTATTAGACAAAAAAGCACCTGTGGTTTCTTCGAGAAAGCAGAAAAAATAAAAGACGAATAGAAACTAAAAAATGAAAATAAATCACTCGCATATTTAGTCATTTGTATGCTCAATCCAAAACTTACGACGATGCCAGCTTGTCAAAAATATCCCATTTTCAAAAGATGAGCTTTTAGAATTTAAAGTCCATTAAAAATAATTTTCTAAGTTATAACACTATATTCCTTCATAATCAACATCTCTTCAATCCAAAACAAATAAAAGCTTTTAAACTCCGAATTTTCAGCAAGAATTTTGGGTGCAGCAAGAAAGCAGACGAAATGAAAAATGTCATCAGAGAAAAAATTTATTCTAGGTAACAAGAAATAAATATAAAATGAAAGCATAACATTCGAAATTTCGGATGAATGCTGAAAAACAGCTTGCAAATTCATGCACCAGCAAGTGACACAAAACATCCAATAATATGAAAATAGGTTATGATGAAAGATTATAATGTTCTATAGTGCGGGCACCCTTTTTCCTCCTCTCTACACCGCAGTATTAACTTAAAGTTATTTACACACTTTGATTGAGCCAATGGATGGAACTGTATCTAAAAGTTTGAGATTAAAAGGAGATCGAAAAACACACTTTGCGGACATTTATCTATCATTGTTTTTGTACATAAGCATTTACATCGAATGCTGGTTGTTCATCGATCCAAGGCTTAAAAACCACCTAAACTGCCAACGAAATAACGCTATCAGAGCAATTCGCAATGTTCTATCTTCCATATGGAGCCAATCTTATTCCATTTCGCCATATAACTTCCTCTATTTTCACACCCTTTATTTATTCCTTCTAGTTTTTGTATACACCTATTTTTCCTCTTTAAATCTCTATGAAAAGAATCTCTCTAAGAATCTATAAGATTTCTTTCAATATATCATCATTACAGTTTTAGGTATGTGTTTGCATTTATTACTGCCTAATGCCCTCTTTTTGTATATATCAGGAACAAACAAGAAACTTCCCTCCATCTCCTTTATTTATGATTATTTTTACAAATATAAATAACTGCTTAAATATTTCAATCATAAACATGCGGTAATTTCAAGAAACTACACAATGTTTACATAATTTTTGTTTATCACACATCTGAACAATATTATTTACCTTAAACCATTATCTGCCAAGACTCTATTATTTCACTTTTTCAAAAATAAATTACATTAATATGACAACATGAATGAAATATGAAAGAAAACGCTAATTCTGAAAATTTTAAATTAAACTAATTAATTATCATTTAGTTAGAATTATTTATCTTTTTAATTAGAAAAATGATTTTATAGGATTTGTACCTTTTATCAATCAGCTCAATATTCAGATGCAACAATGAAAGTCAAAAATTACACTGTTTAGTTTAAAATAATTAGAAAACATAGGTCCCAAAAAAGGAACAATGGCAAATAATGGGTAAAATCTGAACATAGGGTAGATATTGTTAACACAGGAAATAATCTATTATGCAAATGTTAATGAATTGCAAGTTTTTGTTTTGCGTGTTTCAACTGAAATATTTAGCTTAAGGAATTAGATTATGCATTTTATTTTTTTAAAGGGAGCTTTGATATACAGGGTGTTCATAATTAACGTTTGGCCATTCCGAAGGCACTAATAGTAGCCGGTTTTATGGCTCCATAGCCAGTATAGAGCTTGTTCTATGGCTCCAAACGAAACAAAATTTCACTAGTATATATTACAAGGGATGCGCTGAATGAAAAGCCGAAAAACAGAAGAAGAAAAATATATAAATAAAAAGAGAAAGAGAAAGATTATTAAAAAATTTTGTCAAAAGTTACGTTGCACCATTATCTAAGGCAGATTTTTCAGATTTTTGAATTGCTGAAGGAAAATTGAATAGTTCATTCGTTTTTTTTTTTTTTTTCAGTTTAGATAAAACCGCTGCCGAAGTTCAGTTCTGAACATGTTGTACAGGGTGTACACAAATGAAGTGACACATTTCACAAATTAATAAAAAAAATTTAAAATGTTGGAACTAAGGTTTTTTTAAAATAAGAGCTCATCTCAAAAGTTTTTTTTTCAGATAGGTAACGCGGCGTTACGCCGTTCTAAATTTGTTACAGAGAGAAAATTCCGTACGCAATGGCTACCGATCAGTAGAACCCTATGCGTGTTTTCTGGTCTCTTTTTTAAATTTTTTCTTGAATATCACGAAAACTCTTCAATTTTCACACTACATGTGAATTAACAAATTGAAGAACGTAAAATTCCCTACAAATGCATGCTTTTATTTTTCTTTCAGTTTTAATATTTTCTCAGATAATGGCTCTAAACAAATTTTTGATTTCCAGTAATTTACGAGCCCCTAGACCACCGAAATGGCATGTTACCGATCTGAAAAACTTTTCTAGAGAGGCGCTCTTATTTAAAAAAATTCGTAGTTCCAACATTTTTAGTTTTATTAATATTATTATTATTATTAATGTTTGAAATGTGTCACTTCATTTGTGTACACCCTGTATTTTTTCGTTCAAAATACCATTTTCATACAGGTCTTCTTTTTATTTGTTTGTTTTGTTTTTACTATTATTATTATTATTATTATTTTAATGTTATTTGGCTATTATTCAAGAAATTGTGTATTGGACAGTTTGTTATGTTATTATGTTATGTTTGTTTGTTAAATTATGTATAGGAAAATTTGAAAATGTGATAGGAAATTGTGTATAGGTTGATTTAGCCTTCTTCTTGTGATGCAGTGTGTTGCATGTTTAGGCTTTAATTTGTGGCTTCCTGTATATAATATGTTTTACGCTTTCTTTTTTTCTCTTTATTTTCCTTATGATTGAATTTTAATTTATGTTATTTGGTAATTAATCAAGGTTTTGTGTTTAGAAAAGTTTGAAAGTGCGTTTAGGAATTTGAAATTGTGAGAAATTGTGTTGGTTATTTTGACCTTTTTTCTTATGAAGCAGTGTATTTAGTGAAGAAATTTTGTAATTTGCTGGCGTTCTTCGGAACTATCAGTGGCTCGATATTTGTATGTCCGTAATGACTGGTCAAATTACTAGTTACAGAGAGCATCACTTGCACAACATTCTAGTGAAGTTTTGTTTCGTTTGGAGTCAGAACCGGCTCTAGAGTTTTCTGAATAGGCGAACTACTGAGACAATACTTTTGCTCTACTTTGAAGGTGGGATTTAGCATTTTTCTTGTGATTTATCAGAGGTCATGTGTATGGAGCAGTTTTCTTCAAATTTCCATTCTCTCCTTCATAATCTCGCTTGAAACAATGAATGCAGTACAGTAACTACAAATATTTAATACAAGTAAGGAATTATCCTAAATTTTCCTTCCGAGGAAAAAACAGTCTTATAGACAAAAAAAGGGGTTTCGCATAATAATGGTTCGACATTAAATGAATGATTCAGTCCAAGGTCCCTTCAGTTTCAGTGCCAATAGCATTGTCAATGGGCGTTGGCCGACTATTGGTAATAGCTGTGTTAGAATTCTAGGACATCACAAATGTCTGTCCTGATTTGGTCTTTAGTGAGAGGTTGATAGGTACTATAAGATAAGAAATTGATAAAAGGTAAAGAAAGAACTGGGGAGACATTAAGTATGCCATTTAATGAATTCGACGCGTATGTCGATTTTATGATAATTCTATGTTTATTTTATGATAATGCAAAATCATTAAGAATATTTCCCCGAAATGAAGTTAAAGATAATGATCAATATTAATGAGGTGAGTGAAAATTGTTTGAAGTAAAGACACCTAAGAAAAATATTAGTAGATGAATAGATAGAACTGCGAGCATATAATTAATGCCTTTTTTTCTTAATTAAGTCACAAACGTATGAGATTTATTGTCATGATGCTTTTTTCTGTATGTGGAACGTGATTAAAAGATAATCTCTTAAACTGAAATATCTTGTCATTTAGCCATGAAAATGTAGTATCTCGCGAAAAGTTTTGGAAGGATATTTAGTATGATCTGAAATGTATAACAAGAAATTTCTCTGAATATTCCAGAAAAGGTAATATATTTAATCAAATTGGATTTGATGCTCTCATATCTATTTTCATACCATATTTGCTGCAAAATAAACTTTGTCTTAAATTTAGAATAAGTCCCATACGTGAAAAAAGTTTATGTTTGTTTATGAAAATAGCTAGTTTCATTTTCTAGAACCGAGATCAATTAAATCAATTTATTTGTGCGAGTTCCTGCGACGTCCCAAACACATGACAAATGTAACAGCGCATACAATCTAACTGGATGCTGTCTTATACTGCGCTGTGACGTTACACCTTTACACCTTTCTCTCATTGAAAATGCGCAGTGGATTCCAAAACTAAATAGGATTTACATATTTGTCGGAGTATTATGTGGGCATGAATTGACTCCATAAATATGAATGAAAAGAGTACACTCTCCTATGTATCTCAATGAAATACATAAATTTAATGCACGTTCTTTTAAAGTGTACGAGGGTAAGTCATTAAGAAGTCACAAAAGATAAGAAAAATAATTTACCATGATAATCACTTGGAAACAAATTTATTTTTCAACATAATCTGCACCAATGTTGATGCACTTATCCCATCGTTTTATCAGCGCCCCAATTCCAGCTGCATAAAATTCTTTGGGTTGCTGTCGCATCCACAGTAGAACTCGTTTTGAACGTCGTCATCATCTGCAAAGTGTTTGCCTCCAAGATGTTGACCAGACTTAGCCTCAAGCGATTTTCATCTGTTTGGTCCACTGAAAAAACATCTTGGAGGCAAACACTTTCCAGATGATGATGACGTTCAACATGAAGTCCTACTGTGGATGAGACAGCAACCCAAAGAATTTTATGCAGCTGGAATTGGGGCGCTGATAAAACGATGGGATAAGTACATCAACATTGGTAGAGATTATGTTGAAAAATAATTTTTTCCAAGTGATTAACATGGTAAATTATTTTTTTTCTAATCTTCAATGACTTCCTTAATGACTTACCCTCGTATTACAGCACTGACATTTTGGTAAGTACATTTGATTATTTATCAGATTCAAATCGCAAAAGCATCGATAAATTAAAATTTACTAACCTAATAGAAGGATTACTTTTAATTGCAATTTGAAAATCAAAGTAAGATAATAAAGACAAGAATAAGATGTTTGATACTAGCTATTAGCTTATGGGTGGCCAAAACCATTAAGACCTCTCAAAATGGGAATTTGGGCATAGGAACAGAAAAATGCTTTTCAAATCACGGGAACGTAAAATTCGCGGTTCCTTTCGTCCGCCCAGGGTGTTATTTCTCTTATCTTTCCTCGTTAGTACCCTCATTAGGACTCTAGTCACCATGCATTTAGCAATGAAATGGGGTGGGAGAGTAAAATCGTCTACATGGGGATTAAAATTTCTCACAGATTAGCTCAACGGGAGGAGGAAATCTTAATGAATCACTAGTACCAGTTGTACAAGTCCAGGCACAAAGGAAAAAAAATCTGCTGGTACAACATGTGTACTGCCGGTGAAGAAAAGACTTGCATTTTATTGCTCATATTGTTCCTAGATAATAGTAAAAATTATACTGTAATTTTTAAAGCTTGAAGGAAAAAATTTTAGAAAAATTATATATTCAGATTTTAAGAAAAATATAATAGCTCCGGTCACTGACACATATTGAAAAATTGCGATTCAATAACATGAGAAACATCTATAAATGAAGCATGCTTTCATGCAATGTAAAAAATTACCTGCATTGCTTTTTTCACGTTTCTATTGTCAAACGTATACGTAGTTGTATTTTCTGAAGGTAGGAACTTTCTTCGATTTCTTTCGCCATAGTTCCAGACATATTGATTATTTCTTTTTCATGTATACATCTTAGAAGGTTATAAGAGCTTTTTAAGAATGGTTAATAATAATTTATATAGCGCTCTTTATTTCTTATCACATTATTTCACCTTCTGAAATGTATTTTATTTAAATTTCTTTATTTAAAAATATTTAGCAATTAGTTATTTTATTTTGCCGAAGCATTTATTACTAAAATTAACTTTATGGAATATATATATACGTTTTAATTTTTTTAAATTTCCAGTTTGGAGTTTTTGTGGAGGACATGGAGCTTTTTTTTAATTTTTTTTAAATTTAAAAAAACTCCATGGCAATGAGGTTCTTGACGAAGGCTTACAGCGTTCGTTTCTTGTATGTGCGTGTGCGTGCGTTTATGTTCGCGCGTGTGTGTGTGGTTTAACTGCTATATCCATAACCTAAGTATTATCCGTTTTCTCAAAGTTATTTGACCACACTCATGAATAGAGCATACCGGGTCTTTACACGCGATAAATTCTAAGTCCATGCTTTGTGACTACGTCACCACTTTTGTTATTGTTAAAAGACATCACAATGAATACGCGTTGCACACCATTTCACGTCTCCGTCGCTCCTAACCAAGAACAAACAACTTTGCCTGAGTAAATAATACTTTTTTGTCTTACAGCAGATGAAGCCAAGCCAGTGTTCTTCTTCCTGGCAAAATTTACTATTTTTAAGGTACCAAAATAGATCGTTTCTTTGATGCACCCTATACTACAATGAATCACTACAATATCTAAGCTTTAAGCATATCATTATTGAAATTGCGCTTTGAAATTATTTATCCACTTTTATGTATCGTGGAAAATACGCAGACATTTTTATCTTCTTAAAAAAAGAAATATAACTATATTCTTAATTTAAAAGCTTTTTAAAATTTTCTGAAATAAGGTATATTCAAGACAGATTTAGGCTAGACTTACGTTTATTCACGAGTTTATTAAATGCGTAAAATAACACTTCTTTTTGAATATTAGAATTTCTAAACACGATGAGAGTGTTTTAAGTAAATTGAATTTCAAATTCGTATAAGATAAATTCAGTAACTTTTCGCAGTTCGTAGCACAATTATCCTTTCGACAACAAAGATTTACAGAAGACAAAAGTTCTTGAGAAAACTTAAATTCTTTTATACCAGTTTCATGAACATGTAAACAATGAAACACGCAAGTTCGTCAGAGGTATTGATCAACGGAATGCAATTGATGTAAAACTCTTCGATAAATGCTTCTTCATAATTCATAGCTACTGCTGACAGCTCCATAGACGTTGCCTAATATTTTCTGTCATTGTTTACATTTATGTTAAGATAATTTGTCTAACCAATATATAACTTCGTTTATTGAGAAAATAACTTTCTATTTTTAAGGTTTTAACATCGAACAAAAAGCATGTTTTGCGGACGAATCATATTTATTTATAGAAGATGAAGAATTATTTTATTTATTCATTGAAATTTGTTGGTAATTTTACCATTTCAGCTCGATGTAAACAATTCATAGAAATATTAAATTCACAAATTGATCAAATTATTTAGTTTTACCGAATTTGTTCAAGATGAGAAAAACAAAAGAGGAAATATCAAACCAAATAACTCCTATATATATATATATATATATATATATATATATATATATATATATATCATAATACAGTTCAAGCTTTTAGATTAGAACTAGAGTTAAACTTTTTTTCGCAGAACGCGCGAGCGCGAATTTAGATTTAAGAATTTAAGAAAAATTCGCTTTAAAACGCTTTTGTTTAAAAATTAGACTAGAAAATTTTATTCACTGCTTTATGTGATAATTCTGAGCTTCAGAAACAACGCAAGCATCTGCAAAGGGATCAGAGGCCTTTGCTTGAAAAATAATATGCCCATTAAACCATTCTTTAGTTTAGTTAAGTTTTTATATGGGTTTTTCGTAGCTTCTGGTTGAAAAACAAAATGTATAACAAGCCATCCTTCTGTTTAATTTTTCTACAAGTTGCAGCAGCTTTTGGTCGAAAAAAACATGCGTAAGAAGCCATCCTCTCTTTTGTTTGAATTTTTCTAAAGATTTTAGCAGCTTGTGATTGAAAAAAATCATGTGCATCTAGCTATCCTTTAGTTTAATTTTTATAATGGTTTTAGCAACTTCTGATCGAGGCACAAATCTATCCATTTAGTTCAATTTTTATATGTATTTTAGCATCTTCCGGTCGAAAAACAATATTGCTTTCCAAATCATACTTTTTTTAATTAGCTTTTTTTGGAAGCTTCTGGTTAAAAAACAAAAATTTGTCAAGCAATCTTTAAACTTTTCTACGAGTTTTATTATCCTTCTGACGAAAAACATCTGCGCTAAGCTTTCTCTTAGTTTAGTTATCAGAAAGGTTTTAGATTTACTTTCTGATATACTATAATTTACGTCATTGCAAAAATTATTCGGAGAATTCTCTTTATTATTTTTTCACATGAAAGACACCCAAAGAATTAAGGCGAAGATAGAAGTTTATCTCTTTGAATTCCTTGTCCAATTATAAAATTATACCAATGGTTTTTTCAGAGCAAAAGGAAAAAATCTCAAATAAAAAAACATCAATGATAGCTTTTAGCATGTCACCTCATTATTTGACTGATATTATGTGATGTACCCTATTTATGAAAAAGGGTGGGCACGCTGATTAATTTTACATCTTTAGATGGATTTGCTATTAGCTGTAGTCGAAAAATGCATGCAACTATATGAATATGACAACGGATAAAGTCACTGTTCCTTGTTTTTAAAATAAAAATATACGCAGTAATTAATTTTAAGCACTCCATTTACATGCTGTTATTGACGAAATCTGATGCTTGATGCTCCTACCAGGCCCTGATTTTAATAAAAAAAAATGGGCATAAGGTAAATTAAAAGGACATTGAAATTGATTTTTAGCAATTTTTAACATTTGTCATGTTTTTTTTTAATTACAATTATTGATATAAATTTTAAACACATTATATAGTTATTATTTTTCACTATCCTTTCTTTCTTTTCTTCCTTATACTCTCACATGAAAATAGACTTTTTATTTTCAAAAGGATGAAAAAAAATGCATCCTTTTTTTACAACTTTTCAAAATACCTCAGTTTTTATTCGTCTATTTAACCTTCTCGCGTGGGCTATAACATACGCTGTCACATGCGTCTACAGTCCCTTGTGAGGGGCATGTGACAAATCTCAGAATCCCAAGGAGGGCAGGAATTTTCACCGCACATGTGGTCAGCTCGTGGGGACACAGCAGGATAATTGGCCATTCACTCTTCAGGGGGCACATTGACGAATGACCCGAAGTCCGGGGTGTTTTCGCTTAACACAGCCGTTGAGGCTCGTTGTCATTCTCCCTCGCTGTTCATCAGTTTCCCCAACCTGTGTACTTTTAAAGAGAGGCGTAAATGTTCAGCTATCAACAGAAGACACTCCATTTTATCCAGGGCCAGAGAAATTTCCCTGGTCCTGGACTTGTGACCACCCCTCTTCTCGAACCCCGTGGTGAAATTTTCTTACCCCCTCGAGAAAGGCACGTTCTGAAAAAGCCCCCAGACGAAGTCGTTTTCAAAATATTGAGCCCATAATATTAAATATCAACCGGACAATCAAGAAACTTCAATAAGAATTTAACTTTTTCTCATATTGTCCTTCTTTATTAAAAGTCTTCTCACTTAAGATGCTTCTTTTTTTACAATTAAGTTTATTTTACATCACCAATTGAATAAGTATTTTCTTGTCGATATGCATAGAAAATATTTTTTATCTGAATTGGTAAATTATGAGGAAAACTGAAAACATAAATTAATAGTTTATTTGATCTATTTTTATTTAAAATTAATTCATCAATATTAAAACATCCAATATTGTTAGAGAATATTAGTTTGTACCAAAAAGAAATGTAATTGTTTACAAATATTTCAACTATTCTCTTTTATGCATCTAATGAGCTCTTAAATTTTGTAAGAGGAACTTATCTCAGATATACACTTCCAAGATCTTTTTAAGAAATTGGGAACAATGCTCAGATAATTATCAACTCACTAGTTTTCTTCCTATTTGTTTATTTAGTTTTTCGTAAAAAGATAAACTCTTTCGAGTTCCAATTTAGGTGATTGTAAATCATGACCATTACAATTATAGCGTTAAGTCTGACAACTGAGCTAATTTTATTTAAATGAAATAAACAGTTTCTTAAATTAATCCTTTATTTCATTTACGACAATTTTTACTTTATATAATAAATGAAAACATTTAAACTGCTTTTTTTTAAGTTAGCGTTTTGCTGATTAAACTAGACAAATAGTTATAATATCTATAAGCAACTGAAGTCAGTGCAGTTTTGTAATTTAATAAGGTTTCCGCGACTACTACGTTGCTTCCTTTTTTTCATTTAAGACCCCGAAATTTAATTAACATTCTCCAAGAGTGTTAATTAAAATAAAGATGGGTGCTTTTATGTAAGAACAATGCTATACCAACAGTATCTTAAAAGAATATTCTTGTTTTTGGTTTTTTAGCATCTTTTATGTTAAACTAGCTTACTAGAAGTA
>BGPR01000017.1:541613-609537 GCA_013235015.1 Araneus ventricosus
TTGTGAGGTGGATGTTTCTTACAATTTATATGGAGACAATATAAAAAAATACTTTTGTTAATCTCAAATACTTACTAAATTCAATATTTTTCTGTAATTCTTATCTGTAAAAAGTGATGTTTTTCATTAGAACGGGCTTCAAATTCTCTAATTCTTTATGCATGATAAATAAACAAACTGAATTATTTCTAAAATAGTTGATGCATTTTAACCCTTAATTACTCAACTTTGCATTTAAGCAACATACCCAATTTTGTCTTCTAAAATCTTGAGAATAAGACTGAAACTCTAATGTCTATTTGTTGCCAATAGGATACATATTGAAAATGTTATTAAATCAATTTGCATCATATATCATATAGATGGAAAAAATAAAAATAAATTGATGTTTGTCACTTGAGGCTGCATCTTTTTGGCTTTGTTTGAAGGCTTGAGAATATCATATTTTATTCTATAATGTTGAAGGAAATTCCCTATCCGTATTATTAGTTATTAAAATTCATCTGTGTTTAATATTACAGAATTTTATCAAGAAATTTTTTTTCTGAAATGAAGCGCAGTGTTGTAAGTTGGTAAAAAACTGTTTTTGGCCATAAACCATTCTTAAAACAAAATACCATTTTTTAAAGTATTTTCTAGTGTTTTATTCAAGAAATAAAAGTAAAAAAACATTTTAAAATCAGTTTTTTAAAAAATCGGGCTTTTAAGGATTAATAATTAAATAACCTCTTATATTCACTTTCAGCCAACCTTATTATACTACTAAAATTTTGAACCCGAAAAATTCGGGCTATTTTAGATGCTATGTCGATATAATGGTTATGAATAGGCCTTTATACTTTTGTAACGAAGTGAATCGCTATCTATATGCAACCCTATAACTGTATATGATTGAACTCTATAATCGTATAAAATCATTCATTTAAATTAATCAAAAAGTAACGTGACCCGTGAAATTGCATGGCGCAACGTTTCTACCTTGCCCGCCGACAGAGGGTTGGTGTTTGAAGTTAAATATTACTATATCGCAATAAAATTGTGTTATTAAATGAAACACGATCATTTTTATTGTACATAAAGTATAAAAAATATATTTATTTCATTTAAAAAGCCTTTGTTCTTAACAAAGATTAATTTCCATCTCTTTGTGGCCAGAAGAAGTCGAATTAAAAAGCGTATTTCTCCTTTCTGTAACGTTTATCTCAATGCTCTGATACAAACATTCAAATCTCATTTTACCTAATTTGTTTCGTCGTTTTCTTATCTTAGGACGGAAACAAGAAAGTTTGTCTTTTATTTCTAAAAGTGCGCTTCAGCATCAAAAATAGTTTTTTTTAGAATATAGCTCTGATTGAAATGATTCTGCTCCCATTCCTTATTAAACTCATTAACTCCTTGATTTTAATTTGTAAGTTATGCATCGAACACCCAAATAAATTTTTTGTTCGGGTGGTCAAAGTTAGATCAATATCATTGAAACAAATAGCTTTAAAATGCAATATTTGCAGTTAATCGGATTGTCAAGTATTGAACTAAAAGTAAGATTTTTCTAAAGCTTTTATTATATATTCGATAGTATTAATACATTCTATGGTGATTTGGTCTGAATGTCAGACCTTAAGAAATCATAATGCACTACTAGTAGGAGAAATGGCTCTTTTCGTGATTTTCCAAATGCTTTTCAAGTAACTGTGGATAGATTCGCGTGTATGTTGCGTATGCGTGCATATGTAAACTTCTTTCGTGAGTGTGCATGTGAATTTCCTTCTCATAGTCTCATTAAATCACAACATTAATATGATACCAATTAGACCATCAAGCTTTGCTGTAGATTGATTTAATGAAGTATTGTAATCTTAAAAAATGAAACTTGCATTAATAGAAGAAAGAATAAAGTAAAGACCCTCAAAAGAAAGCAATACAAACGAGCAAAATTTGAGTCGAATGGTTAAAGATACGAGTTTACCACCCCGTTTTCAACATTCCCATATCTAAAAAGCTCTTTATGAGGAAAAAGGACTATAAAATACGATAATTTTTTCATTGTCTTGTTGGTCGGTTTTACGCCTTCCTGACTGACATGGCAAAAGATTGGGATTATTTTTGATACTCTGAAGTTTGACACATCGGTGTGGCATGGAAGTTTTAAGAGAGGGTTGCCGACTTAAGTGTTGTCCTTCTTATCTGACAACGTTTCAAATTGATGAGGTCCGACTCAAAACAGTCTTCTTGTAGCTTCCAACGATTATCAATCTAACTAATTTAAACTGAAAGAAACTGAAGACTGGAATTAATTTGTACATATTTCAATGGTTTCTTCATTGAATTTTTAGGGAAAATAACATTCAAAAAAATTTAAATTTCTTTTGCATAAAATTACTTTTCGGAAATGAGCTTAAAAATGAGGTCACTAGTTTGAAGAAAGATATGATAAAAATATTCTTTATTACATATTATTAGAGTTTCATGACTTAAGTGAGTGATTTATCAGTTTCGTAATAAGAAGGGCATAAAATTCCTATGATGTCGTATTGTCCTGTTTCTTAGTTCATGTGTAGTACTGAATTTATCTTGCTTCATAAAATAAGTTTGAAATCGTAGATCATTTCGAAACTAATCACAGAAATACCACACATATTTATTTGTTATGAATAAAATCTCACCAAGATTTTAAAAAGAATTAAAGAAAGCAACTTTATCTAGAATCTTGGTTATGCACGAAAGTTCCTTTGCGAGTCACGTTGAAAAATTTTATCAAAATAGTTTGTCAATGGATTCCAATAATCTTTCCCATTAAAGAAACTTCAAACATAATACCATCAACTTTTGATTTATTTTAAAAGGCTTTTTTCCATATATAATTAATATTTAATGGATGATTTTTAGGGGATTTGTGTATTTGCTGATACAATCCTAGAATAGAAATAGCTCTTTCTTAAATTAATTCTTTTCGTATTTTTAATTTTTTTTCTATATTGTCATAATCATGAGTGTTTTATAAAATATCGTAAGATGAAAGTTCAGTTAACAAAACTGAATGTCTTTTGCGGTTTTAAAACAGAAAAAGAAGATTTTTTGCACCAAGGATTCACCATGTACTGGGAATTAAGCAATTTAAATCTGTCGAAGACAAACGGTTTTCTCGCCCGTTGTCGAAGTTTGGAGAATGGGTCCCTTCTTAAGCAGGCCTTTTAGTTCTCATGACTACTGGCCGAAGTTACGAAGTCTTTCCCAAAATATCCCTCTTGTAGCTTCCAAACTGGAAGCTTTAGTAGTTAATCTAAAATTAAAATAAACCGCCTGAAAGTAGCCTTAGTCTAAATTAAAAATGACACAGAAATCTAACAAATCAGTCTCCCTTCTCCTGAATGCAGTCCGAGGTGGCCTGGTGGTAAGGACTTGGTTTCGGGATCTAAAGGGTTTCAGGTTTGAAGCCTTATTCCACCAAACATCAACCGTGTTGTATGTGCGTCTGATGTACGTTAAATCTGTTGTTGAGGGTTAAGCGTCGTGGCGTGGCAGTTCGGAGAGGAGGTGCCTGCTCAGATGATGTCTTCATCAGCTGAAAACCAGAGCTTTATAAAACAGATGAATTTTTACCGAGTTGCTATATACATGCAAAATAGTGCATTTATTTTATATAATCTGCCGGAAGTTCATGTAATTAGAAATTATTTTTCAAACGTCGTGTCCAGAATTATGTTTTGAAATATCAATGAGGAAGCACGACATTCTCTTTCTAAATTTACAACCAACATATGTCGAAACCAGGACAAATGTGTAGAAATCTCTTGCATCATTTAAGTTACTTTATATGATTAAGTTTTGATATATATAATTTTGATATTAATTTGCATTACCTTATACTTTTTTAAAGTCCACATTCTTTTAAAATTTCCAAATAATTTATAATTTTAATTTTCTACATTGAAGATAACTCATAAAAGGCCTGACGTAAATATTTATTTCTTATTATTCATCTAACTTTCTGAATTTCTTCAAAGGCTCTTTTTGTATTCTTGCGTGAGCTCTATGGCATTGTACAATCCCTAGGGTATTCTTGGGACTTTTCTCGAATAGATCCAGACTGCCAAGATTCCGATGCATTAGTTTCAATTACGAACCAATCCGTAAATATCTGGTGTAAAAACTGAGTGTGGTTTTTCTTTTGTGGCGACCTAAAGATTTAGCCTGAAGAGCGCAGAGAAAGAATTATAGATATCTTTTCTGGTGAAGTATCTGGTCTTATATTTGGACGTTAATTAACTGCCTTTGAGATGTAAAGAACATGCCGTTTCTTCTTCATTCAGGGAGAAAAAACGAAGTGACTTGAAACGATTCCAGAAGCTATCCAACAGGAAATATTTTCAACTTAAAAGGCCTTATCTTTTCGGATTTTCTTTATTTTTCTCTTTCCAGATAATACGGTTTATTCGAAAATAAGTTTCACAGGTTTAGATACTTAACTTTTAACCTTCAAAGACTAATTTGAAATGCAAAATTCTTTATGTTTAACCTGTTATAATGCATATTTTGGAAAATTTAAGTGCTGTAATTTTTATGCTATCAAACTTGTTTTTGTTCTTGTTTTTCTTTTGTCTTATGATATTAATTTTGTTTTGTTTGTGTGTGTGTGTGTGTGTGTGTGTGTGTTCCTGCTCCATTTTCAGGCGCTGTCAGTTATTGGAAAATTGTAAGAAATCACATGAGAATTATTCTATGCACAATAAATTACGGTGGTGAGCAGATGTATTTAGCAGAGCCGTCATTGGGCCCATTGATGCACGCACGAGATACAGTTCTTTTAAATCCGTATAATAAAATTTTGCACGAGTTCATAGACTAATCGGGTTTTCACTATCCTGGCGAAAATTTTTGATAACCGCTTCATTGCACACAAGCAAGTTTGTGGATTGGTCATTTGAAATATATGGTGCAAAAATCTCGTGGAACTAGAGTAGATCACAAATTTCCATCTATTCAATTAGAGACATTTCAGCGCTACGAATTTCACACTTTGTTTGCGATATACCCAATAACTAATAGCATTTGACTACAAAAAGTAGTGTAATAACAAAAATTTTTGACCTCACACTTCCTGACCTTCCCACATATCTTACTAGAATATCTTTTATAATTATAATTGTTGGCTTATGTTATCTTTTGAAAACAGTCAGTCCAGTTAAGAACACTTTGTATAAATAAATGTAATTTAATACCTTCAAATTACAAAATTACCTGAAACATTTTTATTTTTTTATTCAAACGAGATGAAATGAAACAACTTTATTTCATTTAAGCAGCTTTTTCTATTAATTATAATTAACTCTATTTTAATTTCACTTTTTTGTCATTAGTATTTCTCATAGTTTATTAATTTATGTATTAATGTATTTCTTGCATATGTGATGAAATTTTCATTTTAAAATCCGTGCAAAATCGTATGAAAATGATTTTTTAAAAATAATTTTAGAACTTTAAAAAACCTAGGTGCAAATAAAAATATCTTTATAATAACCCTGCTCTAACTGTTGTCACGATGTAATGATCGTAAATTCTCTTGCAGATGTAGTATGATTTCTGTTACTATTTCTTACCTATTTCCATATTCATTTCTACAGCATTTTTATAAAGGATAGTCAGCAACGTGCTGTGTTTTCCACTAGCTTCTTAATATGGACTGGCAGTGATTATTTTCCTTATAACTTCTAAATTCTTTAATTAGTTGATATAAAGATGGTTATCGAGTTTGCTGCAAATTAATACAGATAACTAACAGTTTCTTTACAGCGTGTTGCACAAAGGTAGAGAAAAGTTACCGAATATGAGATACTTTCTCAATATGAGATACTCCTGCATTTTTTCCATATGGAGTCGCCACCACCTACCACTATTAGCTCTAGATTCTGCTGAATCATTGTACAATTAACCTTACCTACAGCAAACCGACCCACGTTCCAGTGATAAATATGGTGGCACGCTCTATATGGAAAATATACATACGTATTTCATATTAGGAAGGTATCTCATATTCGGTCACTTTGCTCTATTTATCTTACATCAACCATTAGGATTTGGCTTATCTCAACAATTTATCGTGCTGGTGAGACACTTCGTAAAAACGAAATGGGATGTTAAGATCTTTTGATCAAGAACCAGAACTGTTAATGAACAAGCAATAAAAAGAAGTGTAAGCTTCACTGTCAGATTGCACCTATTGTTAATCATCTGTTATTGTGTAAGTTCAAGTGTGCTGCGGTTCATTCTTCAGAAAACTCAATAACACATACTGTTGCATTCTGGTAGACCAGGATTAGGTCAGGTAGATACTTTCCGAAATATCCACCATTTCAATCATACTTCCTGACAATATCAAATGATATCATAAAAAAATAGCAAGAATTTTTTTAACACAGTGCTACTTGAATCAATAAATAGCAATTCTTTTAATTATTAACAATAGCTAAAAAATTGTAGAACCGTTGTTCATGTTTGGTTTGCGTTGATGGGGGAAGGAATTTGACTAGTTTCTTTGTTCAATATTTATTTTACAGGCTGATTTATTGAAGCATAAATAACTCAGTTTTCATGTTGTTCTGAAAAAAAGCGAAGTGATAATTGCAACTTATTATGAGCATTTTTAAATGATTTGAAACATGTATATTACACGGTAAAATACTTAACCACCTGTGATAAGGTAAATGATACTGATTCTTCGTAAGAAAATCTACAAAATGATAGAATTCGATAAAAATTGGACGTTATTCAACACTAACAAATAATCACAGGGGCCCTGGCAACCGAGTGCTTCCATACCTGATGTCGTCGATGATCCACCGCGTACACAGATTAAGTGATCACTTAAACCATAAAATTTAAACGCCCTCTTGCTGGTGCGGTGTGGAAGTTTAGAGAGGGGGTGTAAATTTAAGTGCTGACTCATCTGACCAAAATTTAAAATAACGAGGTCCGTCACAAAATAGCTCTTGTGTGACTTCAAAACGGAAAATAAATCTAACTAAATTTAACTAAAGTTAATATCAAACTATCATAGGAAATGCTACTTTTAATCGTATTTTTTATTTATATTGAAAACTATGAATAAGAATGCAGTCAGTTTTAATGCCAATGATTTTAGTCCAATGATTTTTACGTTACTGTAATTTTTCAGCAATTTCTCTCTGATAAGTTTTCATCTCCTCTTTTTGCCTAGTTTAGCAAGGAAGGTTTCATTTTTCAGACTTTTGCCAAAAGCTCCCCGACATACTCCGCGTGATTTATGTCGAGAGATTAATTAGGCCATTTTATTCGCTTAACAATTTTCTTCCCTTAGATAACATTTTTCTCCGTTTAATACGTGATGCAGATTTCATACCATTTACCACGTCACAAATGGCAAGATACCCTTTTTTTGTTGTATGGATGCTTCTTTACATAAAACAAGTGTTCATCATAATTTATGATGAAAAATGCCACTTTCCCTTAATTTTTATGAATAACTGCATCAGTTTTAACTGTCAGGTGGATAATACTGTTAATATTTTCCGATTAAATTACTTAAACTTACACTGATAAATCCGTTTTACTTTGCACCAATATATTTATTAATTTACAAATATATTTCACATTTGTATTCTAAATGTTTAGAAAAATTATGACGACATTGGAAATCAATAAAAAGTGTAAGCTGACTTTTAAAGAAATTCGCTACGTCTAAGTGTTATTCGAAATAGTGCTTTCTGTTTAATTGCTTATATGGTAATTTTAATGTGAGGAAACTATTCAATTAAAAAGATTAAAATTTGGAACATTCAGCAAAATTTCAACCATGTTCTTTTAAGCCTGTGGTTTACTTTTGGAGTGTGTTTTTATTTTTTCTAAAATAGGCTATATTTCGCTTTGGTACTCAGATTAATACAGAGATTATTTTGCCGCAATAGTAAGAAATTCAATTCACAAATTTTACTGTTAGAATATGCTATAATTATACTATAATTTAAGCCCTTTTAAAAATAAAATTTAACATATAAATCATACATAATATTTGGCTGAGGTCATTAAATATTACATTCTAGCATCGGCAAGTTTTAAAAAAATATTGCAATAAAATAAATATAAAACCTAGCAAAACGATTCTTACAGTTATTAGAAATTTTCATAGGATCATTTGTGAACTGTACACGTTTACATTACGCAACCTATAAATCAAATGCTAACGTTCCATGCATAAATGTTAGTATAATATAATCTGAAAAATAATTTTCATGTTATTTTGATTTCTTCAAATTCAAAATTACATTTAGGTCCATTGGACCTCCATGTAACTAAATGTTAAATAAAGATTGATTCACGTTGTGTAATACCGTATTTATGTAAACCGTAGCATTGCCAATATGGCTCTTGTGCCATTGAACTCTACAAAATAACCAACCTTCATTTTATTTATTCATATTTTTTATCATTATATTTTACTAGCTGCTGCCCATGACTCCGTCTGCGTAGTAACACATTATTGGTTCTTTGTTGCTCAGGATAAAAGTACTTTCAAGTCTTTTCACATATTTTCTTGATAATACAAATATGTAGAAATATAGAACGCCTATTTATAAATAATTTGCAAAAGATTTATCAAATTGCGTCTCAAATTATCGACAGGAAAAACTTTCAAAACGCAACTCGCCATCATCAGTTCTAAGTTAATAATGTTTTTTTTTATCACTGGAGGAGTTCTTCCGCGCATGCTCCAAAGAAAGCTGTAAGCGATAATAATAAAAACATTGTTGGGAATTGTGTTTGAAAACATTTTCAAAAATGAATTACAATTAATTGAAAAGCTAATTTTTTGAATTTTAAAATGGTGTAAAAATGGTTTTTGTGCAATAATATCCTCCAAAGCTATTGCGGAAAAACGTTAAAATTTAGGGCCATTTCTAATTAATTAAAATTTAGAAAAATCCTTTCTTAGTGAGCACCTACTATCCAAGAAGCAACCACCTGCCAAATTTCAAGTTTCTAGTCCCTATAGTTCGGGAGATTCGGTGATGAGTCAGTGAGTTGCTTTCTCTTTTATAAATATAAATTTAAGACGTTAAAATATTCGAGTTTCAATATCGTATTTACAATTATTTATATTTATATTATTTCTTGTTAATTTTTGTGTTATTATTATTACATTATAGCAGGGAAACATTTGAAGGCGTGATTCTATGGAATTATAACCTTTTTTCTATTGAAGATTTAAAATAAATTCTTTACATGCAAACGAATACAGAGAAATTAACCGTTTTCTTAAAAAAATAAAAAAGGTAGTTAAATTTCGAAACAACTTGTTGTTCCTAAAAGAAAATAAATAACTTCTTGGAGTTAAAAAAAAGTCCCTAGGAAATAATATAGATATATCATCATCACTTCAACTTCCACGCTGCTAGACTCATGAAACGGTAGATTTAGCTTTTTATTTATTTCAATCACGCTGTGACTTTCAACTCTTTGGCACCGTAGAAAAGACATTTATCTCTATGTTTAAGCTCAAAGTTAATTTAGAGTTTCTTCTGGAATTCACTCGACGCTCAATCCCTTATGTGCTGTTCGTTATCCCCAATCTTCAATCATGAGATAGAGAAAATATCTCGGCTAAGAAAAGAAGTTATTTTTTTTCGTTTGCAATGTATTGTCTAACAAAAAAAAACTCTGAAAACTGATTTAAATATGAAACATGGATTAAAAGAGCAATTTAAGGGATTTAACACATTCGTGTTTGGCTGCGGGTAATATAATGTTATATTTTATAGGAATGTCACTTATTCTTTTATTAGAAGAAATATTGAACTTTTCATAATGAGTGGTACGAATGTTATACCAGCAGCTTCGTCCCTCTGTGTCGGGCTCATAGGGGTTTCTGATTCCCCCATAAATTGTTTTACTTCCTTGACATGTTTTATCATCATATGTTGGTTTTCTAGAATGATTGCGAATGAAGACAGACAAGGATAAGAGATGCCAGATTTTAGTTAACGTACAGTTTAGTTTAGTTATATTAACGTCCCGGTTTAAAGCAACACGAGAGCTATTTTGGGACGGACCTCGTAATTTTGAACCGAGGTCACATGACGAGGACGACACCTAAGGCCTGCAAACACGGCGGATCTACAGTGAAATCGGTTTTCGAACTTGGAACCCTCCAGCCCCAGAGCCGAGACCTTACCACTAGGTCACCGCAGCCTCAGTTATGGTTCAAGTACTGTACTTGCAACTTCTTTACTTTGCGTATGGCCTGGTATGGGTCTCTAATTCCCTGGTGTAGTGTGTCATCACTGTCATATATTGGTGGCTAGATTGGTTGTTAATGAGGGGAGAAAAATTATGGTTTTAAGGGCTGTGTAAGCATTGCAAATTTTATGGGTGCTACAAATGTTGTATCAGCAGCCTCTTCCCTCTGTGTACTTGCTGGTACGAGTCACTAATTCCCCTATAAAAAAATCCTACTCCCCTGACTTATCGTATCGTCTCATGCTAGTGGCTAGATGGGTTGCTATCGAGGGAAGACAAGAATAATGGCTTTACTAGCGGTCGAAAGGATGCCAGATCTTAACTTCCCAAAATATGATAAAAGGGGAAAATAGTTACCTGTTTTTTCGAGAAAATCTCAGTCATAAAAGATTATTTGAGATTTTACCTCGCTGTATTATAAAAGTTGAGTGTAACGGAAATTTTTGATTTACTATACATTGTATGATCTCTTATCTATGTATTAAAAACGAGTTCTTTTTGGTTGGTGAATAAACGATTAATTGAAACTTTTTTCTTTTTATGTTTTGGTATTGAAGTATTCAGATGGTAGACGTTTTCTTCGGATATTTCTTTCATTGTTTTATGTCCACTATATCCATATGTATTAGTAACTAATATGTTCTATTACTGATCCAAAAAGTTGAAAACCTCTAATCCTGAATCCCCTTTTTAGAGTATATTTAAAACTGAAAAACATAATGCGTAAAAATATTAATAGGTAAATCACTGAACGAAACTCGGCCCTCACATCAGCTATATGAGAAGGATCATTTAAAAAAAATGAATGTTTTTAATTTCACTGCAAGTTTTACATTTATCAATGTATGTATGTATATTTATATTCTGTAAAGGATTTTTGATGCCTTGGTGCTTAAGTATCTGAGTAACTAATAAAGTTTTCTTTTCTAAATTGAAAATCCAGAGCTTCTTTCAAATACTCAATTATCCGAAATCGTCAAATATAGAAGGCATTCTCACGCGTTTCATTGTTCCTAATATGTCGTGTCTTAAATATTTATTTATTGCAAATAAACGGTAATTACTTTTTATTAGACACGTTTCAGATCTGGCTTATTTCTTATAGCAAACTGCAAGATATTTTTCAGAAGGGTAACATGCGACATGAAGGGTAACTTCACACGTTTTAGCAATAGAAAAATCTGCTTAAATTTTAACTCTGCAAAAGACAAAAAAAATTGCGTGTGTGTGCGTGTGCGTGTGTGTGTGTGCGTGCGTGCGTGTGTCACATTTTGTAAACGGCTCATGGTGTCGAATTCTCTTTGCAGTGAAAGTTCGAAGGTACATAAACGATACGAATACTTATTATAACAACTGACTGATATATCATAAAATTCGCATTTACACTGACACATGAAATTACACCAGAAATACATAGAGAGAGGTCTTGTTTGTTGTTACACACTATTAATACGCTAGGTCTTGTCAGTATAATATATGAGGCGGTGAAGGTTACTGATGTAGCGGCTAAAGGTATAAGTGCGTGCAAGGCATGTTTAATCACAGGTAGAATGATGGACATGAATAGTATCCTACCTACTATGAGCACCGTACTTCAGACTATCATTGCATATATACTCTCTTACTTCAGAACGTTTACTTCATGGTGGCGCAGTGCAGACAACACGGAATAAAAGCACGAGTTTAGAACAATAACATATTTAATAGAACAACGATTAAGTTAAAAGCATAAATTAAACTTCTATCTCATATGACCAAACGCGTGGTGAATTGATAACAAAAACTGAGATAGAATGATCAGGTGGAACATTGCCCTTAAATACTGCAGCAGCTTCTTCGCCATTGGTTAACAGATGACATCGCCAAAATAGGCGGGTTAGGTCCGCATGCAATTATAGCTTACGACACAGCTGGCGATACCACAGAAGTAACACATAGCCTGCGTATGCTAAATATTTATTAAATGATTATTCAAAATTCATTTTTTTACTTCATTTTGCTCAGTCGCGCATATTTTACTTTCTCGTATACGAAGCACAGAAGAACAAAGTATTACCAATGGCAAAAAATTCAACCTCGAGGTTTTGCTGAATTTCCACGTTTTAGACCTAGATGGGTCAGGAAAAAAAATTTTTGGAACTATACCTGGCTGTTGTTCTCTCTATCTGTGCATCCTTTTCTTCACACACCCATCTGAAACGCAAACCGGAGACATGTCTCTGGAGTCGGGGAGTCAGTGTTTGTGAACATGGTAATTCTCAAACAAGCTAGAAGGATGAATTGCGTTATATGATCTTACACAAAAATAATAAATTTCTATCAAATGTTAGATAAAATCCGCGAAAGGAATGTCTGTCTGTTATGTCCGTGTGAATAACAATAACTCAAAAATGCAATGATGTAGATGGATAAACTCAGCACATGGTTTTATCACCAGAATCGTAAATTTGCATGAAATTTTGGACGCAATTCCTCATGGGGTTCATTGTTTGTCGGCATATCTATCCGTGTATATATGAACGCGATGACTCAAAACTTAAAAAAGCAAGATGTATGAATTTTAGGATGTAATCTTAATATTAAAATTAGATTAGGGTCAAATTTTGGACCAAACTGGTTAAAGGGAAGCGGTATTGTTCCAAAATGAATACACAATATTGGTTAATATTCATCAAAGCTAAACACAAAACTTACTGTGGAAGTGCATGAGAAAGTTGCAGAGCACTCCTTCTGGTTCTATTTTGTTATACAGAGGATCTTTATAAGAAAATCTAGTACTTTTCCGTACCCCAGTAGCGGCTAAAATGATGGCGTTATTTCGTTTTGGCGCCAACATTCATCATTAAAGTCGCTGGTATTAGGCGATCTGCGCCAAATTCTACCGACAGATAACCTAATTTTAGTGACCATTTGCTAGCGATTTGTCGTATGAATTTGGCGATTTCTATAGGGTTCTTTAAACGGAAAAGTACAGAAAATCTGTCCTATTTTCGTTTCCATAGATCATTCTGTTCATATATTTTTCGGTATTCTGTGGTCTGTTGGTAGGATCCCACCTTCGGGACTGGAGGGTGATGAGCTCGAGACCCGATTCCAAAAAAGATCCTCTGGGTTTTGTCGCACATTAAATGTGCCGGGGGCAAACACCTTCTCGCTGGTTTGATGTGGAAGTTTGGAGAAGACGATGCCGCTTCAGGTTTTTTTTTCTAATCATCTGACCATAGCTCAAAATAACGAGATCCTTCCCAAAAAAACCTAAGTGTGTCTTTTACGCGAGTCGTTTGCCTAGATAAACTAAACTTAATCCTTACAATGCATTGTAAATACTTTATTCCATTGAAAAACATATATCACACATGATGAAAGACGTCTACGTTCTTGAATTTTTCTTCGGATGTATGAAACAAGGGCTCTAGAATGAAATAACAGTAATTTTTATATGAATCGATCAAAAATGAACTATTTTAATGTATAGCGCACAAGAGGAGAAACAAACAAAAGGGATGTTTTCGCCCATTTCACGGGTAGTGAAAATCGAAAACTCTCGCTTGTCTGCGAGCAGGGGAATGTGGCTAGAAACAGGTATTCCAAGATCGATGGTGAAGGAAGACCACGTGTGCAAACACAGCACATGATCAATAACTTGAACATCCTCGCGGATCACAGCTCTAGAATAAAAAAGGATTAATCAAGAATGCAAAGAAAATAATCGGACTTAACTCGCTTCTCTCGTGGAAGAATACAATCAATTTTATCGTCCGGCAACTTCAACAAAAAGAAATTCCAGATGAGCTATAAAAAATTGCATTTAAATAAATATATTTCCAGCAGTTGGGCTGTTTCTTCTGCTGTGAAAGGAGAAGGTTTGCGTGCTTTTTTATCAAGAAGTATCAGACTCGAGAATGCAAAGCTCATAACATTGAAAGGGATCGATACATCAAAAAGATGGAATATTAAATTGAAAATTATTTTAGTTTTGTTTGTATAAATATATTTTATTAATAAACCCGATTTCTTTTTTGATGTGTTGCTTTCGTAAGATAAACAGCTAGCCATCATTTTGATTCCTCGAAGAATATTTATTTTCCTCGTATTTTTTTATTAAGAAAATTTATTAAATTTCTTTCTCTTGTGTTCTAGCAAATTTTAAAGATTTTTTTTTATTAAAAAGCTTAATATTTTAGAATCAAGGCCATGAATTGTGTATGATGAGTGGTATGTAAGATTAAAATTTCCTTTTCAAATATCTTTTATCTTAATTAAAAAATACAAACTATATACTTTATATCGTCATATTTAAATGATTACAGAATTTACATTTAATCTTTCAATCTAAATACAGTAAAGCACCGTTTATACGTCTTTCAAGGCACTGACTTAAAACGACGTATAAATGAAAAGACATATAAACGAAATTTTAAATGAATAACTTTGATTACTACAAATTTAATACTACTTAATTTAAAAATACTACTTTTAGAGTTCTTTAAGAGTACTAGTATAATGCTACATAGTATTGGAAACAATAATTGAATTTCAAAATAAACATTCATCATAAAAATGAGAAAAATCATGCCTATTTTGCATATCTTAAATACTAATTACACATTTCTTATTTTATACGATTTATGTTAATCAGGTAAGCGTTTAATTAAAAAATGATGCTCTTAATTAAAATCTTTAATTAGAAAATCTTAAAATAATAGAAACGGAGAAATCACGACTGAGGCAGAAAATTTGCGAATGTGAGAAAAAGGGAAAACGACGTATAACCGGAACTTTGCTTTCTTTGCGTCGTATAAACGAAGTACTTTTACATTGCATTGGTTACGAATGAATCGGGACTGTGATGGAACGACGTATTAATGAAAAACGTATAAACGGTGCTTTATACTTGTAAACATGCCTTCAAGACCCTTTATAGTATCATGATTAATTGTCTTTCACGTACACTTATAAAAATAAAACAATTAAACGCAAATATGAAACTGAAGCAAAATTAAATCATTGTCAGTATCATACTAACCTCCGACTGCTTATACCGCGATTTCCGCGGGTTGGAAGTAAGTCTATTTTCTGATGCATCCTGCGATATTCGCAAGCTAATGGGTTTACTTAGTACTTTTAGAACGTTCAATTATATTATACTAATAAAGCCTTGCATGTAAGAAACAATTCGCTTGGTTCCACGGTATTTGAACATGTTTTCAAACGTTGCTTCTAAATAGTAATTTAAAAAGTTCAAAGCGTTAAAAAATCAAAGGGTTAAAATAACATCGATTTCCTCGTGTGATTTGAATATAAATTATTAATTTTTTAATTTACGTATTGTTATAATATTAAAGATACTGTGTCTACTCACTGAACACGACTCTTGTTGTTTTGTAGCATTACACAAGGTTAGCAATTTAAATGAATATGTTTCTGTTTAAAAATTTGCTCTTGCTACTGTCACATTTAATTCAAATATTTATTTCGGAAAGCAAATTTTCATTTATACTTTTCGCCGATCATGATTTTGAAGGTATTAATCTTCTCTAAACAGGCAAGTTAGGACAGCATAATCATTCAATCCCAGTTATGACCATTTTCAATCCCGTTATTCTACCGTATCTGTAAGAAAATAAAATATTTAATATTCATCGTTGCAGCTCTTGTTTAATTTCTATGAAAAAAGAATTTGAATCTTGTAAAATTTTGCTTTCAAGTTCACTTTTGCATCCTTTGGAAATCTGCAATCAAATTTTTTGTTTGTTTTCTAAAACTGATTATAAATATTGTCTACTCTCAACGTATTTAACGAAAAAGTAATATTTTAGACGTTAAGTTCTACTTTCTGTAAATACTAAGAGAATCCATAAGCCTGATAAAATACAACTGTACTTCGAACTTGGTACTGTGAAACTCCCTAGCTAGAATTTGTTTAAATTGTAGCACTCTGATGTGAGTTGTAAAATAAAAGATAAAACTAGGCAAAAATATTATGATCATCAGTTACATTCTTTTAGATGTGCAAACATTTTTAAGTAGAGATGATTTGTGAAGATTTTAGATCTCTAAATATAAATGAGAATTTCTCCTATTCAGATTCACACATAAGTACATATATTACAGTTTTGCTTTTCATGTAATGCAACCGTTTTTATTAATATCATTTTAAGAATGAAATATTATTCCTCAATTTTTTATAGGAAATTAATCTTTTCTAATATTTTCAAATAGTGAATTACTTCATATCCATGGATATGTTCCTGCTCCAAAACTCTTAAGCTCTTTTCAATGAAAGCTGAAGAAGAAATAGAAATGTTTTATTGAGATATATTTTATTGATTTATTCTAATTCAAGTCGCTATACATAAATGTACTATCTTCCAATGAAACGAAATGAAACTGAAATGAATTACGCGGGTCAAATAAGAATTTATTTTCCTCCTGAATCTTATTCAGTCTAAAATAAAGAAAATTCTTCTGCATCATCCTCATTCCTTCGGAAGCATCTGGATTCTACTAGTTTTTAGTTGGCATTAAAATTTGATAATAATTCGAATGGTCTTATGATGTTATGATTTCTATTTTGCAAGATTTGTTTTTCTTCAAAATAAAACTCCATTGAAATAAATTTTTTTGAGAAGCCTTTATTTCAATTAGATTATCTGTTGTCTATACTTTTGCTTAAAGAAATGTTTAATTATATAAAACTATGAGTACTGATTAAGATCTTATAATAATAATTGAATGAAAAGTACTCCATATTTCAAGTAGAAAATTAAGTTTTGATTCATCTTTAATAAATTATATTAATATTATTATTTAATAAAACCTATTTATAAAAATTTATTTTTGTAAATTTTGATAAGTAGGTCCTAAATTCTAATGAAAATACTATTTCTGAGAAGCAAAGAATGTTTTGAACCAAAAATTGTTTTTTATTTTAAATGTCTTGCTTAAAAATAATTAAAATTTTAAAACAACTTGTGTTTAATTTTCAGTTTTTTTTTAATGAATACAAGCAATAATTTCTTTTGGTTAAGTCCCATATAAAATTTTCAAAAATTGGTGAATGATAAAATTCAAATCTTTTGTTATTCTTATTCTTGCTTTTTTTATTCTGAATTCCTCATACAAATTCAGCGTTTTAGTATTTTATTAGATGCTTAATTTTCCAGTGCCATTAACCATAAAATTTTATCTCTAAAATTTTAAGTGAGATATGTCCAACTGAAGATATATTAATAATATTAATGATGCTTCATTTAAAGAACGTTACAAGTTATTCAAAAAAAGTTATTTGTACATTTCTTTTGCTTTTTGAAAGTACAACACATTTTTTTTTATTATTTTCAATTTTTCTTATTATTGTTTGTACAGCGTTCATTTGTTTTCTTTTCATTATTTCACTTTCCGATTCTATAATTTGTATCAATATATTTTTATTATAATATTATTATTATTATATATAATATAAAAGAATAAAATACATAATTGGTGTCCATATAGCAGTTTCATCTTTAAAAACCTTTCTATTGGTGCCGTGGAATTATGATTTGATGTACTATCTATACTTATAAATGGCAATGTTTGTGTGTGTGTGTTTGTGCGTGCATGCGTGTGTGCGATGTCCAGATGAATCTATCGCACTTACAGCCTTCAAATTTGGTACACAGGTAGTCTTAATGATGTCTCAATACATATCGAAACCAGAATTTTAAAATTTAATCTAGAAAATTTTTTATTTAATATTTTGTGTTGTTTTGGATAATTTTTTGCGCTTATTTCTCAATAAAATTGGTTTTAATAATCGTAGGAAGAAACATAGATATACCATCGGAAAGAACAAACAATTGTCTTCCTAATGAAGTTAGTTTTGAATTCCTAACGTAATTTACTGAATTTTAAGAATTTTTTTTAAAATAGTCGGTTAACCCTAAAACACTTTGGTTTGAATTTCAATTTCTTGCATCCGCCGTTTTAATATGGTTAACAATTTGAAATTTGTTGAAGTAATAAATATGATGTTTCTCCGTGATTTAAAACAAGAATGGTTGAAATTGAACAGTTTGTTGAATTTTAATTAATTTTTTTCTGAAGTGTTAAAAAATTTTCGTTTCATAATTCCCTTCATAATTCTTTGTAATCTAGGTCGCGTGACGTATTTTCCCAACATGCATTTCGTCGAAACCATGTGACGTCCTGATCCCTTTGCTTTCAAAGAGGTCTTGCAGTACGAATCTGTTTGTTTTTATACTTTTTGATAGTCGAGCATATGGCTGATATCTTTAGTTACAGAAGACTGGAAAAAAATGAAATATGGCTTCAAGGAGCTTTTAACATAATCTGGCTTCAAATTTAAACCTGAAGTGGAAGATTTCATCTTTTTTTTCTTTCTTCATCTTCTCTGATTCATTTTGGATATATTTAAATACCATAGAACTTGCATTTGTCTGTATCTTTCGAGGCGTATTGGTCCATTTGAAATTATTTAAAATTTCATTCGGTTTTCATTCTTTAACATTTTACCTGGTTTATAGGGATCAATCTTTTAAATCTTGAAACACTTTTTCGAAAATATCGGTTTATTTGGTACTGCAACTTCAATTTGAAAACATTTCGTAATATGGCTTTAATTAAAAGTATCTAATTTCACCAAGTAACTATTTTAAACCGGATCCAAAGATTTTAATGAGTCAGCTTTACTGAATATAACTCCATTTTAGCGAGCGAAACAGCTGGTTGTTTTCACTCAGTATGAATTCTAATAGCATCGTTTGGAGTAAGCTTTATAATTTGATTGTCGCTTTTTTTAAGAAAAGTTTCTTCAGTTAATGTAATAAGAGGACAATATATATATATATATATATATATATATATATATATATATTGATTTTGTTGTCAAAAATTTATTTTATGTCATTGTGGGCTTTTAAAAAAATTTTGTTGAAATTCATGATACCACGGGCAACGCCGTGCGGATACTGCTAGTACTCAATATAAGTAAAGGCAAAAAAACAGAGATAGCTACATTACACACATTTATAAACAAAAATATTTTGAAAGCAGTTTATTTCAGAGCTTAATTTTCCGATTTCGTCAAGTCAAAGTCTCGTTAAGTATAATTTCGGAATTAATTATAATTTCTTGTTTCAAACGAGATGCTCCTAAAAGAGAAACTGACTATTATTTACTATTTCAACATTAAGTAATTGCGTTAAACGAAAATTTTTATCACACACATGAATATAAAAAACGAGTCTTTCATTTTATTACATTGTTATGTTTATTTTGTATTGTTATTGTGTGACTTTTATCTACATAAAATGGGAATATTTTCTTAAGGGTAAGCTTTTACAGAAGACCTTAAATGTAAATCCAATCAAAAGTTTTCCCGAGATGCTGATCAATTTTTTTTCACAATTCAGAACAAACATATTGTCCCTTTTTCCACAAATTTCACATTCTTAGTACCGCACCTCCCTCCTCTAAACATACATCTTTTGTCTTTTAGCTTAAGGTCTCTTCCAAGGACTTTTCCTCCGTCACAAAATCCGTATAACTCCAAACCTTTCTACTGCTTTATTCTTTTCAACACTTTTTCTGGGTAAAACATACTTCCTCTGTCATTTTTTTCCAATACCAAACACCTTGCTTTACTAAGCGAAAAAGGGAAATTGAATTGGTATACTTTTCCAACATTCCTTACGAGTAAAATCCTGCTAGAAAGAAAGAGTAAATCTTTGAAGAAAACACTATGAAGTAAGTTCCTACTCTTTTTTGGCTCAGACCATGAAGAAAAACTTGTAACCATAAAGAATAAAAGAGAAGGAAATCTCTGATGTTTCCAAAAGAAGTTCTTTTCAATTTTTTAAGTTAGGCTTTTTTCTTATTACTTATAAAAATACATTTCTTAGAAATATAAAACAAAAAAATTATAAAACAGCCTTACTCTTAATGATGTTCTACGTATAGCACCATTAAATATAATAATAATTTTTTTAAAAAGTAGACTCAGCCATATATTATAAAAATATTTTTCGTTGTTACCCGATCAACTACCATATTTTCTAGTTGATTAACTTTTATATATGACCTGTATTATTATTAGTAGTATTTTAAGTAGATAGAAAAAACCAACAGGTAATGCATTTTCACTGTGAAATAGTTTTTTTTAACTTAAAAATAGTAATTTGGTGGGCGTAAAGAGTTTTATTTTCATTAAATTATGTTTGTATGCAATAGAATTACCTTCATCCATGAAATTCCACATGTTTGCATTCTCACTTTTTTCTCCTTTTTGCTTCCAAGAACCATAAAGAAAGCTCTTAGATTTTTAAAGAGTTGGAAATAGGTTCTGAAAGTTATCCGACTTACTTCATGATAAAATGTTTTATGTCTGAATGCATATGCTAGAGTTAAATATGTAAAACAGTAAGTACTGAGAATTATAATAATATACAGTTCTTAATAATTGCCATAATAACACATTAACAAAGCAATGCTGATCTTTCGAAACCAAAAATGGTGATGAATTGGCCAAAGAAAACAGTTCTTAATGTTTACGCAAAGATATTTTGAGCTGAAATGAAAATAATTTTACATTGATATTTTTCTTTTGTCACATAAAAACAAAATTTTTTTGTAAATTTTTTAATAATTTAACTTATGCAGAATTTTCCTTGTAACAAATTTCTCAGTCATTTTAAGGACATTGAAACTAAAAAGGAAAGCCTTTTTATATACTTTTATTTATCATGACTTGTTTCAGGTTTGTAAAGATGGAATTTCATATCGATTTTTCACTCATATCCAAATTGCTGGAGTTTTTCTCGATGACAATGCAATATTTTAACAGATAATTATATTCTGAAAATATTAATAAATTAATCTAAATGAGTTTTGGTTCCTTAAGAGTGGCACCTCATAGTAGTGAATTTGAGATCAAATTGATTTCTAGATTCCATAGCATTTATATATATACCCTCTTTAAATATATGTGAATAATACTTGAGTTAATATTTATTTTCGTATCATCTTCAAAATATCCAACAGTAAATTTTTTTATTTCTTCTTCAACTCAAACAATCCTACACATTGAGAATCTTCACTTTTGAAACTTTAGGTAATTGCATGCAAAACAACTGGACATATGCGAGAAAAAGATCAATTTATTGTCTTCATATGTGTGTGTGAATATAGCAAATAAACCGCTCTTATAGCGGCTATCTTTCACTTTTTATGATTAACTTATTCAGTAATTTTGCACTGTGCCTTTAGATATTCTTCAAAATAAAATGAGTAAAACAAATTTTTAAAAACGCACTTTTATTAGTGAGCTAAAAAGTAGAAATTTTCTTATTTTAAATATTTTCTACATTTTAGTTTTTAATTTCGAATTCCTTATCAAAAATAGTATGTAATCTTGAAGTCAATTTTTTTATCAAATCCGCAACTAGAGGGCGCAATGAGTTTCAAAAAATTAAAACAAAATGAAAGTAATCGATTAACTGATAATTGAGTTCTGAAAATCTTATAATAGTGTATTGCCATCGAGAATGCACAAGTGTGTAAAATTTTAGAATTCTAGTACATTAGGAAGTGGGTGAAAATCCGATTATAAAATTTCATCTTTACAAACATGAAACAAGTCATATTGAATACAATTTTTAAAAAGCACCCAAACATGATGTATTAAAATATGAATCCAAAATTACATGTTTTCATTTTAATATTTATTTACAGGAAGCAAATTCAGAAAAAGCAATAATTAAATTATGCTTATGATATGCAAGGTTCTGTAATAATTAATTAATATTAAAAATTAAAATTAATATTAAATTAATATTTTGCAGTTCAGGAGGGTGTATAGTCATCACTTCTATCTATAGCCAGTTTCATACTACGTGGTTTTGATTTTTAAAAAATTTGGATCGAAGTAAACGAGATTTTTATTTATTCTTATCAAGCTTCATGCTACAGATAATAGAAATTTAAATTAAAAGAAAATAAATTAAAAGAAAACAATGATAAAATGAAAAATAATGAAGACAATAGACGTTTTTGCGTGCAAACGCAGCAGCAAAAAGTAATTGATTCAACAGAAAATTTTTTTAAAGTACAACAAGAACTATAGAAAAACCAAATTTTACCAATACTTAGAACAATTTGTTAAGAAATTATTCAAAATGAAAAGGAACTAAAATGGCTCACTCATCAGAAACCACACGCCATTTTTAGTTCAAAAAGGAACAAGATTTTCTGTGAAAAGGAATGACAAAAAGTCAAAATTTATTCCTTCCTGTGGTCTGAATCTTGTCCGGCCACCAAATAAAGAACATAAATCCAAAATTTTTCCAATACATAATCAGAATAATAATTCATGCTACAGATCTCCATATTTATCCATTAAACAAAAGGCTTCTAATAACGCGGTTTCTTTATGTTGTTCGAATATTCTCCTTATAACTTGAATCCCCTACATTCTTCTGCCTCTCAATTGCTAAAACAAACTTTTTCTATCACTTTAAGAAGGATTTATTGCAGTCATGGCTACCACGCTGCGAACTAGTTAGCTTCTTAGTATCAGAAGCCCAGTAATACGACATTCAGCATTTCCCCTCTTTGGTGTATTTTTCAAATATGCAGAATTATTAAGACAAAAGTAATTAATCCGTGAATTATAACCAATATATCATTACTACAATAATAACAAAATATATTTATATTTATTTCCCTATCCGTAAATAAATTTTCTCTGTATACATTTAAGTTCCTCGTTATTTATTGTTATGTACACCTAAATTTAGAAGGACGAATCATTTTACCATTCACTATGTTGTTCGTTGCATATTCCTTAATAAAAAAATAACCGTACTGATGACTTAAGATTTATTGAATAGAAACTCATAAAAATGTTCATATCAATCAATTAATCACCAACTGAAATATCGCTGTACACTATTTCTGTTATTTCCGCTCAGTACTTTCGAAAATATACAGCGTTCCGAATACCTCCATTTTCATTCTTTTTGTAGGTCATATCAATTTAATTTATAGATCAGCTTAGAGAAAATTATTATTAGAATGAATTAAAACATAAAGTGTGTGATTGGATGGTTCCTTGAATTAATAATTAGATATTTTTGAGTATTTTTCTCTTTTATTTTTTCACTTTTATTTCTGGAGGATGTTCCTTCCTTTTCCATTCCAATTTCGAACTTTTCGGGTCAAAATTTGTGCTTTATTTGACAAATGCCATGCCTTTAAACAGAAAAATTCCGATTTGAAACTCTACTAATTGTTTTAACCACTGAAGACGTACAAGAAGAGGGTTTCCGCCATTGTGTTTTCTTGCTTTCTTTCTTTTGTTTTATATTAATGTAACATTATTTTATCAAAATAATTCTAATGCAAAAAGTAGAAAAGAAAAAAAAAGAATCGATTCAGCAAACAATTTCTGGTAAGCTAGCATTCGAACCAAATTATTTTTAAATGAAGCATATAAGAAAAGATGGTGGACTGATTAGGGTTTCAGAAACTTTTGTGAAATCCTTGATTTATTAAATAAAATAATGAAACAAAATTTGATTTTTCGAGAAATAGGCTCAACAAATTACGGATGATTGTAATTAAAAAGTATGATTGAATATAAATATGAAGAAGTAATAAATCTATGAATGGATTAAACAGTGGTTTCAGATTTTGATACAGTGTTATCTTTAATTATCTTTTATTCTCATTGAAGACGAAACCACATTTCATAGGCGTGCATCAAGAACCACTTATAAACCTTCGTTTGAATACAAACAAATATATAATTTCGGTAAATAGCTATCGACATAGGAATAAGCCTTCAATCCCTTGTATTATACTGAGAACAAGAACGATTTAAATCTGTGGAAGTCGTTTTTATAATCAAGTTCGTTTATATAATTTTATACAAGAAGTTCTCAATAGTATCAAGTTTATTCAAACATAGTTTTAATTAATCTTTTAAATGTGTACAAATAGAAAATTGTTTTTTTTCATGGGTGTTTTTGAGGTAAAATTTTTTAAATAAATTTTTGAATTTTTTTTTTTTTTAAAACCTATTTTTATAGATGATAAAAAAATGCCATGTCTTTTCGCATGACATTACTCAATCACATCGGCCAGCGGTCACTCCTCTGTCAGTCATAACGAGCAAATATATTATAAGTCACTGGTGCTCCTAGTTGAAGACTGGTAATTCGTTAGTTACGTAAATTATAGTCTCAAAATTCGATGCAAATCATCGAATTATTTGTTTGACAAACACAGCGTTTTGAACTTAAAATGTTGAAAAGTTTGGGCTTATTAGAATAAAGTATTTTTTCATGTAACTTCGATAATAATGACCTCAAATATTATATTATTAATTAGTGACAGGAACCATAGACTTTCATTTTTTCGGCTAATAGAGAATATAACTTAATTACTCCTAATTATTATAAAATATTCTATAAGTGGTCGTATTTAATTTAATCTTAAAAAGAGTCTAAATTTTTTCACAGGGGAGGGGAGAACTAACTAATAATGATAATGCTGAATATTTTTCAAACACATGAAACTATAAATAGGGCTAAATTTTCAAAAAATGTGCTAAACTATTAAATTATAATACAATTGAATAACTGAACGAAAATGGAACTGAATTATAATACGCAGTAATACAAATAAAAATGGTTGAAAGCCTTTCAATTTTTCACAAATCTCAAAAAAGTACGTCCCTAGCATCTATTCAACATTTTATGGGAATTTCATAACGCATTAAAGGATTGAGATATTTCATTATAATACTATAAAATGCTTTTCATTACAATGTGTGTTCAACCACACAAATAAATAACACATTGATAGAAAAAAGATACAAAAGAAATATAAAGTATTTTGAAAAAATTTATATATATTTTTTCTCGGTATAATACTGGTGATTAAATTTTTATTTAAGTCTCTTTATACAACTCTAAGTATTCTATAGCTATATAATTTAGATATAAAGTTAATTCTCCATTCCAAAAATATTACAGGTATTAATCAATGTAGTAATTTAAATTATATTTGGAGAATTTTCATGTTCTGACCTACCCACCTCTGCGAGTATATGTGGATTATTTTCAAAAGAATAATTAAGACATATCAAAAACTTACGAACTTCAATTCTCAAATAAACACCAAACATCTTTGGGATATATAAATAATGCATTTAGCCCATAAACAAATAAACTAATTCTATGAATCACTTGACTTTAACGTAAAAAACATTTCAAAAAGTTTTCAACAGAAAAGTGAAACATATTTTCTCATAATAAAATACATCTTCCTTTTGATTTAGAAAAAAAATTATTATTTCTGAAGTTATTTTTCTCTTGCGGTATAGCTAGTGTGAAAAATCTTCTTATTCATTCAGCTAACTTTCGCAAATCTGTCACTGATGCTGCGAAAAAAACACAAAAGATAAAAGATTTCTACGATTTTGCATTTAACTTTAGAAAACTTTAGAAAGCACTTGTTCCGATTCATGGGAATTTATTTAAGTTCTCGCTCTAAGACTCTTTTACAAGCTAAAGTGATGATATAAAAAATGGTTCTATCATTCATGAAGTTGACACAAGATCCTGACATGGCAGGAAAATCCATTAATCAAAAATTTTGGTTTTTGGACGTTCTTATCTTCCCAATGATGGAGCTTTTGGTATTATAGAAGGAAAAGTGAAGCATAGAAGTTTATTCTCTATAGAGAATTTGTATGTAATGATGAGATATGCTTTAGTTCTAAAACATTTAATGGAAAATGGATTTTTTTCTGCCTACTAAATCTTTTCTAGAACAATTTAGAATTTACGAATTTCCAAATTTGGAAAATTCGATGAAAGTTGCTAATTTATGAATGAAAGTTACGAAAAATTCGATGAAAGTTGCTAATTTATGAATGAAAGTTACGAAAAATTCGATGAAAGTTACGAATTTGAAAATACTCATTTAACTTACTTGAAGACATCATGTAATAGGAAATCAGTATAAAATTATATGAGAAAAGTTCAGACGACTTATTGTTTTCTCATGCTCATTTTCGTCTGCATATATAAATAAAAATATTTTTATCTCCGACTCATCAAATGAAATTCCTTCTATGGTAATTGTATAATAGCAAACCTTCCTATTTCCCTATTTCATTTAAAAAATATTTCTAACGGCATTTTTTCACAGCACTTCTATTCGAGCCTTCTTTAAATACAAAATGGTAGACAAAAAAAATTTGAAGTTCATATTCCTATGCTTATAACAATTTAATTTTTAAAGCTGAAATCACAATATTTGAATTAAAAGTTACTAAAAATTAGGAAAATAAGTATTAGTCATCATATAGTTTCAACGGGGAGGTTTCTCACTCTTCGCAACAATTTTCTATGTGCTTCTAATTCAACTTCAAATCTACCCTAGGAGCAGCATAAAAAATAGTGTTCAAGTCCTGCATCCAATCTATTCCGAATAGCGTCTGAAGTCTTTGAGAAAATAAGATTGTTCATTTTTCAGCATCTAAGGCGGTTTAAACGATATCTGATGGAGAAGGAACTCAGCAAAAATGGCTGAATTTTTCTAATTAATTTTTGTTTTGTTTTGTTTCTCATTGATTTATTTTAGTATTGTAAATGAAAGAAATCTATTTTCATCAACATTTCATTTTCATATGAAAGCAAGTAAATGATTCTGTATTTAATAAGAGAAATATATTTTCATTTTAATAGTTTTTAAACAATTATGAATATCGGTAATAATGGCCGTAAAAAAAGCTTTAATGAAACTCTTTCAACTTCAAAATGTCATTTTACATGAAAAAACTTCCTTCTACATGAATTATATTAGCATTATAAATATCTATTTTAAAATGAACAACTGACCATGGATTAAAAGTTCTTTTGAACTGCTTGATAACAAAAACACTTTCTTTTTTTAATTAAAACCAACTTTGTTATATATGTAATTCAAATTTTAAAAATATAACTTCCATCGCTTTTATCATATAAATGCATTAAAAATTATAAACAAAATATTCTTCTGGTTCATCTTCGTCAAAAAAAGTTCCCCACATGAACAGTTCATAAATTAATGAGATTGAAAGTTGCGTTTGCCATTTCATGTTTCATCAAAGAGCATTCCTTTCTTTTCAATTAGCTTTAAAAATATGATATTTTCAAAATATAAATATAAATTTAAATTTATAAAAATATAAATTTTCAAAACTATTTCTGTAAATAGCATGCAAATATTTTTCAAAATGGAAAAATATTTGCATGCTATTGATTATATCGTGGAACAATTAGTTACCAATCTCAATTATAGTTATTTAAAATTTGAAGTAAAAAATTATTTTTATCTTTTTAACATTTTAATCTTTTATGTTTGCACACTTTTATTTTACTTGACTTTTTTATGTTTTGAAAAGATTCTGCAATCGATTTTTCATTCACTTCCTGCTGTTCTGGATTTTCCATATTTTGTGCACATTTATGTTGTCGATGACAATAGACTATTTTATATTTTCAGAAATTAAATACCAGCTAATCTGTTAATTTAAATAAATTTTGATTCCATACACGTGGCTCCATCTAATAGACAACTTGAAGAAAAATTGTTTTCAAGATTTCATAATATTTATATTATTGAATAATAAATTAAAAATTACAAAGTAGAAAATTATTTAATTAAAAAATTACTTTTTAGTATACTAATAACTGTGTACTTTCAAAAACTGTTTTTAGAAAATTTATTTTCTTCTATTTTCAACAGAATTTAAATTTTTAATAACAAAGTATATTTTCTAAACTATTTTAACACGGAATAATTTCAGTATGCATAGATTTTTTTTCTTCAACTTTCCTCTCCTTCCATGTTATCTCTCTCTTCAACGTAAAAACATTGATTCTACAGTAGTGTCTATCATATTTAATAAATTATTTAATAACTATAAAATTCTTGATCATAAATATTGAATCGCCAGTAACTACATTTGAATTAATCCATCAGTAGTAATGTTCTGTGGATATCATACCTTCATCTTAGCAATTAAGATAAACTCTGCTCTCATTAGAAACTAAGACTTAAACTCTATGTGAAAAGGGTTATTATTTTCAAAATTATAAATATCATTTATTTTCTTTTACACTTAAAGTGATTTTCTTATTAAATATATTTGAGTAAAATGTTGTATATCCTCCATGAAATCGTATCTTGAAAGATAATTTTCTATATATTAATGGCCTTTACAAACGAACTAAAAAGGTGGAAATGAAATTTTACAATTTTCATATATCTCAAAATACTCCGTGAGTACCAAAAATCGAACATTGCTCTATACATTTATTAGTAAAACTTTTTAATTTGAAGTTCTAAATTGCCAAAAAGAACATTGCAAATAATTCAGTCACCCGAATCAGATAATGCGAACTCCTTTAATTCTAAATTTCATTCAGTATATTGGTTCTTTAAAGTGGATTTATCAAATCGTAAATTTTGAATGGTAACTTGATGCGTTTTTTGACGGATATTACCCAGGATAAAACTTGGCTTCTTCTAAAAATTTCTTACGTATAACTTTGTAAATATAATGTGCTGTCTTACTTTTACAATTTTATTCTTTGGTATATTTAAGATTATTAGAGGGAAATATATATTAACAAATATATTTATAAGCATTTCTTCTTGAGAGTTAAAATTTTTACATGAAAGCACATTTTGCCACTGAAATGTTTTAGTTCGAGTTAAGGATAAGTAAGTTATGTGTGTGTGTGTTCTACTGTTTAGTAACAGTGGTCAAATTAAATATATTGCAGATACACTGTTTATTTCAAAACATGGTCTTTAAAATGTACACAGAACTTAATCTAATTGAATCTTAATCTAATGAACTTGATTGGTTATTTATAACGCATTCATTATACATTTATGCATTAATACATTATCTTTTCATGTATGAACTTGAAAATACTAAACGTGTTCTGAAATTCTTAAAAATAGACAGATTTATTTTATTATTTTTATATTTGCAAAGGAGAAGCAACTTCATATTTTCTGTTACTAATTTCGGGTCGTGATGAAATCGTGGCAGAGGATCAGCTCCGGTACCAGAGGGTCGCGGGTTAAAGACATAATTCCGCGAAAGATCCACCAGATATATGGGCCTGGTGCACGTTAAATCTAACGTGCATGTTGTGTATCAAACGTCCTCCCACTGGTAGGGAGTGGAAATATAAAAAGTGGGGTGCCCTCTCAGGTGTCATCCTTGTCATCTAACCACGGCTCAAAATTACGACGTCCGTCCCAAAAGAGCTCCCGTCTTGCTTTAAAAAGGAATCTAACTAAACTTTTGATAATTTCTTTAGAATTTAAAATATTCTTTTTTTTTAAAACCAGGCATATTGTTCATTAAAAATAATTTATATCGAACTCAGTATTTGTTTATATATATTGAACTTTGCTTAACAAACTGAATTTTTTTCATTTAATTAGACAGAGCGTTTCTATTTTCCAAAATTATTTAATTTTCTTAAAGGGTATTTTCTTTTCCTCCAGTGAAATGAAATTTTTTATGTTATTTATCTCTGAGTCATCTTTCTCATACGTGAGAATATTCAACGCGACGTATAAACATGCATTCGCATCATGTATGAAAAAATACAGTCCATTTTTTATTTAATTTGTATTAATTCATTAAAGGTTGTTAAATTTGGCTATAAAAGGGGAGTTAAAAATATTAAAAGATGAAAAGAAGACTGTAATTTGAAGCGTGAATGTCGAAATAAAATTACATAAAAGCTTATGAGAAGATTTTGGAAACATTGTATATATATTGGTAAAAAGTTTTGAGTAGAGCAGTTAGGGTAGATTGATAAGCGAGAACATTGACACAGTCCATAAATTTTGATGATTGGAATGGCCCATGATGTTCGCATCCTCTCATATATATGCCACTGTAACCCTTAGCACACGGTATATTTTTCGGTAATGTTTAGTCAAAAGTTAATTTACAAATGAATCGAACCTCTAATCTTCTCGTCTAAGTAAATTTTTCTCTACGTATGTGTTGTGTGATTTCTTTAACTAGTTACGTTTTCCTGCCAGGGAATCTACTCCAAAGATAGGGAAAAACATTTATTTTTCTGAACTATATTAAGTTTTGAGGTTGTTTATCGTTGTTTTTGCGTGACCACTTGTTTTATGAAAAAAAAAGGCTCTTGGAGCAGATTGATACAATTGACTCCGTTGCACATTGATACGCATCTTCTGTGTGCATCAATGTTCCTTAACAGCAACTATTTTGAAAAAGCGTCCTCAGAATTGGAAAAAAACGTAAAAATGAACTATCTAAGAGAAACAAGCAATTAAGTATTTGTTTAAACTATGAAAACAGTTTTAATTTCATTGCAAAAATGAAAAGAATTGTTGTAAATTTAGTTTAAAATATTTTTTACGAATTTATTAAAATTGGCGAGAGAAACTGTACTGAAACTTAATGAAAACCATCGAAAAGATACTTTTTTGAATTTCAGATGGTATGAAAATTATTTTTGTGCTATGTTTTTTTCGTGAGTCATAAAGGAAGAAAGCGAAAATTTCCCTTAATTTTTAATTCATTAAAATTTCAAAAAACGGCTTCGAGGTACACTCTTCCTCTGAAGTATTTTTACACACGCACATTCTCCTTTATTATTTGTAGAGATAAATTATTTTCTGAGGAAATATTGTTACATTTTTCCAGTCTCATTAAAAATGTTGAATTTTTATTAAAATAAAAGTTTGTTACTTTACTAAACTTTAAACCTTGATTTGGAATACAAAGTCGATTGAAACAATTGTTTTTAGATCCCACACCTATTAATCATCAGTATTTTCAATATTTCCGTGTGTATCAATGTTCCCCTAGTATGGGGCAGATTGATACAAATCTATTTTTAGGAAAAAAGTGTAATAAGTACTTTTTAAAGTGATTTATGACCAAAACTCCATTAAAATCCTATATTAGGTTAACAAATGCATAAATATAGCGTATTAATTCTAATTATTACCGTTGGTAAAATCATTTTTTTAGCTTTCCAAGAAAAAGTGTATCAATGTCCCCGCATTCCCCATACCAAATCAAAAGCTTAAAGTGAATCCAACAGAACTAAAATTTTTGGTAACGGGATTTCATTTATGGAGTACCACTTGATATGAATTATCATGCAGAACAGGAATCATCTTTTTAATAAAATTAAAGTTCTTACAAATTTACTGGGAAAATACAAGTTTTTACAACGAATTTCAGAATGTAGAACTTAAATAATTATAATTTCTTATGATCTGTCCATCATTACTCATTTAGTTTTAAGCTGTAATTGGAAGTTTCTGATTTGTTTTATTTAATTTTCAAATAAAGTGTTCTGTTCCGTATGGCTATGTTTTTGTTTGTTAGAGTTTTTTAAAAAAATGAAGGTGAAGATACTCAATGAAATTTATTTTGCATCAACATTCTTTATTTGCCTTTAAGAAGATTCACTTGAATTTAAAAAAGCAACATTAGCGCTTTTCTTAAAGGTTCTTAACAACTTTAAAATTTGTTCCAATGTTTGGCTATTATCTACTACTGCTATCCAAAGGTTTTGAACTGCGTATGACAAAGAAGCACCTCACATGAGTTCAAAGTGAATGAAAAAAATTTAAAGAACCAACCAAAAAACACACTTTACTTTCTCATCTAATGAAGCCATGGATTAACACTGATACAGATAGACAGGCAACTTCTAATCTCGTATCATTTTAATTAGTACACGAACATACGTATCCTGCCTTACTTAAAGCTATTCACTTGCAAGAAAAGAATAGCTGCAAGGAAACAACATTTACAGATCTACGCTTTCACCGTTCAACTTTACAGTTGCAACTCTTTCACCGAGTCAGCGGCGGTCGGTGAATGCAACCAAAATTGCTTTTCACTTAACACGATAACTGTCAACTCTATTTTGATGAAATCTGCCAATCGCAATCTATCTCGTGATTGGCAGTCAAGGGGGTAAAAAAGATTTTGCAATTTCACACCCGATTTGCGCCTTACATTTAAGAATATTCCAGAATCGTAACTTTCAAAAGTTTTTAAATCCATTCTCTCGTTTCATTATTCTATGTCTTCTAAGATTAGAACCGTCCGGCTGGTAATCACTTTTTCAAACAAAACAGGGAATTAATTTTTTGATAATAATGTGGAAATAATACAGTTTTCTAGCGAAAGCTTTATTTTAAAAAATTTTGATGATATACAATAAATTTGAAAAAACATAATGACGATACATTTATTATACATATGAAAAAATGGCTCCAATGGCCTTCCACCTAGAATGAGTGAAAATTAATTTTAGATGTAATAATAACGCGAAAATTAAGAAGTAGTTCTTACAGACAATTACTCAATTTCAGACGTAGAAAATACGCAGAAAATTAATACAAGAAGGATTTGCGATAATGTGGATGTTTCGCCTTGTTAAAATTTAAAAAAACAAGCCATTTTGGTTCAAATAAGGTAAAATCTTACCGTTTTCTATTTTTAGAAAATTTATTTTCAACCGCATCCCTCAAAATACTGTCAAATTTCCCTATGTGTGCACGAAATGCTCTTTACAGTGTTATATACTGAATGTAAGAGTATCTGAGTATTTTTCCATTGTAATGATAAAAAATAATTTTTCTTTTTCATCTATTTTACGAAGAAGGTAAATGATTTTTCTCGATCAGCGCTCTACTGTTATATTTCATTCATAATTTGATTTAGGATTGCCTAAGATGAAAATGAGTGTCGAATTTTTCTGAAAATTCGCATAACAGGCTTTTTAAACAACGCTTCCATCTTCTCTATTAGCCTGCTTGGTATGTAGTGATGGCCAGTAACTGGTTAAATTGTTTTAAATTAATTGCGCTTTAATATTCCCTTCATGAGATTTAGCGTGAGTAATCCTTTTATGGCATAAAATGTTTCTTGGAAATCCAATTCAGATGAATAAGTTAATTACTGCTTCTATTTACCTCTTCAATTTACCTACTTACCAGGGGAATTACCTCAATACGCTTGTTTATATGCGTAATTCATTCATTATCGTAGGCACTTACTTATTCCCTTGTTTAGGTATTTCGTACGATCCACGAAATAAATAATCATACATGGCATGGGTTTGCAACAGAATACATAATCCTTTCATTAATGAGATCTGGATTTTTGGCGTATATTTCACCCTTGACTCAGTTATTTAAATAATATTGTTTAAATATTAACATAGAAGAATTTTTGTCTTGTTTTGTTTTAACTAAACGTCAAAAATTTCAGTGTTATTCTAAGTACTAAACATGTTTCATATCAGAAGAGCAGTCACATTTTGATTCAATCCTATTGTTTATTTCTACTGCGTTCCTCGCTTTAAATTGTTTTGTGCTTACAATATTTCTCTTGTTTCTTAACTTTACTTCTCTACATTTCATTCTTCATACCTGTTCTAGAAATTAATATAATTCGCATATAGGTATAGAAAAGTACTGGGCAGTTTACACAAATATATAGTGCAAAAATCAGCAATCACATAAACTTTCTCAAACATACATAAAACGCAGTTTGGGTTACCGTGGGTTATTAATTTTTTAACATTTTCTATGTGATTCAAAATGTTTTCAATTTGAATAAAATCTATAATAGAATTGTCCAGAGATGTTTGTAACACTGGGCGGAGCTTGATATAACCCCGGCCCTTTTGTCTGTGTCATTATTGAACGAGCCAATCGGATGAATATATAAGAATATTACCTCAGCTTTCAACAATAAAAGAGAAACACGCAATTAAATATTTATTTAAACAATGAAAAAGGATTGAATTGCGTTTCAACAATGGAAAGTATTGTTGTAAATTATGATAAAATATATTTTTGTATATAACGCTGGGCGGAGCTTAAAATAACCCCGCCCCCTTTGTCTACGTCATTATTGAACGAGCCAATCGGATGATTGCATAAGGATATTGACTCAACTTTCAACAATGAAAGAGAAACACGCAATTAAATATTTGTTTAAACAATGAAAATGAATTGAATTGCGTTTCAACAATGAAAAGTGTTGTTGTAAATTATGCCAAAAAATATTTTTAAAAATTTATTAAAATTAGAGAAAAAATTGTAAAGCAACTCAATTGATATCATTAAAAAGGTAATTTTTTGTACTTTTTTTGCATTTATTTCTTATGCACTCTGCCAATGTACATGAGATTTTGCAATACATCTTTCGTGACTAAATCTGTTAAAATCAGTTCTGAGAAAAGGTTTGCAGGCCAAAAGCCGGTCTTAGACGGGACACAAATCTTCTAGTATTTTTATATCTCCTCTTTTTCTAATGGGGTTTCAATTAATACAGGGTGTCCGAGAATTGTTGAACCCATTTCAAAAACTAATACAAAAAAACTAATAATGTTACAACTATGGATTTCTTTAAATAAGAGCGCATTTATAAAAAATTTTCAGGTAGGTAACGCGCCGTTACGGTGGTATAGGTGGTCATAAATTATTGGACATCTCCCATTTTTGAAAGCCATTATCTGCGAAACTATAAAAGCTGGAAGAAAAATAAAAGCACATATTTGTAGGGAATTTAACGCTCTTTAATTTTTTAAAATAATTCTAATGAGAAAACTGAATAATTTTCGAGATATTCAAGAAAAACTAAAAAAGAAAACTAGAAGATAGAAAGAAAACTTCTGTTGATCGGTAGCCATTGCGTATTGAAATCTCTCTTAATCTAATTTAGAACGTCGTAATGGTACGCCACCTATCTGAAAAAACGTTTTTTGCTCTCTCCTTTAAAAAAAATTGTAATTGTAACAGTATTAGTTTTTTTTATTAATTTTCGAAATGGGTCCAACAATTCTTGGACACCTGAAGTTTCGTGATGCACTTCAAATACTCCATGTCCACATAATCTTGTCCACTACATCTTGTAGGAATTAAAAAGAGGTGACATCACATGTATGCAAAACTTAACACGCAGTTAGTTGGTGAAAAGTATAGTTTAGTTTTTCAAGTAACTGAAATATTATCTTAAATTACTCCGTAACATTTACCTGTCTCTTAGCCTCACCGGAGGCACCACGAGTAAATGGATGAGAAGCAGCAGGATCAGTAAGCGGGTTCTTGTGGGCATAGTAACAGTGTGGGGTTGAGTTAACACCACTCCGATGGCGGAACGTACCCCCTTCGAAAGGGGTTGGACCGTGGACGGTGATGATTGTCAGGATTCTACCCTCAGTTTCCGACTGCTGTCGCGACGACGGTCATTCAGTTGTCCGCGGAAGACACGGCAGGGCGGAGGTAGCTCAATTTCTGGTCACCTGATTCTTAGGAAAATTAATATCATACTTCTGCCATTTCTTTTGCATCAGATACATTCTCTCATATATGATAGGGTACATTATTTCCACTTTTTGTTCTTCCTGTGTAAATGCTCTTGGATTACGTTTATACATAACTATTTTGTTTGGCAAGTTTTTGTGCTTTTGTATATACTGATAAAATTGCCATCACTCTTGGATCTGATATTTCCTGATGTCCATTTTTTTTTAAATTCAAAAAGCATCGATGGCGGTCAAACATTTGAAACGACATTTTCAGAGAAATGGATATTTTATTCTTTTGCAGATCATTTTTGGTTTTGTTTCATTTCTTCTAAATGGCGTTTTTCAATAATTAGAATTTAATCATTTAATACTCTGATACTTATTTTTCAATTTGCATTAATGCTTCCTGATTTCACTTAGTTTGTTCAGTATGAATACTCTTGAATTAATTTTCGTATGCTCTTGTGTTTCTGCAGCCTGAAAAGATTTCATTTACTTAATAATTTTTCAAATTAGTCTCTGTAAACTGAGAGAAAATTGAACCAATGTTTTCCATTTTTACGAATTTGCTAGAAAAAAAAATTGATACATCCAGTATAGAATAAGTAAACAGAAACTGGATAAATACTCTATGGAATAATGGAAAAAATATAAAATCTGAAATATAAATCGTAGCATTCAAACATATATTTTTGATACTATATAGTAATAATTTATGCAAAAAATGTGTTGATATGAAAATAATTTGAAAGGAGTAAATTTATAGACGCTTTGTTAAGGGATCTATGAAATCCAGAAAAATTAATTACATGTTTTCTCAAAGCAACATTTACTTTAGCAACCAGTCGAAAAACAGTTAAATAGTTACTGCTTATCGAGATTCGAAATCTTTAAATCTTTCACATTTGGTGGCAAGTAATATGTACCACCGTTCAATTTAAGCCATTAGTATTATGTTTTTACCATCATTTTCAAATAAGATTGCTACGTACATTAAATAAAATTTAAGCTTGGTTTCGTCTGTTTTCGGCAAAACTTACTGTAGTTGAAGGTATTGAGTAGTGAACTGCCCTTAGAAATAAAATATTATGTATCCAATTACTACTTGAACTTCAAAGGTTAAAACGGCAAAATAGAAAGTTACGCCATCACCTCGGTAGGTGAAATATGAAGCGTTTACGTGCCTATCGGAAAGATTAGACATCAAATAGTCGTTTGCAGCAAGATTCATTTTTACTTACTCCTATCAGCTTGTGCTGCTGTACGGGCACCAATTCCTAAACATAAATTTGAAAATTCGTGCGCGTTATATGGTTGCCGACTGGAACACAATAGAAAGGAAAGTAAATCTTCAGTATATAGTAAATCTTTTACTATAATTAAATCATTTAATACAGTTGAATCTTAATTATTATAGTTAAGGGGAGTTGGAACCCAAAGTCCGTTAACCCTAACCCTGTTACTTCGATGTACCTTCTCTCAAAATCTGTTATAGATCCGTATTTGAAATTTTTTATAGAAGTAAAGTTCACCTTTCTCACTATACCGATTTAAGATTTTGGTTAATTTTTAATTTTTTATAAATTTACAACATATTTAATTAGACATAGTAAAATTTTACCCTATTTTGACCAAAAAATTGTAAAAAAAAAGTTTTGAGTTTTTTAAAAAAGGCTCATTTCAGTATAATGAGAAAGGTGTACTTTACCTGTATAAAAAGTGTGAAAAGTGTTCACAAAAAAATGTGAAATTGGCAATTTCGATATACATATTCTCAAAATCTGTTATAGATTCATGTTTGAAATTTTTTATAGAAGTAAAGTGCATCTTTCTCATTATACTGAAATGATTTTTTTAAAAAAAATCAAAAACTTATTTTTTCCAAATTTTTTTGTGTCGAAACAAAAAATGTGAAATTGGCAATTTCGATGTACCTTTTCTCAAAATCTGTTATAGATAAATGTTTGATATTTTTATACAAGTAAAGTACACCTTTCTCATTATACTGAAATGAGTTTTTGTAAAAAAACTCACAACTTTATTTTTTACAATTTTTTTGTGTCAAAATAGATTTTTTTGTGTAAAATTTCACTATATCTAATTAAATATTTTGTAAATTTATAAAAAATTAAAAATTAACCAAACGCTCATTTCAATATAATGAGAAAGGTGTACTTTACTTCCATAAATAATTTCAAACATGTATCTATAACAGATTATGAGAAAAGGTGCATCGAAATCGCCAATTTCACATTTTTTGTTCTGACACAAAAAAATTTGTTGAAAATAAGTTTTTCAATTTTTTTAAAATCATTTCAGTATAATGAGAAAGATGTACTTAACTTGTATAAAAAATTTCAAACATGAATCTATAACAGATTTTGAGAAAAGGTACATCGAAGTAACAGGGTTAGGGTTAACGCGCGCGCGCGCGCGCGGACTTGGGGTTCCAACTCTCCTTAAATCTTTTAGCATATCTACCAATATACGATATATACAAGGGGGGGCACAATAATTTCGCACAGGGCGCCTTATAGTTTGAAACCGGCCCTAAATCCCATTATTTCATCCGACGGCATTATAAAAATTTACGACTGCAAGTATTTTTTTCCCTTAATATATCAATTTCTTCTTGTCATCTTTTCTTCCGTTACGAGATTTTCGTTTTGTCTAGTCAGATTAACGTCACTTTTTGAAGCCACTTGAGGGATAGTCTAGACGGACCAAGTCATTTTGAACAGAGATCGGACAACGAGGACAAGTCGTCAACCGACATCTTAATTTTCTACGCACAACAGCATGAAGAGGCATGACATTCACCAACCGACAAATTTCACTGCCTCCAGACCCACATACACGGCGGTTGTTTTGGATAAACTATGCCTCGAGCATGCAACTCTCGGATCCAGAAGCCGATGCTGTACCACCAAGCAGGTGGATGTCTTAAAAGATTTTCATTCATGAACGAAATGAAATTTGAGCAGTGTTTTAATCTACTAGATCCCGTTTGTATATGATCTAAGTATTATTAAAATTTCCTAGTTCTTTATTATGATATATCAATTTTTCGAGTCACCCAAACATTTGCCTCATTTAATAAGTCTGGTTTACAAAAATTGAGAACATTGGGTGTCTTTTTGAAAATCAATTTCTTTCTTCCGGTAATAGATACACTTATGCCCCAATGATAGCTGAAACACTCCTATCCAAATTGACGATTCTCCACACGTTACTTACATTCTTCACTCTGTTGGTTTTAGTCCTTTTCGAATTTTCAAGTGTCTGATTTAGGCTCTCAGACGTTCTTATTTGTAGTTGAAAGATTTTTCCTATCCTTTTAATCGTGTTTAAATGGTATTTGCCCATCTATACATAACAAGATGAAATCTCTTTTCAAGTCTGAATTAGAGAAAGCTGTTTTTCTTTGAAGTATTTTTTCAACAATTTCATACTTTCTTCATTTCGTTTCTGTTGTTTGTCCATTAATTTGCTACTATATTTTTGAATGCAATAGCATGCGTTTCTGCTTGTATTTTACACTCAAGTAATTTATTTTTAAGGATTTTTTTATTTAGGTGTTCTGAAACATCCTTTTCAGTGGGTTTTTTTTTTCATTTAACTGTATTTAAAAAATTTTTTTTCAGTATATACTCTTATTTAACTTCTTAAAAAGATACTCATTTCGGTTGCCGCTATTATATTTCAAAACATTCTAAAAAAAATTCACTTCAAGGGCATGCAAATAATGTCTGTGGTTTAATATTTAGAAACTCCCTCCAAGAAAGGTTTGATTTAGTTATTTAATCTTTATAATCTTTATTTAGTCTTCAATATTCTTATTAAATACAAGTGAGAAGCTCAGAGATTTGAAGTTTGACTTATTTATTTGGGCTACGGTGGCCTGGTGGTAAGGTCTCGGCTTCATGGCCGTAGGGCTCCAGGCTCGAAACCCGATTACACTGAAAATCCGCTGTGTATGGGAACTTTTGCACGAAAAATCATACGTAGTGGCCCAACGCCCTCCGTTGATGTGGTGCGGAAGTTCGAAGAGGGGTGCCAGCTCAAGTGTCGTCATCTGACCTCGGTTCAAAATGACGAGGTCCGCCCCAAAGTAGCCTCGTGTTGCTTCCAAACGGGAAGTTAATATGACTATAAACCAAACATGACTTATTTCTTAGATAAACCCCCTATTTCGAAAATACATGAGAGCTATTTACGGACGGACCTCGTTATTTTGTTTAATGACCAGATGAAGAGAGTGAGACATAAGCCGATATCTTACTCTCCAAACTTCCACATCCCACTAGAAAGGGGACGCTTGACCCACAACATTTAATGTGAACTCCGTGCACATGCACAGGGGATATTTAGTAGAAGCGGATTCCGGAATATTCCCATGGCCCTCATTTAACATTAAAAGATCGTATATAATAACGCTCATTTAAATTTAAACAACAGGATATTCCATCTAAAAAGAACTTTTAACACTGCTGCACTTTAAAATTCAAAACTGCTATTGTAAATCGAAAATTGTGTATTTATAAATAAATGAATGGAAGCAAGGAAAATATCATTTATAGAATTAAATAAAAATGCGCATCGTCACAAAAATAAAAGAAAATATTAGTGAAAATTATTTTACCATTACGTATTCATCTCTGAAAAAGCGAAATTAGCTTCAATGAGCAAGAATTTCCGATTGGAAAAATGAAAAATTAACGGAACTGGTTAATTTTATATGTAGCATTCGAAAGATAAATTTGAAAAGATGAAAAAATATGAGACATTGATGCTGGATTATGTTTTTAAAATGAATTAGTAGCATCAAGCTCTGATAGTAAAATAAAAATCTAAAGCATTTTTTGGTATATGAAGAATATATCGTGCACTGCTTCACTTTAAAAAAGAAGAGAGATCTTCAGCTTTTAGCGGAAAAACAACAAAAATTTTAAAATATATATACTTTTGATAAGCCTTTTTCTTGGGAGTTTTATTAGTTACTTTTTATTACTCCAATAAAAAAGCATCCAAAATTCAACTATATATAGAAATAATATGACTTAGGACGCTGAAATTTTAACCAGCAGTTAGTATGGAAATGACCCAAGAATTATTTATTGTTACTTTTGCATTGAATTCTTATTCTTTTTTTCCTTTCTTTGTATTGCATCCATAGTTTAATTTTAATTTTTAAATTTATCTTTATAATTCTGTTCTTCAACATATACCTATCTAAAAACAATGTATCATTTTACATATATATATCATTATTAATTAGTTCCTTCAATTTAAAGTTGAGCCATTTTTCTCTTACTGTTTTTTATCAATATAATCACCCTTGGAAATATCCTTCGTTTTAAGTTGTTTATTTGGAGCATGTCTTTCTCATCCATTTGTTTTATGAAAACATAATCTGAATTATGAAATAAAACATTTTTATAAGGTATCGAAATAGCTGCAAGACTGAAAATACATTTTATAATAATTATGAAATCCATCCATTATGAAATTTTAACGTGGAATACAAAACTGTTATTTTCGCTAGTTCAAAAAGAACTCTATTTTTTAATAAATTCGATAAGAGAAAATGCTTTTCTTTCTGAGTACTGATTGAATTTTTTAATAATCCATAGCATTTGAAGATAATATTTCAGAAACTTAAAAATTCTATTCAAATTTATTTATTCAGTACATCAACCAAATGATACATTGTTTCACAGATTTTAGGAATGTTTTCTTTTAAAATATTATTATTAGTGTCCTGTCTCAGTGTTAGTTTAACAAATAAAAGTAATTAAATTAGATTTACGAATAAAAAAAGTTGAAATGAGGAATGTAGCTTCTGTTCTTTTTATTCAAAGAACATTTTATAAGTCTATATAACTATTGGGTCATATTAAAAACAATGTTTCTCATCTAACTGTATTTGTAATACAATAATGGAACAACCTAGGAACCACTTTTCTAGAAGGAGAAGGATAAATATTTTATCGGTTTAATCTACTGAACGACAAATAATAGTAAATCAACGTAATATATTTAATGAATTTCGGTCAACCTCACTTAATGAATTTATTAACAAACTTAAGTCATTTAGTTATCTCAATTTGCAGCATTAAACTTCGGAAATTATCAGAATGAAAACAGTCATTACTGTTACTAAGAGCTTTAATGGAAACCTGTATTAAATTCTATATATGTGCCTACAAACTTCAACTAGTCTTTTTTGTGGGTTACATGTGTCTCGATTGACATGGAAGTTTAGCGATTGGATTACCATGTATTAGGTATGCCTAAAACAGTTAAACGTAGAAATACGAATGCTGGTTATTTCAGTGTTCATTGTACTCATTTGGCTACTTATATTATCAACTTTATGCCTTACTAATGGGAGGGAATTTGTTATACTACAGTTTGCGTACAATGGGAAATGAATCATACATGTGTATCTATGTCAAGTTGTTAATATTTAATTATTCATGTTAAAATTATAATCATGGATTGCATACAGAAAAAAATATTTTAATCATGATAACTTCCCAAATCCAAGTAATTTAAACCCAAAAATTCAGAACGATAAAGCGTTTATATATAAGAAAATTCTTCCCTCATTTGTATGTTCCCTATATTTTATTCTATTCTATTCAAATACATTCCCTATATTAAAAATTCATCATTTCTAATGTATCCATTCTCTTTCTCTAGCTGCCTTTGCTTTGTAGACTTTCAATATGTTTAAAACTATTAGTCTTAGTTCATTTTACATGCTTTTTCATTCTGAAATGAAAGGTCAGAAACCTGATTGTATCGGCCAGCCTTATAAAAAACATTCATCAAAGTGCTGAAATAGGGAGATTAATGGTTCAGTAATGGGCCAATGACAACAGCTTATTAGGGCATGAAACCTATACTGATACGCTTTGATAATTTGTGTCCAACTTCACTAATAAAAAATGTCTATTATTTTTCAACGAAAATAAAATGATATTTTGTGCTCTTTTATTTATCACTACACTTATATTTAATATAATAGGGATATCAATACTATCGATAAAATAGAGAAAGCCTGTTATTAAAACATACAAGTTACTAAATTGTGTAAATCACTTTTATGAAATTCTCTTTATACCATTCACAATGAGAAAATATTTCTAAATTTTGATGTGATATTGATGAACACTGTTTGCACCATAACATTTTCAATAATGTATTAGTAATTCTCTTTATTCTATGCTGAACGGTGATTTTTATCGAATGTAAACGTCTGTGTCGTTATTTATGCACTGCACATTATTAAATGTATAACTTGTTTCTTTGGTATACTTCCTGCCGTATAACTTACGGAATTTTTATTCCAGCAGTTACGCAAGGGAGTCTTCCCCATAGCCCCGGTAAGTACTTTTCTGCATCTTCTGTTATCATTTATGAAAAATTCCTGCTTTTATTCCACAATAACACGTGAAATGAACTTAAATGAAAGTAAGTAAAAAAACGCTGTATCGGAAAATAATGAGACTAAGATAAATTCACCTTAAGGACAAAATTTAAGTCATAGAGAGACTGGGATTAACGTAAAAGCAGGAATTACTTTACTTTTTGAGATTTAGTATAGGATTGTTTTATTAATATTTGTTAAAAAATACCTACTTAAATAAAAAAAACGAAATCTTAATGCCCCCGGATAGGTTGATAAAAACGAAATTCATTTCATTTCGAACATCTTTACTATGAGGTGCCTACTAGGTGCCATCTGGTTAACATGAAAATGAAAACTTTTGTTGTGAAATTTTTAAAACTTTTCATGACGTTCATGTGTGGTGCATAAAAACACATAAAACCATGTGATTGCATAAATAATTTCAGACACAATCGAAAGTGAGTGAAAGGTAAGAGGAAGATTTTATAATTCAAGATTTCAAAAAGCGTATTCAAGTCGTTCTAACCGGAGCAGTGAAATTGGGATAAATAACGATTTAGGTAAGTTTACACATTTTATCTTTAAGTTTGTTTCATTGATTCACTGCGTATTAAATGATTAATATATATTTTTTGTCATATAATAATGGATTTCTTTTCTGTTACAGGTATCTCAAGGGAAATTCACAACAACAAGTATAGAAAATGAATATCAAATACAACAAAGAAGGAAAGAACAATTTTTGGCAAAAAGTCATACAACTAAATATTGGGTGTCTTCTTGAGTGCCAGAATTCTTGACACTTCTGCTCAATATAGAGTGTTCAAATATTTGCATTGAAGAGATTAGCATCAGTAATCAATAAGCTGAAGAAATTCGAATTTGTTGATCCTTTTTAATGCAAGTTTTAATTCACTTGGGAAATTCAAGAGAGTTCAGCAAAATTCTAGCAAAATGATGAAATAGATATTACTGTGAATAGAAGCCAATCTAGTAATGCAGGGAAGATATTCGATGAAATGGATGCTCGACGATTGCTTATCAAGAAAATCGCTTCAGTTTAGAACGAAGCGGTGAAAAATTATTCTTTTACTTCCCAAAGTAGTTCTGTGAAATACTTCATATTCTCACTTTGCAAGAATAAAAGAAGAAGATTAGTGAATCGGTAGTCAAAACATCTGTTTTAAGCTGCTTACCAAAGTATAAAGGCACTATCCAATACTGAGTATATCCTTTCTGTAATATAAATATGGGTGGAAATTGCTCGATAAGAGAGTTAGTTGCTTTAAGGTTGCATGGCAAAAATGTCAATTCAGTCCAATTGGATTGGTAAAGAAAATTATCCCTTTTCATCCAAAGAGAGCTGTATATTTTGTTATTTTATTGTTTCATCTTCACAAGAAAAAAGGAATATAGAATTTTCCAGACAAAACATCTAAATCAGTCAACCAAAGTCGAAGGAGGAGAGAATGTAGATACTTAAAACAAATAGAAAAGGAATCCACAAAATTCGCAAGTGAAACTTAATGAGTCTCAAGAAATTCACTAAATAGCAGTAATCGATAATTTTCTGCCACTTTATGCTAAAAAGGAAATGTCGAAGGATCCACCAATGCATATTTCAACCAACAGTGATTTTCAATTTGTTTATAATTGTTACGCATATAGTTATCAATAAATTTCAACAAATCATCTGTAAAAAAGGAATAAATCAATTATTTTCCATCATACATATATATTCCCTGAGGTCTTTTATTATTTCTTTTTTTCTCTTGATTTTCTTGCACGGTTACAACTGTCGTAGAGTTTATTCATATAACCCGCATAAAAATTTAATTCAGTTAAGAACCAGAATTTCGTACCAATTTTCTGAAATTAATAGCACGCTAGTCTAATTGAAATATTTAATTGATATTTAAATTTCAATTTCAGTGATTTTCAATCTGTTTATAATTGTTACGCATATAGTTATCAATAAATTTCAGCAAATCACCTGTAAAAAAGGAATAAATCAATTATTTTCCATCATACATATATATTCCCTAGTGTCTTTTATTATTTTCTTTTCTTTCTTGATTTTCTTACGTGGTTACAACTGTGTTTATTCATGTAACACACAAAAAATGTAATTCAGCAAGGAACCATAATTTCCTACCAGAAAAAAATAGTAAAAGTATAAATACAAAATTTATAGTACGAAAATAAAAAAATTATAGTACGCTAGTCTAATGAAATATTTACTTGATATTTAAATTGCCCTGAATCTGTCTTCTGACCTAAAAACAAATGTGCTTTACTGAGGTAGAAATCAGGATTTAAATTTGTATAGTAAACTAGCCGCCTTCGGCGACTAGTTGGTCGCCCGTTTGAATTAGTTTTTATAATTGTATTTTATATTAATAATAGCATTCCCCGTCGCAGTTTCACCCGAATTAACTCAGGAAAGATGACAAAAAAATGAATATTTTATTATATTTGGCAGATAGTAAAATATATTAAGACTTAAATTTTAAAATGCCAGCGATACAATTCTGTATGATGCATCACAGCTAACGAAACTTAAAAACTGCGTTTCAAATAACTCTCACTCAATTCATCTATCACTCATCGGTAGAATGATTAACGCTGAATATGGTCGCGAAAACCGAACATGCTGGATGCCCCGTGTCAACCAGTGGGTGCCAGATTGAGTGGAAAAAGTGAGGAGGCAAAAAATTTATAGACATCTAAAAGACCCGAGAGTATAGGGGCCAGATAATAAAATTTAAAAATTTAATTTAAAAAATTAGTTAGTTTTCCCGAACACTAATGCTTTTTTTGTAATTCCTAGTTTCAGGCAGCTGAAATGAAATAAAAATTTAATCTTCTCTAAAAAAGTAGGGGGGTGACTGACCCTCCTCAGCCCCCCTCCCCGACTGGCCGTCACTGGTGTCAATTATGACTGGGCAGCGTTTCTCTCTAGATCGTAACCCATCACGAACCTCCTCTCCCTTCCCCTCCAGTGCTATAAGTAGAACTGTGACCTTGATGAACCGTGAGCAACTCGGTTGCTCCGTTCCGCTGTGTTTCGATTTCTGTTTGGAAACATTTTTAAAAATTAATTAAAATTAAATAGATCATTGCATGGAAATTAAATTGGTGTCATTAAAAAGCTTAGTTTTTAAACTTTAAGATGATGCTTAAATCATTTTTGTGCGACAATATTCTCCGAAGTTATTGCGGAAAAACGTTAAAATTTAAGTTAATTTTTCATTAATTAAAATTTCGAAACATCCTTTCTTGGTGAGTACCTACTACGCAAAAAGCAACCACCTGTCAAGTTTCTAGGCCTCATGGTTTGGGAGATTTCGTGATGCGTAAGTGAGTGAGTCAAGGTATTTGCCTTTTATATATGTAGATTGTGCATAAAATTTAGAATAGGCCTTAAGAACTTCCCTGGTGACTTGAAGTATATTTCAGAGCATAGTTGCACCACCGCATATCAATCTCCAGATGATTGTGTTCTCAAAATAATTCTCTTATCTTAGCAATCTGGAAAATTGTTACTGAGTGACTTTTCCTTTCTGTTGTTTTTATGCAACTTTCCATAGGACAAGCTTCAAAACATCGGCCTTATTCTGCTCAATCGATACAAAATGCCTGTCGAATATTTAACCCTCTCAGTCTTTACTTTGTCGCTTAAGATGTTTATCTCATTAGAAGTAAATTGTGTTTTAATGGCTGATAGGCAATTAAAAATGTATTTTGCATTCTTCTGTCGTTTGTGATGCAAATTGCAAAAGTTGTTGCAACTGGTAGTGACCTCATTTATTTTCTACATTATAAATCAAAACTTTTGCTCGGTTTAATAAAGAAAACCCCAAAAATGGGGTTCTTGAAATGCTATTAGAAATTCTTGCCATACATGGGATAAAGAAGGAAGGTAGAGCAATCCATGATTAGTTTTAACCTCTGTCAACATATGCTTTCTTCATCGTTATTCATTCTGATGATGATTAATTTTCTGATTTAATCCGTTAGTGCTACTGTGTCCATTTTATATAAAAAGGATATGTTCTGTGTATCCTTCCCTGAAAAATAAATAAAACTGTTGTCCCCCTACTAGTAACGTTTTTAGTATATGTATTAAGGGTGAAAAAATTATAAAGTGTTATTTTAAAAAAGTGGCTAAACTTTAACGTCAGGTCATGCATACGATAAGCATCCAAAATCACATAAGAACATGGGTGCGCAAACACCATCTGGAGGCAGCAGATGGCATATAAAATAATACAGCGTTGGCCAAAATTGCGGACACTTTTTTAAAATTTACCCATTTTTTCGAATATCTCCTCGAACTTTGACATGTAAAGAATAGGTTTTGACTCACAATTTACATTGAAGATTCGGTCACGAGGGCATTTTGGGGACCGACCAGAAATTGATGAAGTCGAAACGTGATTTTGGCTCATCCCGCTTCACAGAGAGCTGATAATGGTTTGCAACTTTCATCAATTCTTTTGTGTGATGTGCGCAATATTTACATGAAATTTCGTAAAAATAGCACGAATATTCGAGAAGATATAAAGATTTCTTTAAAAAATCACAAATGTTTCCACATGTTTGTTTTCCTTATAACTTGCAGAGTTTCGAACCAATTGTATGAACCTTAGAGAATATGTGACAATATGTTAGAGAAGCATTGAATTAAAATTTAAAGTTGAAATACTTGAATATTAGAGAAAATATAACCGTTAGTAGTAAATAATTTTTTACTGCGCATGTGCGAAACAGCGTAATTTTTTTTCATAACTTCAAAGAGAGATATATAGGGCAACTTGCATAAAAATTTCAGTTAAATACAGTTGAGATTCAGAAAGATTTGGCATTTGGCCAATGCTGTATTATTTTAAATGCAATCTGCTGCCTCCAGATGGTGTTTGCGCACCCATGTTCCTATGTGATTTTGGATGCTTATCGTATGCCTGACCTACCCTTAAAGTTTCACCACGTTTTGTTTTAATCTCCCTGTATATATGGATGGTTAATAGGAATATTCAAACTGGTTGAAAATAGTTCCATGTAAAAAAACAATAGTTTTCCATTATTCAGTATTTTACATTTATGTAGAAAAATGATGATTAAATTCAAATATATGCGTCTGTGACCTAAATGCAAGACAACTTTATTTTCATGGAAAAGCAAAGTACAGATAACGCGCAAGTAAAATATTTTAATGTATTTTAAGTGTTAATTTGTATTTTTAAAGTAGAAGTAAGTAGCGAAAAATTTTTACGTTTTACTATTTTTTTATGAAACTAAGAATCTACGAGTTTTATAGTTTAAATTATGGACAATTGCAATGTTTCTTGGGAAAAGCATTACTTTTTGAAGTAAAGCCAATTTCTTTCAATTATTATAATATATGCCACAACTTCTATTTCTTTTAAGGAACATAAGATACGCAATAATAAAATCACATTTTTATGCGTAAACATTCAGCTAGAATCTCTGACGTCTCTGTAGAAATTCGGCTAGAATTTTTACAGAGACGTCAGAGATAATTCTCTAATACAAAAATAGTTTTCTGAAACGTTTTCGGTGTTTTGTGCGTAATTAAAATCAGCTTAATTTCAATAATTGCAATTTCTTCTTGTGATTCAAATTTACGGGAAATCTTTCAAAAAGATTTTATGTAGTGAATACTATGACACCTTTCAAGAAATTAACTAAAGCATTTCAAATGAGATCTAAAGATTCAGAAACAAGTAATCATATTTTTTAAACAAACAACATATATTCAATAAAAAAATACCTTCTGAAATTTAAGCTCGAATAATCTCTCAACTCCTGTTTAAAACAAACTCTTTATAACAGTAAAACCTCTCTATGCGTCCATCCTTGCTTAGCGATCATCCCTTTCAATGGCCACATTAATTTGGCCTGTATTTTTTGGCCTATAGACATAATGATAAATAAACCCTCGGAACTCCAAACCCAAACCCATTTGAGTTGCGGGGTCGGTAGCCAGTTCTACTTCAATGAAATACATTCCTTTCGTATCTCTTTTACGTCTGGACCTTATATTAAGAGAAAATGGAGGAAAAAAGAAGAACATGAATACACTCAAAAACAATACCAGAAATCAGATTAAAATTAATCATTCCTTTCCCAATATGAAGAGGAAAGTGAGCTTCGGCCTCTTCTAGGGTCGGACATTGAAGAGTTCATTCGTGCCTTTCAGGCGCTGATTCCGACAAAGAAATAGCTGATAAGGGTTGCGAACATCAACAAATGAAGTTTTCAACTCAACAGACTTAAGGAAAAATAGATGATATTATTGCCCATTCCTCAACAAGTACCGACGAAACGATTAGGGATTTATTTTTCCAATTAAAAAATACTTCCGAGAAATCTGAAAGATCCCAACAAACATAAATTGTATCTTTTTTTTAATTAGAAATTTTTAAATAAAGTACTTTTTTCTTTAGCTTATTCTTAAAATCCGCTTTATGAGAAATAAAGAAATAGGGCTCGTTAAAACTTACTTTGTACCTCCAAACATGAAATCTCTTTATAGCGGCCACCCCACTGAGTAGCCAATTTTCCTTTGAACGGAGGGTGGCCGCTGTTTAGAGGTTTCTATACTATTAACGATGTGTGAAATTTTGAAATCCTTAAGCTCAAGATTCGGGTTATAATCCTTATTTTCAAATCATTAAAGATCATACTGAAAAAAAGCGTTTTAAAATATGTCACTCATTTTTCAAAGAGAACTATTCATACCCCTTATTTCCAATTACTGAATTGCAAAAAAACGGCAGCCTTCTTTTTCTTTTCAGGAATGTACACATAATCACTTTTTTTCTAATACCAGTTTAGTCGCATGATACTTTTCTATTATTAGATTAGCCTAATGCTAGTTAAAACCTTTCTTTTAAAAAAGCTCTTTCGTCTCAAAAAAACTATGGCTGTAAATGTTATTTTTCTCATTCTTTAACAATTTTGTTAGCAAAAAAATTTTTAGAGATGTTTTAAAATGAAACAATTTGTACGTATTGCAAAATTTTAAATTTTCCTTCTTTAAGCAGAGAATCAAGAATTGGATTTTATTTAATGTTGAATAAAATCTAAGATGAAATTTTTGCTACGTTTCAGGTAACATTAATTAAGCATTTATGATTATGACTCTTCTTACGGTTTGTAGTTTCAGTGCTATACTTATCAAACTTTTGCTCTATTTGTTAAATTGTCATCCTAAATAAAATATGGGAGCCCTACAAATTTGATATGTATGTATGTACTTCGATAAAATATTGTAAAAATGTGGGGAAGCATTCATTCATGTAGATGGATAATATTCCAAGTAATTTCTTATCATGTCTTATCTGTCTTTAATTTTGCTTATGTTCAAAAAATATATTTACAAAACTTGCTTCTTGGATTCTTTATTCAAGAATATAATGGAAATTATAACTAATATAATAAGGCTAAATTGTTTTCGTGTGTAAATAATTCCATACAATTTTAAAAGGCAGATTTTGTATATTTTCAGCACCAATTTATAACTATTTATTTTTTTTTTACTTGCGCTAAGTTTTCGATATGGTCCAATAAACCAGTGATGAAACTTATCCTAAACATTTATAGACCTAGTTGCAGCAACATCTTACAGCAGTTAATTTATTGTAAAACTTTAAATGCATACATATTTATACTTGAAATTATATATATATTAAAAAATAATTAATTTAATTTGTTGTAATGGATTCAATTCACACAGGCATCACAGTCGGATACGTAACTACGTATGTTGTCTATCATCTAACTAATGTTCAGCAACGTATTCCAAGACTACCACTTGGACGATTTTACACCTGAAAGGGGTGTCAGGCAATGAGTCATATGAGCGCATTTCCAGAGTTCTTTGTTAGATCACGCTCAGTAAAATGTAAACATCACCCTTCTATTATTCACTTTCCCCCTATTTTGATTAAAATAACTCCACACGGAGCGTGTGCAAAAGCTCGGAGAGTTTCCGAATCCGTTGCTATACAATATGTATTATCTTATACCATACTGCGACATCATGTTCTACTCCCTCCTGGAAGGGCCGAGGGGGCCTAGTGATAAGGTCTCGACCTCGGGACCGGAGGGTCGCAGGCTCGAAACCCGATTCCACTGAAGATCCGCCGTGTATGGTGCCTGCTGCACGCTAAATCATACGCAGTGGCCAAACGTCCTCCTGTTGGTGTGACGCGGAAGTTTGGAGATGGGGTGCCAGTTCAGGTGTCGTCCTCGTCATCTGACCGCGGTTCAAAATTACGAGGTCCGTCCTTAAATAGCCCTCGTGTTGCTTCAAAACGGGACGTTTATCTAACCTAACCCTTCTGAAAGATGCGCAATGGATTCTACAATTAAATCGTCAAATGTTATTTGACGTGTATCGTGTGACAATGAATTGATCACGTGGTCAGCTTCTGTGATAGATGAAAACATTTTGTTAACTGATCTGAATTAAAATCATTATCAGTATCAATGAATAAAGCGTGTAAATCGCGTTACTGTAGCGTATATATTCATTATTAATGAATAAAGAGAATAAAAATCATTATCATTGTTAACGAATAAATGCTTATACTGGTTTTATTATTATTTTAAACCAGAATTGAATTCAGATTTTCTTCTTGAATCTTTTTCCTTCGAGATCCTTTTTTCAGTAAAAAACAATTGATCAGTAAACGTTTCCGTTAGAAAAAAGTTGTCATTTACCTCAAAGTCGCAAAATAAATAAGAAAACGAAGTAATAACGAATCATTGGAAATAAATTATATATAGTTATTTAACAATTTTAACCAAAATTTTCTGAACCACAAGTTAAGGATTAAACAAACATCGTTTTATTTTCTATGCATTTAGCATTATATTCGCTAAACCACAAACGAATAAGCGAAACTCAAAATGAAGGGCTTAGAATCAGAAAGCTGATCTTTCTGTTTATCAATTTAATAAACAGATTTCTATTATGTCCAAAGTTTTGAACCAAAATACAAAATAAAAACGCTGAAATATATATTTTCATGCAGACTAACTATATTTATTTCCGTTATTTTATTCAAAATATTTTACCTGTAAAATTTTAATTGATTTCAGTATAAATTTTGAATTCACATTATCGCAAAATATTCGTAGTTGCAAAATAATGAACATTTTATATTTCTTGCCTTAAAATAAAATTAATTATTTTCGTTGCTTTCAGATTATGTGTTGTAAATGAAAGTTTCAACTATTTCCTCTAACATATTTATTATAATCTAAACATAACGGATTTCAAAATTATTTTAACTATTATACGAGGATGGATAAAAAACGTTACAAGAGTAATAAAAAATTATTTATTAACAATAGACAAAAAATATAAAAGGGAATGAAGAGACATATTTGCCGACCACTTTTCCACAGAATCACCAAATCTATTTAAGCATTTATCTGAACGCAGGATCAGTTTGTTTAACCCGACTTGGTAGAAACCATGTTCCTGCCCAATGAGCCAGTTCTCGACAGCTGGTTTCACATCACTATTTAAAGATAATCTTGTTTAGATAAGTGTTTGGAACCCAGATTGGGTGCCAAATCTGCGCTGTATGCGGGTGGCTCCAGACTTCCCACTTGAACTTTTCCAGCAATTCTTGAGTTTTGCGAGTAGAATGGGTATTGTCATTTAGGAGGATGACACTATCACTCAACATGCCAGTGCGTTTGCGTCGTATGGCTTCACGATTCCCAGTGACTATTTCCTTTTCCCAAAATTGTAGGAACATTTATCAGAAACATGGTTCTCTTCAAATCGTGATGTGAAAACAACAGCCAAGAACTGGCTCAATGGTCAGGGACATGATTTATACCAAACCGGGACAAGTTGGTGCTGCGTTCAGATAAATGCCTAAATAGATTTGATGATAATGTGGAAAAGGGATCGGCAAGTATGCCTCTTAATTCCTTTTCGTATTTTTTGTCTAATGCTAATAAATAATTTTTTATTACCCTTGTAAACTTTTTTCGGATCCATCCTTGTAGTTATCTTGAGAAAAATACTGTTCATATTATTTTGGCTTTTATCTATTGAAGATATATGGAACAAAGACCTTCAGACTTTACTTTGTGGGCGATAGATAGAAGCCGGTACAACTTTAGTACCACTCAACCTTTGTAGTCTCATTCTCTTCTCTTTGCTAATCTGTGAGGTCTCTAATCACCCTGAAGTTAGTTTTAAACCCTTTTGTCGTATCTAGCCATTGTGCATAGAGTAAAAACACTCTATGCGTAATGGCTAGATTTTGTTCTAATGATTGAAGACACGAATAGTAATCCTACGAAAAAAGTTGCAATTGACTGCATGTTTTATCTACTAGCGTCTTGGAAAGAGGGGAGAGCACTTTCCTGTTCATTCGTCAAAATCCCCGCTTTAGGAGGAAATTTCAATTTTCCTGAATCAAATGATTAATAAATTTATCAGAAATTTTATCATTCAATTATCAGCACAAGATATTCTGGAAAATAATCTCAATGCCCTTCTAAATAATTAGACAAAGCTGACATAACTTTTTACCCACTTAAAAGTGCTGTCATTGTGAATAAAAACTTATCAAGTATATAAGTGCTGATTTGTGCCCCAACATTCAAGAAATGTACTGTAATCTCACGCCAGCTTGTATCTTGAGCATGCAGTCTCTGGTTAACGCCGTAGCAGCAAGCTCTGCAGCGACAACTTAAATCTCCATCTGTTTCGAAAATGTGAAAGAGATGTGAAAGATTATATCAGGAAAGTTCTTTCAAATAGTCGGATAAAGCGATCTGCGGAAAACAACATGTCATGCCCATAATGACCTCCCAAAACACCTGGATTTATCCTCTGGGATGTTTTTCTCTGGGATCCTTAATCCCTTCCAGTTGATATAGAGAAAATAAAATAAAGAAACATAGCCTCTACCTTAGCGCCTGAGCTGGAAGAAACGAAATAGACTTCTCGATCGATGGCAAACATGTGACCGTGGTTGCACACATAACACCCTGATAAGCTTCTCTAACAATTTAGAAAACTCTTCTTAAAATAAGTTGAAAGTAAAATGCCATGTATTAAATGGTTTATACTTTATCAATTAATGTAAATTCTTACCTCTTAACAACCCTACGTTAATCATTATAATTGAGAAAATAATCCTTGATTATAATACAATATATAATAAAAATATTAAAAATATAATTAATATAACTTAATATATTATAAAAAATATTAAATATATAAAAAATGTTAAAAATAAACTTAACATGATAATAGCTTAATATGACTTATTAATTAACTTTATACAATACAATTTTATTTCAGCCTTTTGATTTCCGGTAAATGTCCTGTTGAGACAGAAATTATGAAGATGAAATGGGAAAATGCTTTCCTACATTTTCGAGTATTTAAAATATACAGGGTTCCCACTTTTATCCGTTACACCCCTTAACTTCTGAACGGTGACAGCCATAAAGTTGGTGTCTAGGTATAGTAAAAAGGCTATGCGCTGCTCGATGAGAAAGCTTACAACGCCATCTATCGACAAATTTGGGAATTATCGGTCCTATCTCGTAAACGGTGAAAGATACGAGAAAAAAGTCAATTAGAAAGTTGTAGAGCACTCTCGATTTAGTACCAAAAGATACCTTGCGCACATTAATATTCAAAGCAGAATGTAAAAAATGAACATTTGTTTGGTCACGATTTCGAAAATTGTCATGTCATAAATTGTGGAAGAAAGAAACTGAGACACGTCCCTGTCTTCTGGATCATTTATTTATATTGCTCAAAATGCTCTCCGTTAGCCACTATACACACTTGCACTCTGGACTGGATTTCTCGCTGCACATTGTGCAACATGGCAGGTGTTACGGAGGCACAATCACCAGTAATGCGTCGTCGAAGATCCTGCAATGTTGGCGGAGGGGTCGCATTCCCCTGCGCCACAAGGCAGGCTGGTATTTAGTCCGTAAGGTTGTCTTTTCTCGCTTCGCTCGCGTTTCACGACGACATAGTGTTGAAAATCACAATCAAACAAATGTTCATTTTTCACATTCTGTTTTGAGTATTAATGTGCGCTAGGTATCTTTTCGTACTAAATCGAGAGTGCTCTACAACTTTCTGATTGACTTTTTTCTCGTATCTTTCACCTTTTACGAGATAGGACAGCTAATTCCAAAATTTACCGATAGATGGCGTTGTAACTTGTCTCATCGAGTAGCGTATAGCTTTTTTACTATACCTAGACACCAACTTTATTGTCTAAGCTGTCACCGTTTAGAAGTTAAGGGGGGTGTAACGGATATAAGTGGGAACCCTGTATGATATGAGTTCCTTTCGATCACTCGCGTTTTACCGATTTAATCTGCTCTATTCAGCAAAATATCTAGCTAACATATGTTGGAATGTGCAAAATGTAAAGTATCAGTAGGGTGATTAGGTATCCGACAAATAAACTTACAAGCGAAACGAAGCTCTAATGCTTTATGGTACAGTAATTGTATCAGACATTAAACAAAGGGAAAAAATTACTGGCACAGCATTTGTACTTCACTAAGGAAAAGATTATGATAGAAAAAATGGTAGTATATCGGAAATTAAACTTTATAAATCAAAAAATATATGAATAAATGTTCAATTTTATTTCGCCTATTTAATTTAGCAACTGTAATATACAACAAGGAATATTTTTTCAAAATTATTATCTAATAAGTAATGATAAAATCATTTTCAGAACTCAAGAAGTTTTTGTTGATATTTATCTCAGCTATATTATTTCCCCGTATTATGTGTTATTTCAAAAACTTTTGCTTTTATTCAAGAACACTAAAAATGTTTAAATATATTTATCTTTATATATAAGTTTGATAGATTTTTCGTATCTCGAAAAAGAAATCCGTATATTTTTTTTAAAATCAATTTTAGTTCTTCATTAAAATTTCGAAATTGATAGCAAAAAATAAATTAAATAAGTGTATTTAATGAAATCCCAAAAAAGAAAATTTCACTGACCTCACAAAAGATGCAAATTAGGGAATGTTGAATAATTCATGTAATAACTAAACAAGTAAGAAATTTTAAAAATGCAATTAAAAAGTAGTCTGACCATTATTCTTAAAATTATGAAGGAGCTTCACTTCAGAAAGAGGTAAATTATCTTTCGCTAACTCATTAAAATCCTGAAGATCAGAAAGACAATAAATAAAACGAAAAGCACTTGTAATTTAATTTAAGTTTCCGGAAAAAGAAGTAAGTAACAAGTAATTACAGAAAAGAGACAACAAAAGTACAAAACGACAAAAGGAAAAATGAAAAGTTAATTAAATGATAATGATTTTTTTCTCTCAAACTGAAATGAAATATTCCTGGGAGTGGTAAATCCCAGGTTATTCCAGAGCTGAATTGCACCGTACCTGTGACAAATCAATATGCTAATTTGATTGAACAACCTCTACACTCACGCAAAGTAATATGAGCCAAATATTCCGCATGTTTGCACACAACTGCTTTCAACCGTGAATCTGTCCTATAAACCCGACTCACAAGTATGCTAATCAAGAAAATTTCTTAATTACAACTTGAAGAAAAGTCGAATTTTTAAAACAGCTTCAAGATGCAAACATCGATCAATATTTGGCATTTTAATGGAAACTCAACCATCCAGGAATTTTCTAATTATCTTTTTTTGAAAGCCTATTTATGTTTAGTAAGATATGAACATGAGACTTATGAATAGGTTTTATATATTTTAATAAAACGTATTATGTAAACACAGACATTTACAGTATTCCTTCTATTCATATTCCCAGTTGATTCTTCAGACTACTTTTTCCGCAAACCTAAATGGCAATTAATATGCTGTAAAGAGAAGAAACAATACATATTCTGAATGCGAGTTATTTAATGTCAAATATAGTCCTTCAAATATTTAATGAAGAGAACGGAAACAATAAAAATAAATTAATTTATTAAAATAATTTAATTTATTCATAAATCATAATTCATTAATTGATTCATAAATTAATTTATTAAAATCATTGCAGCTATAAATTTCCAAGAGCTTCAGAAATGAAGGGCTTCAGACTTTGGAGGATTCTTCAAAAACCAAGAATCGTTAGCACCCATAGTCATATGATTACGCAACGTGTTCAAGATCTCTTGATTTCCTATGCGGCATTTGGCACCCCAGTAATGCTTTAATTTATGACACAACTTCAGTATCATGCGAACTTAGTTCCCTCCGGTGATGTGCGTCAAAATCATGATAATGGACTAAACTAATGAATGGCTTCTAGGCTCGGGAAAGCCCAGGAAATATGGGCTTTCGCTTCCCTAGTTGGTAAGGAATGGTTTGGGATTGAATCACCTTCACTCCGATGACGGGATGTACCTCCTGCGGGAGGGGTTGGTCTGTGACCGGTGATGACTATTAAAACTCCACTCTCAGTTCAAGATTGCTGTCATGACGGCTTCATTCATATTCTCCTGAACGCTATGGTAGGGTGGGACTAACTCTTTTGTGATGCTCGGTAAAGCGCCATATTATTTTGCAAATAATTTAAAGTCGAAAAGCCGATAACATATTATCCGATTAGTTTTAGTTTTGTTTTCTTTTCATTGATTATCAACTTTCTGAAAGCTTCTAGCTACTAAACATGACGAGAAGAGAAGCTTAAATGAAGTTATACAAAATCTCTCATTAGCAACGATTATTATATTTGTGTTATGGTACAAGAGTTTTTATCTAATTTAACTATTGACTAGCCGCTCTCGCCGGCCTCTGGGCGGTTTCGACCCACTTTTCTTAGCACTGCCCCTACCACCTCGCTGCTTCGAGGCTCTCAGCCACTACTTGTTTCAGTTTTAAATACTGCATGGAGATCAGTATAACAAACCATAAAACCAAAGTAAATTTCATATTCTTTGTAGATAACAGATTCTTTTAAAATTGTAAAATCTTTCAATAAACCTCATCTTATTATAATGTTTTGTATAACTTTTTCACGAATTTCGGCATGAAAGTCTTCAGATCCATAAATACAGAAAGATATCGCCCTAAATAAACAGTTTCCATCACCTACAATAGGTATTTTACAATATTTTTAACACGCCATTTTGATGGAACTGTTGAGATCTGTATATTTAAAATAATATGGTAAAACCCTCAGACAGTTCGCCAGCCCCAACCACTCGACGGATTTCGATAATTTTTATTTCATATGAAAGCTTATGACGTCTAGATATTTTTTATCAAGATTCGCCTGGCCCCCACCATCCCCCATTTAAGAACGAAATCGAAAAAACATATAGAGAATGTATGGTGGAGGAATTGTTTTTTCAATTTCGTTCAAAAATGGGGGTGGCGCCACGCGACCCTTGATGACATATCTAGACGTCATAACCTTTCAAATGAAAAAATATCGAAATCGGTAGAGTGGTTGAGACTGGCGGACTCGGTGAAGGGTGTCTTAAAAAATTATTTTAAATATATAGATTTAAGAACAATATATTAATTGAAGTTCCTAAGGAGAATTCAATTGGAAAAATACTTTCGTTTAGAAATTTCTACGATTTAATTGTATCTTCTTTATTCTGATATATTTCTCAGACACACACAATATAGACGACTTGTGAGATATGAAATATTTAACGCAAAAGTCGTTAAGTTTTTTCGATGAAAAGTGTGAATCATTCTGAAGGAATTTAATCGTCATTTATAAATAACGTGTTCTTCGTTCACGGATAAGTGATGACTACTGAGTCGCAATGCAAGGAAGCGTCATCAGAAAACAATATAGACTAAGAGGGAATAGAATTTTAACTTAAATTCCTGATAATGGATACAAAATCATAAAACCACTTAAGACGACAATATTTTTTTAATTCTTATAATTTCTTTTGAATAAGTACCCACTTTATTTTCTACGCTATCGATCATAATTGCGCAAATATGCCTATATCATTTCCGTCCACGTCAAACATTAGTTTTAGATTATTCTAATCTTGAAAAGGCTTTTCTCACTCATAATTATTGTGTTTCATATGCATTGTTTCTTTCATTCTTTTTTCTGAAATTCGTGATTAAATTTCATGCTTAATTCTCTTCCTGTTACTTTGGATTTGAAAATTTTCTCAATTTTAATGGAACTCTCGATTTTTCTTCCTTATGTAATAACAATTATAAATTGAGGGAAGATTATATGTTCTTTGAAAGGTATTTTTTAATAGATATTGGAATTTGATACCAATGTAGCTGTTCTGTTGGATAGCGGTTAATTTTAAACCGTAAACTCATTTCATTTTTCAGACTTCCTTTTATCTTAAACGATTTCAGACTATTTATCAAGTTTAAGCATTTTAACAATGGCCCAGATGCTATTTTTTTGTAAATACCTAAATTCATTTGCAAAACTATTAGTGTGAAGACTGAAAATTTCTAGAACTTTAATATGAAGATAATTATTTGCCAATTTTTTATAAATGCAATTACTAAGGCCATATCTTATTAAAAATTAAATCTTTCCCTTAAAATACATTCTTTTTCGTGCTTTTCAGTAGTTTTCTTCGATTTTCATATTTTATAAACGACCTCTTTTATTCGCAACTAGAACATAATCACGCATGTTATTCTAGTTTGTGGCATTGCACCACTTGATCGCTTACATCATCAATGTGTTTCCTTCCCACTGTAAGAAATTTGTACCTTTCGTGTCAAAAGCCAAAGCTTATTGCGTGTAACTTCATAACGCAATAGTTTCAAATAGACATTCGGCTTGTTTGTACCTTTCCGACTGTAATGCGATTCTAACTGGTTCAGAGAGAGCTGTAATTATGATTAGACGTAGAAGCAAACATTTGGACATGTATGATAAAAGCGTAATTAGTTGGAATGTCAATATTTGCGTGGCGTAAACAGACGGCTGTTTGTACAACTAAAGGAATGTGGTCTAGAAGAATTCTTATTTCATGTGGAGTCTGACTGGAAATAAATGTATTATATTGAAAGAGAATGTATGTTTATCCAAGGTGATGACACATCTATTAAGGTATGCTCAGATAAGTTTTCTCAGGTAGCCCAAATCTCTAGAGACGCTGAAGAAAATCGCTGATTTTCTTTCTTTCTAGTTTTAGAGAAGAATTAGAAATATAAGTGATCAATATATCATGACAAATTTATTTAGCACTTCATCCAGTAACTAATCATCAAAATTAAAATCGCTCTTAAAAACATGAAAAGGAAGAGTTTGTGTTCTGTTAAAATTCAAACAATTATTCACACATCGTTACGCATTATTATAGTTATAAAAATGATGTTTAAAACCATCAGGTAAGCTTACCTTACCTCATTTATCTTCATCTATGATTTTTTCATGTTCTATAAGGAAGTAGTTTAATTCTATTACCGAATTAAGTTTACGTCGGAGTGGTTATTGATAGTTAGGAGATTTACTTTGAATTTGACTTGGATACATAATTATTTGCACGTAATAAGCACACTCCTTGAAGAAAGGAAACATTGAGCATTCCACTGCATTTTAACATTTTGTTTCAGACTGAGCGAGCATTAAAGGACGCTTACCCCTTGCAGGCTCTGTCAATATAGTTCATGCAGACATTGGCGCTCTAGATCCCTGTAGTTCACACCTATTATCTAATCAGATGACCACTTCTCTCCTGTAGCTCAAGACACTTAGAGAAAGGTCATCTAATTAATAGAGGGTCCAAGTCGTGGCATCCGAACGAGTTAAGCATCCCCACTTATCACCTGACTATTGAATACGAAGGGCTTGTGATTCAGTCTTAAATTCTCGCTATTTGCAGTGCTAAAGGTAGCAAAACCTCTCCTTAATACGATGTTCTTATTTTTCGTATCATCAAATTAACTAAGCTAATTAATGTTTTTTTCTTATATGTCTTAAACAGTAATTCGTATTACAACTCCATTACTTCTATCTAGCTATGTCTATAGTGATTAAAGATGTATAAATTCACAACCTGTGAAGAATAGATGCATCTGAGGGGCAGAATGGAAACAGAAACTCTATTGCGTGAGTGAATTGAATTTATTTGTAATTATAGTGCAATCCATGTAGTCATGATATCAGCTTAACAGAGAACTCTGGATTAATGAAAGACCGATTGAAAGAGATTTTCATTTTTTTCCAAAATCATTTTAATACTAAAATTTGCGTTCGACAAAAAAGATATAAATTTGAGGAAATTTTACTATATGCTAATAACGAATCTGAGAAGCAACTATTGTTTAATTTCATTGAACATCACTATCATGATCAAAGTGTCCAGACACTTCATATTTAAACATTATTTCAATTCCCTACAAAAGATTTGAGAAACGTCAGTTGAACTTCGACAGGATGATTAGTTGAACTCGCATTTCAGTAATGGATTTGGTCACGACAGTTATTTAGGGGCCAGATCAGAAATTTATGAAGAAAAAATTATTTCCAGCTCGCTCATTTCACAGAAATCTGATAATGATTCGAAATTTCACCAATGGTTATGTCTTAATATGATGTGTTATAGGTTTTCTGTAAAAACAGCGGTATTTTTAGGGAAGATATAAAGGTTTTCTAAATCAAATTTTTTTCACAGTTTGTTTGTTTGTAAATCCAAATTTTCAACCAAATTATACGAAACGATACAGAATTAGTGCAAATGAGCTAGCTATGCATTGTATTAAAATTTAAACAAATACATTTGAATTAGAGAAATATGAGATATTTGTGAGCAAGTAAGTATACTGCCATGTGCAAAATATGCATAATTTTTCTTTTAGATTCGAGGCAGATATATAGGCAGCTTATATACAATGCCGTCAATATCATTAAGATTAAGCAAGATATCGAGCATTAAAGCGAATAGAATTTCTTTGTCTCAAAGAAACAAAACAAGATGGATGAGCACCAAATTTTTTTATTTGAATCTTCGAATAGTTTTATTGAATTTAATACAAGGCTTGAATATGATGACATACCAGCATACTTATAAGTAAAACACATTTAAATTTCATTACGACGTTACTATTCGGCATTTTCCTAATCCTCGTGACCGAATCCTTCACTTTGGAAACGTGAGTCCAAGTCCTATTCTTACATGCTGTAAAATTCAGGATGCAGTTCGTTCCAGCTTTTCTGGAGAAATTAGAAAAAATAGTAAGTGTCCGGAATACTAGTTGATGAGTATATGGATGAGTTTTCTGCTTTTGTTTAATGCGCTATACACGACTTCCAGAATATTAGTGAAAATCCAATAAAATTTCACACTCTGTTTGAAGATGTTAATTAATGTTTTAAGTGGAGATTTCTAATGTTAAGCTTAAGGTTACTTTGAATATTGTCTTCATGTTCCTATTAAGCTTTCTAGTCTTTCTTCCAAAATAAGCTCATACTTTGTGTAGAAAGGCTGCCATAATTGTTCGTTATCCTCTTTTTTCGTCCGTTTGCGTTTGCATGTTTTATTCGTTTGGCAAAGTTAAAATTTATCAAAAATTTAGATAATCACTTGGCTTAACTTTTTTATCCAAACAGCTAGATAATCACTGAAATTACGTATAAACCAAACGATTTAGCTAATACATCGTTCTCATTCGACATTTAGCGTGTTTCCAGTAAAAACGATACTGTCGAACTCAAGAACGTTTACGGAGTATAAAGAAAAAACTGTTCGAACTTGTACTATCACGCGATTACTGAGAGTATGTAAATCGGAGGTTACCAGGACACGTCTGTGAATCCAAATCAAACAAAACAGACAAGTCTCGTCCATAAGTGGATAGATAGTCAGTATTAGTTTTCCTTTCACTCTCCCTACCTGCGCCTCTCTGAAGGACTAGAGAGGACTGAACTGGAGAAGGTGCCGGATTTTAGAGAGACACCGTATTTCTGTACGTAAATGCGCTATATAATCCTTACTTGTCAAGCGGGAGAATCAAATTAATGGGGAGTGCCTAAGACACATTTATATGGCATTTGTATTTAGACATTTATTTTAGAACTCGTATGAACCTTTTACTCAAATGTTTCCACACAAGGCATTTATAGAATGGCATTGCTCCTCGTATATCATCGATTTATTTGCATTACTTTCTCCCTTTTTGATGAAATTTTGATGAATTTAATTAATTTAAAAACAAAGAGTTCTAATACACAGATATATTATCTATCAAAACATCAGATCTCATACAAATGATAAATAGCGCTCTTAACCTAAAATCTTAGATACAAGTAAATTGAAATTATTACTTCACTAATCAGGATGTATGAATATCTCTCAAGTTTTATTTAGTTTTATTTTCTGCCATATAGTTTTCCTCATATTGGAGAACGAATTAATCATGTGTTTTATTCTGTTCCAAAGAACAAAATGAAAATATATAAAATTTTATACTTTTAATGGACTTACTTTTACTCGTTTGAAAAAAAAGTAATAATTCTTTCAAAGAAAATTTTTGTATCTAAAGAATAATTTTTAATATAAAAATTCCTGTGCTCTTTCTGTAGTTGTTTTCTATAAACCAAGTTGAATTAACGATTTCTCTTTGTCAAAACACTTTCGAATAAAATTTGTTGCTTACTGACACATTTGTTTTCACATTTTATGGATTTGGGGTTGTAGAATTTCATCTTCAATTTCTTTTCCTATTTAATGTTTTCTGTAAAGAAAATAAAGCCTTTTTATCTGAAAGAAAAGAATGTCTTATTAAAATGTTTCAATAGTAAAAGTTGAAGATTAACTCTCACAAATCTAAGCTCTCTTTAAATTCAAAACTTTGAATACATCTACAATCCATTTCATGTTTTCTCCAGTCATGGATCAAGTCTACCAATTAAATAAAAATATGAAGTGGTATTTTCTTTAAAAAAGCATGCAAGTTACAATCTTCTCTCTCTAATACATTTCTCTTACATAAGCTGAAAACACTGTGAACCAAAATACTTCTCTCAAATTCCGTTTTGATGAAGAGGATATAATTTTTCTCGCTTTTCTTTACCTTCTCTTAGAAATGTAATCATTACAGTGGTAAAAGAATATTAATTAATAAAATTTGCTGAGATTTCTATACCATTCTAAAGAGCAATTCTCAAGCCCTAAGTAAATTTCGAAGAACAAACTCTCAACGAGGTGGATCGAACCATGTTATACTCCCAGCTCTCTTGTATTAAATTATCCTTTTACCTTTGTTCGCAATGCCTGTATCTTTAGTTGAGCCCATAGAATTCCGTCCTCCACATGCGGTGGAGCGCTCTCCGTGGCCTTCTAACGGCCTTTGCACCCCTTCTTGGGTAGGCAGACCAGTGTGAGTATTTCTGCATACCAAGTCAGTGAGCGTTTGGCCACTGCGTATGATTTAGCGTACAGCAGGCCTTCACACACGCCATCTTCTCGGAGGGATGGGTTCCGAACATGGAACCTCTCGGGCCAAAATCGAGGCTCTGGTCCAATTAGGCCACTGAGGCCTCCAAAGCTGGGTAAATTTGAGCAGAGACATCACCATGAGACCCAGGTGAGCATAAACTAAAAAATACGTTGATTTCGGACTATGTATAAACACCGAGTAAGTACGTAGCATCTTAGCTATAGAGTGGGCCAACCCTATTAATGAAGACAATTTCTCCCTCAGTCACACAATAATACGCATAATTAATACCTGTAATTTATGTTTTTATATTCTCCTCACAACCATACTTAGAACTTAGTAAACATACCGTTTCTATTTTCGTTTCTAGCATTTTTAGACCAAACTATAAAGAAAAAGAGACCTTAAACTTTGAGTTACATATGTGTAAATTGAATTAGCAGTTGAAAATGTGTTATCAGCAAATGGCTGTCGACATACCTTTTAAGCTATTTTCAATATTGGAAAAAACTAACCGATCAATTGATAATTTCTATATCTTTTAAAATATGATTAAAAACACAGTTACGAATTATTTAAGATATGGTTTTGCAGTTGCTCAATGACAGTAAGAGAAATTAACGGAAAGCATGCAATGAAGATTTGTTCTTTAATTAGAATTAATGACACGCTTATTTTGAAGCTTAAACTCTTTCGAAAATATTTTTTACTAAATTTATATTAAGAGAAAATTAATTTTAGGTCCACGCTTTGTATTTATTCTCAAAAGGATTTCTTTCCGTTCACCATAATCATGTTAGTCCTTGATACATTAATGCAACGTAGATGGATCGTACAAATGGAGAAGATTAATTAATTTTATTGCTAAATCCATTCCGGCTCTTCGTTTCAACATGGATAATTAATTAGGGAACTGGCGTTGTAACCCGAGGATTTCAGAGAGTGATTGTTGATGGAGGAAGGAGAATAAGTTATTAATACGTGAGGTAAAGAGATGTAAATTAATAATTTAATCTGACACGTTTTGGGTAGGAAACGCTATAAATATATTTCAAAATTGATCCAACATGTACATTTTACGTAGTATCTGACTCTACTGGTGACCATGAAGTTCTGTGCATTTTAGAATGATTTGTAACTTGGTCAGAATACATGATATAAAGAAAATGTCGAAAGAAGAAGGAAATACCTACTACCTTTGATGTTCCTGTTAATTTTGCCTTAATGGTTTTGCAGATGTCATAGTTTCATCACTAATCGCGTTGGTCTACAGACGTGTCATTTCTTGACAGAACGTCTTTCATACATTCTTAGTCATCTCCTAGATATGAAATTCCTATGAGGTATTTCCGTCTTGTATTGGGTTCTGGACCTTCTTTCGATGGACTTTAATTCCTTGCTTTCTTCTGTGTAGTCACGTGCCAATACCGATTCTAGCAAGCAAAGCTTTAGGTTAAATTCTTTAAAATAAAATTTGGTAAAGGCAATAAACAAACAAACTAAACGCTTTCTAATCCTGTTTAACGAGTTCTTTATATCACATAGTTACAAAGTTAGTTCAACTATTTTTAAATTAAACTTTGTAACCATTTTGCATATGAGGTAATGTTCACAAATGAATTTCTTATGAAAACATTAAGAATTGCATGCCTCTCAAAATTATGTTCTTCTTTTTTTTTACAGAAGTAAAATATACGTATAAATATATATATCAGCTCAAATTCAGAGCTTAAATGCAACATATCAGTACAATTCATCCAGAACACCCACCCAGCTCAGCCTTTGGTGAATCTGAAAACCGACCGAGACGGCAGAACGCCGCCCATGTAATCCCTGTTCACAGCCCATTTGCAGCTCAGTTGGATGGACATGGACCAGCCGTCTGCAAAACGGCACAGAGTCAACCGCAAAATAGCCTCCATTACAGGAGCTCAGCGATGATCCCTCCTTTTACGGGTAAGACCGTCTTCGGAGATGGACCCCTAGAGCTACACTACCATTATCCCACAGGGAAGCGAGGCTCTACTTATCACTAGCAGCGTTATATTTGAGGTGTCCCTTAAGTGGGAACAAACATCCAGTAAGAAAAAAAAAAAGGAAATCAAAGCGCAAAAACAAATTTTGAGTTTATTAGCAATGTGTGTAAGGGCAGATTCAAAACTCATGGGCAAAACTTAGAGGAGTGTATAATATGATGTAAAGACAATTTTAGAAGACTGCTGGGTACGAGGTGATCTGTCAGGGCACAGACACAATAAATAAGTCTGAATCAACTATAAATAGTACCTTTGTCAACAGCATCATTGAAGGAAAACGCTGTCGAATTTTTATAATTATAACTTAAAATTGCCTCCACAGGAAACAATATGCTTCTTGAGGACATATCTATGGTCTAATACTTTTGCAGCGTATAGATTAGTGGCAGTACTCAATACGCCAAACATTTCTGACAATCAAACAGTCGCAACGAATATTGAGTGAGCCAGGATCTCAGAGTTCAAAAATGTAAACTCAAGCAACAAAGCAGCTTTGTGTGTAAACGTCCAAAATAACTTTGATAATTTGAAGTCCATACGCAAATATAAAAATACATCCAGTCTACGTCAGTTTCATTTTATAAATCTTTACCACAAAACTAGACGGACGAAGTCAAATTATGCCAACACAGAAAACTGAAAAGGATTTGCTTGTTATTACGAGAAGCAAACAAAGCTAATAAGCCTAGTAATTATAAAAAAGTGTCAATAGACACACGTTATGACTTAGGAGCAAATCAGATTCTGATGCAAAACTGATAATAACATAAAATCGTCATTTTTGGACTTGGTTCGTACAGAGATATCATTGTCTGTTTTCGAGGCTTGTTGTAATAACGCATGGAGATACCAATACGACGCGTTTTATAAATCATACAGCACGTCATATGATGAACGAGATTGAACTGTTGTAACATGTTTATAAAGCGTCCCTTCCTCATTATACATATAGAAATTAAGAGATTGTAAAATATTTAGATAAAGAATCAAATTCAAAGAGATGCGTACCGATTAAAACGCATCTATCAAACACTGCTAGGTTCCACTCTTGCCGGCTCAAGGACAAAGTGACGTAATTCACTCAATAGCTTCCGTGTGCTCATATATTGCTACCAGTACGCATGCGCATGGAGAATCGGATTAGAAAAATTAATTATGCAATTTGAACGCCTTTTTTCTAACAGATTGACACAAAAATTGGACACAAATCTACAATTAAGGTAAGAACGCAACATACCAAATTTCATATATCTCAGTCATTATCTTAAAGAGTAATTGTGTTCACAAGTTTGCGATTATACAGACTAACAGACAATAACCCTTTGACGGATTTGGTCCATACTTTTATACGGACCTACGTTCCTGATGATAAAACTG